>JAGFMF010011799.1:8443565-8488527 GCA_019455555.1 Galemys pyrenaicus | reverse complement strand
GGAGGGAGGGAGGGAGGGAGGGAGCTATTTATCTTGATGGCCTCATTTTCTATTCCTCAGATGAGGTGTGAGGATCAGCTGTTTTCCCTTCCCTATAAGCACAGCCTGGAACCAGTTAAACAAACCCACCGGCTCCCAAAGTTCCCAGCCCTCCTATTAAGAGTCGGGAGGCGCTGAAGGGGGCCTGGGCCTCCACTGACCCTGAGAGGGCCCACACCCCACTCGGAGGGTCCGGCCATGACTGCCAGGTGTGCAGTGAGACCTCCAGTGCCTTCTCCCCACTTCAACGTGGCTTTGACAAGGGGGCCCCGTCTTGGGCAGGTGCGGCCCACATTCACCTGCCCCCATGCCTGGGACACCAAGATAAATACCTTCCTTCCTTCCTCCTCCTCCCTCCCTCCCTCCCTCCCTCTCTGTAGAGTCAGACAAAACTATCAGGTCTTTCTACCCTCCCGCCACTGATGTAATGAGGGAAACCTGCCAGGCTGGCTAGAACAGCCAAGCCCAGCACCTCCGAGCCAGGAGCCGGGGCACCCGGGCACTGCGGGCGTTTGCAAGGTTCGGGATCTGAGACTCCTGGCTAAATTCAGTAATAACACCACAATTTCACCAAAAGGCATCATAGTGATTACTGAGTTATATTGGGAGCTTATTTAAGATAACATCTTATTTGTGCAATGTAGTTCAAATAGAGGGGTTGCGCGCAGGCAATTGTTCGGCTCCCTATGTACATTAGCATAATCGCTCTGCAAGCCCGTGCTCCCACATACGAGCAGCGAAAACCAAAAGCGTAAATATATGTCTTTTAAGGTGGTGGCACAGTTAGAATAAGAGGGTTTAGGTTTATATGTAAACAGGAATTTAGCTGTCTCTGCGGCGCAGTACGTAGGATCTGCAGTCTCCCCGAGGCAGCTCCCTGCAAGAAGCAATCCCCACCCCACCCCTATCAGTTCCAATGCTGGGCCGCAGGCCGCAGGCCCCAGGGACAATTACGAAACTGCATGTTCTTTAGCCCTCCCTGCCCCTCTGGGGGGCAGTATTATTGACAGTATTGGGGGGAAGATAGAATTAGGGCTCTCCAAGGTGAGATGACCTGTCGGGGCACACATCTGGGATGGCATTCAGACCTCACCGGGGCACTGGGGCCCATGAATCCCCACTGCTCCCTTGCCCCTGCTCATCTGGAGCACCCAACAACCTTGGATAGATGGGACAGGCCAGAGATGTCTGAGGGTCTTCGTGGGTCCCCAGCCCATCCCGCTGCTCTGCATGGCCCTGGGGTCAAAACAAGGAAGGAGGCCCGACCCGTCGCCCACATTACCTGGCTTGTGCCTGGCCCAGGCCCATCTCTGCCCTGCATCCCACCGCGCTGACCAGGCAAGTGGCTTTCTGGGTTGGGTTTGTATTTCTGAACAGAGACACACATTTCCCTCCCTTCATACCGGCCACAGGTTCAGCTGCGGCCGCCTCCCATACACGCCTCTTGAGCATCCACCACATCCGGCCTCGTCCATGGTCCACTCTTACCCCGTAAACCGCCAGGCCATCAGCAGATCATCCAAACGCCCAGCATCAAGGCGCACCTGTCCCTCCTTCCCATAATAGCTTCTACCGAAGCGGGAAATGTCGGGCTGACCTGTTGATGAGCTGAAGTTGAGACACAGCCTGTAGACTGAAAGTTTCAGGGAACAACTCTCAAGGCCACATGTACCCTGATTCATACTATTTCATAGTCATATTATTTTATAATATATACATGCAATATATGCATACAACACAATATTTAAATTTTGTGCATGCATACAATATTCAAATATAATATATAAATATATCTGTAACCCACTTGCTCGGGCCTCAGACTGAGAGAGAGCCCCTCTGGACCTAGCGGTCTAAAACCCACCGGCGTAAAAAAAGAACTTCCCTCCTCCTCGCTGGGTGCTGCCTGCTTCCCTGACAGAATTCTGCAGTAACACTACCACCTCCCAGGTGCTAACCCGCAGCTACAGTGGCGAGTCCGAGGCCAACCCTGGCCCTGGCAAGACGCCGTGGCACTGGAGATAGGCCAGGACACCATGGCGGGCGTTGTGTCCTAGATATGCCTCACCCCCGCAGTCCACAGATTGGCTGCGCGATTCTTTGACTTGGGTCACGGAGAAGCATAAATCTGCTAGTGTTCACATGAAGATGCTTGCTTTGAAGCCCGCTGAGCTCCCCACAGTGAGTACATCATTTGAGAAGGGCCCTGAGGGGTCCCCTCCATTCAGCGTTGTAGGGTCAGAGAATGATCAGGTCTTTCCACCCTCCCACCACTGATGATGGACACCTGCAGTGCTGTGAGCATTCCAGGGTGGGCATGCGCAAGTGGGCGCTCCTGAGTTGGACACGGGCATAAATGGGCGGCGTCATGAGGACACCAGGACCAACCAACAGCGAGAGCACCAACGAGCAGCAGCAGCGGGAGAACAGAAGACCATCACAGCAGCCGAGAGAATGAGATGCGCCAGGGGCTGGGAGGCCTGTCAGCCTCCCGGCCCCCCAGCACCCATGCCTGCCATGTACCTGATGCCACCTCTGATGCAGAGATCAATAAAAGCATAAAAAGCCACTAAGGGCTCCAAGACTCCTTCCTTTACCCCCCGTCTGCTAAGAACCATCCCCGAGTCTTGCTCCTGTGCCCCCTTCTTGGCCACTACAAGCGTGAAGGGTCGGGGTGAACAGAGAGTCCAATGTGCTGGACTCCACATTGCTGAAGTGTGAGAGTGAGGAAGCCAAAGAACCAAGAAGGTGCCTCTGGCTGACAGTGGTCATGGGGTAGGGTTGGGAATGGGGAGGCCCCCACCCCAGCGGGAAACCAGAAAGGCCAGGTCACGGCGGAGCCCACTTCCAGCTCCGGCCCCCTGTCCAGTCCCAGCTGTGCCAGTCATAACAAGGAACTCTTCGGCAAGTAAAAAGGTGGTGCCACCAGTGGTCACCCCAGAACTTTGGGAAGATGGAACCCCACCATGCACGCACGGCTCTGTATCCGAGGCCAGCTCTGGACCGCCATCCTGTGTTTCTAATTCCACCACACCCGGGGTGCCCTCGGCCCAGAGAGGGGCCCTGAGGCCAGCAGAGAAGTCAATCCCAGCCCCGAGCACAAAGGGTCGCCCTCTCCGTGTCCCACCCACCGCCCCCTAGGGACTTCCTGTCTGCCCACGCTGTGGATGTGGCCTGCCGTGGATGCGGCCTGCCATCCTGGGGAGCAATCCCGGGGTCCTCAGAGGACAGCAGAGAGGAGCTGACAAATGTTTGTTCACTGAGCAGAAATGCCAAGTTCTCCCCTGGCTGATGATCTGCGTGTTGGTTTCGGTTTTATCGGCCAGTAGCTGACCCGAAGCTGATGACAAACTGATAAACACGCCCAAGTGGGAATATGGGTGGACCCCAGCCACGGACTGGGAGGAGCTGTCTTATCACAAAGCACACTTAGCAAGTGGGTGCCCACAGGCCCGCCCACAAGGCTAGGGCGTCTGCACGCAACCACTTTGTCCCCCCAGGGAAGGTCGTGTTAACCCCATTTTACAGATGAACAAACTGACACTCAGCAAGTCTAATTTGTCAAAGGTCATGCAGCTGCTAAGTGTTTATCTACACTTGAGAATAGAAAAGCAACTGGTGTCTGTTCTAGGAATCAGGACCTGTGAGGCTGAGAACACGTAAAAATAGCCCTGGTGTCTTCCCATTCTTGAGGCAGGTTTACTAATCAGGACACGATAGAAAAAGTCCAGCAAAATGACTCAGTTCCTAGCAAGATGTCATTTCTCCCCATCACTTTGGGACAACCCCAGCCAAGACTGCAGGGGCCGGGAGGGGGAGGAAAGGGAGATGGAGACAGGCCAGAGAGAAGCGAAGAGTGTGAGCTCAAGAGCGAAAAAGTTCCTCTCCCAGAGTCCACCCTGCAGCCTCACAGTCAGCTCTGGGGGCGCTCAGCTCCTCGGGAGGAGAAAACGCCTGCTGTCAGGTCAAGGTTAGGCTGGAGGGCTCACTTCCTGTCTTCTAAATATATTCTTGTTCCGATGGTATCTCGTCTCCTGCGTCATGGAGGATGGCCGCCCTTTACATTGCAAATGTCTCAGGAACTCAGCCCAAAGGAAGCCCTAGCAGAAAGACTTTCTAAAGGCTTTCAGGAAAGGCGTGCTCAGGCTGTGCTCAGCCACAAGCAACGGCTGTCTCTCCCCTTCCTCCTCTGACACTCCTGCCCCTCCTCCGCTCCTCCTCCTCTCCCTCCTCTCACCCTCCTCCCCAGCCAGGCTCCCAGCCCCAGGCCTGAGCCCTGCTCTCTGAATGTTATCAGACGAAACACTCCAGACCAAGAGGAGCCAACAGGAACCAGCACACCTGCTGTCAGGGCTGCCTCCACCCAGGTGTCCCCTTGGAAGGAGGGCCTGTTCACGACTAGCCGCTGCTCTTCCTCCAGTTCCTCAGCCGTGGCAGGAAGAAAGGCGGAGAGTGGAAGGCAACAGGGTGTCCTGGGCCCTCTCACCCAGCCTGGCTCCACTGCTTTGGGCAGGCGGCCAGTGGGAGCATCCGTTGCACCCGGTTACTGAAAAATGTGGCTCCTCCTGGGGTCCGATGTGGCCCCCATGGAACGAGGGGAGGCCTCAACCGGGCAACATGTCCTTGGTGCTATGACATGGAAACTGGCCGGGAGCATTCTCCCCACCTCCTTCAAGATGCACAGCTCTGCCTCCTTCCCCTCGCCACCTGAAGTAAAGTCCAGCACTGCAGCTCGTTTCCTCACCCAGGTGGGAAGCCAAGGTTTCAAGAGGCCGGTCACCGCCTGAGGCCACACAGCTGGGCACATCTGGCAAGTATGGGCTCGGGAGTTCCAAGCCCCATGGACGGGAGCCTGCGGGGTGTCCCTCAAGGCAGTGGGTGCTGGGGGAGTAGAGGAGAGGAAGGACCCCCCCAGGACACTGCAGTGTGAGGGGCTCAGATGATGATGTTGAGGGACCCCCAGGGACGGCCACCAAGCATTCCCTCATCAGTCACCCGCCCAGGGCCAGCGCGGGACACAAGCACACACTCTCCCTCCAGAATAAGTCAGATCCTCCAAGACTTCAAGGGACCCCAGGACTCAGAGAGCCCTCGCTTAATGCAGCTGCCAGAACAAGCGCTCCTATTTACACCCTGCCAGCCAGGGCACGGGGGCTCTGCAAGGAAGGGTCACATAGGGGAGGGAGAGGCAGGACACCTGGAGCATGGCCAGGGGCAGGGCCAGGGCCAGGCCAAACTCTGAGCCCAGCACTGTGCTCTGAACCAGCGGCCACTTTGGCTGGATGTGATTCTGCCTTTAATTATTTCATGGGCATCATGGGGTCCCACTAGGTGAGGGGACCCTTCAGGATAGGTATGGCGGGGTCAGCCTTCCCCCTCTCCCAGGATCCTCCACGGCCAGCAGAGGGGGTTCCCACAGTGCGTCTCTAACACTCCAAGGGCAGCCCCTGGGCTCCACCCCAACACCAGTTCTCCACCTCCTTCCGGCTCTGTGCTGTGTCCTGGAGAACGGCACGGGGGTAAGGCTGACAGCAAGGGAGAGTGGGGGAGTTGGTAGGAGGTGAGGAGATGACTCCACATAGAGTGGGGGCTTTTCCAGGCCACAGTGGAACACCCCATCTTTTCCCTCTGGCTTGCTCACTGCCTCTGAGGACCCCAGAAATGGAAGCAGATTCACCAAGCAGAGGAAGAGCCTGTGGCCAGGCAATTCCTGGCTCTGTGACCTTGCATGAGGCCCTGAGCTCCCTGGTGCTGGAAGGGAATTCTTCGGGGTGGCCCTGAGCAGGTCGACAGCCTGGATCTCCCCAATCGCCACCAGCCAGACCAGTCACACCTCACTTCTCTCAGACTAACGGGTGTCCTCCCAGGAGGCAGGCGTGGACGGCATGCCAGGATGAGGAAGGAGCCCCACCCAATCCCAAAGCTCCTGGAGTGCCCTGGGTGCATCTCCTTGGTGACCCAGAATCAACATGAGTATGTTCACACCACAGAGAAGAGCAAGTGCTACAAATCAGGTTTCGTGAAGGTTTTTACTAGGGTGGAGCTTTGGGCGGGGTTTTGGTCACTTTCTTGCCTTTACCAGCAGGCCACATGAGCCCGCGGGCAGACACAGACCGGACGCCACCCTAAGCCTCTCCATCCCTCACTGTCCTCCAGAGGGCAGGGGAAGCGCTGCATCTCAGGAACATGGCACCAGCACGGGGGTCCCTGTTGTGGTCTCGGAGGCGTTATCATGGGTCAGGGCACAGGGCCGGCCACACCTCAGCTTCCTCATCTGCAAAAGGAGCCATGCTGGGCACAACTCATGGGACAGACCTCGGTGGTCCCAAGTCAGTGCTGGACACGGTCATCGTTGCCTGGACAACCACCGCTTTTGTTTGGCTTTACCCAACTTTCCACAAGTTTAGTTTTTCTTCCTCTTATTGCACTTTGATCTTCAGGAGTGCTCAGGGCCACACTCCCTCCCCAGTGGAGTGCACTTGACGTCTGGGGAACCCAGGAACAAAGAGCAGCTGTTCACAGAAAGCCCAGCCGAACTGCAAAGTGTAAGCTGAATGATATGGGACAAGCCGCCTGGAGCCGGGGCGCCCTGCAAGCCTTCACACGCTCTTGCTGTCCCCTTAGGCACAGGTCACACATCAAGGCACAGCAGAGTGGACAGCGGGAGGCTCCAGCACCACGTGCTAACGTTGGGAGACGCGGCCTACCCCGCCCCTGAGTGTGACTTCTTTCTGAGTCATCTGCTTTAGCCATGAATCCACTTTAAATCCACTTTAGCCATGAGGCACTCGTTGGCATTGCCTCTCAAGCAGAACTCTCTAGAATGACCTGTTTGACCTTTCCTTTGACCAGTGGAAGAATTAGAAGGCGTTTCCCAAGCTACCTTGCAGCTGGGATCCGGATGTAAATTAGCTGGCACCAGGTGACACCTCTCAAGGGGGGACAATGCCCACCACTGCCGAGTTTGGCTTGCTGCCTCCCACAGCTCCAGGCCAGCAAGTGTCCTACTGGTGTGTCCACTGGGCTCCCTCATCCCCACGTGCTGGCCTTGGGCGCTCCCCTGCAGGTGCAGGTGTTGTGCAGGCACTTGCGTCCAAGGGCGGCAGCTCTCCAGAGAACTGATGGCCAGCCCGTGTTCCTCTAGGCTTAGTGCTGCAACCCAGCCTGGGACCTGCACCTCCAGCTTCCCGTTGGCCCTCTCAACCAAATTCCCTGTACTCACACCCTTTTTGCTTAACAACCCTATGGTGGTCTCTCTCCCTGCAAGGAGCCCTCACTGATGACTGCCTCACATTCTCAGGTCAAGGCAACTGATGTGTTCTGTGAGTTTAAGAAATAGTTCTCCAGAAAAGTTGAATTTCTATAAAACCCATCCTAGCCTCTCTAGTGCTGGGTGCAGAAGCCATCTCCACCTCTCGAGATACACTCCACACTGCCTTTGTCTTGCACACACAGCAAATGAAATACACATGCTACAGACTAAGCCTCCACTAAGGAACATTTCAGGGGCTCAAACTAAAGTCTCTCCACCTTGAGCATGGAGGGGCCAGAGCGCTCTCGAAATAGATGGGCAGAGAGCTGGGACAATTCTCTAGTAACAGCCTACAGCTTAATTTTTCCTTTTTAAAGACTTATTTTATTCATTTTATTTATGCAGACAAGAGCTGGGGTACAGGCCAGAGTCAGGGGAGGTGAGAGGATTCACCAGAGACAGAGTGGGGAACAGAACAGGCAGATCCACTGAAGTACACTGCGGAGGAGAGCAGCGGGTGGGCGAGACAGGAGAGGTCTGCTGCGCCATGTGGGTCCCCTCCCTGGCCAGGGATCGAACCCGCGCTGCTGTGCCGCGGATGCTTCACAGTGCAGCGCTCAACCCGCTGCACCACCAGGGAGGCCCCTACAGCTTAATTTTAAAACCAGCATTTCTCGGGTCCACAGAGCAGGTTCAGGGGCTGGCCATGATATGCCTCCCAAACAGGGAGTCGAGGGCTCAGCTTATCTTCCCGTTTCTGCTTCACACTATGTCCCCGAAAATGCAAGTCCAGTTGGTCAGCAAAATTACAGACTCACGTCAGTCTCCCAGCAGGGAGGGATTTTCCTATGAAGCTGCCTTTAGGGAGATAAGACAGTGAAAAAGCCACGAACACCACCCAGTAAGGGTTCAGCAGATGGGAAGGCCCAGCTCCCTGCCTCTGCCCCCCACCATGGCTGGTGCTAATCCCACCCCATCCTGGCCCCCCAGGGGCCAGCGCCTCTCCCCAACTCAGCCCACCTGTAACTTGGCCATGGGGCACCCACATGACTAGTCTCCTACAAACAGGAGCTGCTGGGTTCCCCTGCCCCCGCCTCCAGGGCAGACATGGCCAGTCCGCTACTGCACACCTGCATTATGCAATGCCCTTTGCCTGCATTTTGATTTTATTTCATTCTTTTTTCAAAATTGAAAAAGTACATGGTGACAGTGAGTGTGAAACGTTACATCATGACGAAGCAGCAGACATGCTGCCTGGCTGACTTAGTTTTCTTCCTTGAGCAGTGGCTGGAAAGTCAGATCCTTCTTTCCCAGTGGGGATGGACTTGTGAACTGGCCTGGCCATGGGAATGCCCGGGGAGGTGTGTCAGTCTGAGGCCAGGCAGGGGGACTAGGTAGCATCTGGGGTGATTTTTCACTTCCAGATTTAAAAATAAATGGATGAAGACAGTGACACCAGGCACTGACCAGCCAGTGTTCTCTGCACTTGGGTGTGACGCTCACAGCCATTTTGAGCCCATGAGGAAAGAAGCTTCAGGATCCAAAAGCCAAGGTTTCATGGAGCAGTGCAGGAAAGGGAGGAAATGAGTCTCTAAAGATCTTGGGAAGCAGCACCTGCTCACCTAGAGAGGTGTTGACCACGAGGAAAATAGACCCTGATTTTTCAATGAGAATTAGCTGAGTTTTCTGCTTTTCCAGGTAATCAGTGCATAACTCAGGAGTCACTTCCAGAGCCCTGTCTTTCCAGATGCGTGCCGTGCACCGTCCTCTGCTCGTGCGTGGTCTTCCCCACGCAGCCATGTGTTGTTTCGACGTGTGGGCACCTGAAGGTGTGGCTCATTCTTTTCCAGCTCAGCAGATGCTCTTAGCTCATTGGAAGACCATTGTGTGGTCCTAAGAGTGATGTCTGGTAGTGCACCCTGGTTGCTCTCGACTCGACCCTGCGGCGCCACACAAACCTCTGAGCAGCTGCTCTGTGGGGCGCACGTGCGAGTCCACCCCACGTAAACTTGCATGATCATCTGCATGAGAGCGAGGCCAGCAGACACCTCCCTTGGGTCCCCTTCCTGCTGCCACCAGCTCGCTAGAGCGCCACGCTGAGTCCACTCCGCTCTCCGGCTCCCCCCAGCCAAGGATTCCCTCAACTCCCCTTCTCCTTCACCGGCTCTTCTCCTCAGCGCCTGGCCTGAGCACTGGGTACTCCCTGACTTCTCATCCAGTTTAACCAAGAAGCCTTCAGCCGTGCCCCTCTGGGTTTGCTCTAGCCCACTCCTAACAGGCCCTGGCTACACTGACAAGGTGCCTCCGGGCCCCTGGGCCTGTCCTCCCCAGCCCTGGCCTGACCCCGCAATTTCCAGGGCGCGCTCTTCCCCTGGTGTGCCCCTTTCCTGCCCTAGCACACCACAGGCTCGGGCTGACTCCCACAGGAAGCTCGGGTTCCACCACGCCCACCCACTGCCAGGCCTGTCCCTGCTCACAGCACCTGCAGCCAACCTCAGAAGCTCACACCAGAAACCCCACCTCACACCCCAACCAGATCCCACTTGTCAGCAGAAGCTGACAAGCCCAGTGGGTAGGCGGGACCCACAGATGGGAGGCCGGGGGCAAGACGCAGGAGGCAGGCCCGCATCTCAGCGAAGCCCACGGCCACACCGCCCTTCCGACCAGACGGCTTCTGTGCCACGGAAGCCAGAGGCTGGGCCAGCTGGGAACTGAAACGCCCAGGCTCAGCCCCGAGGACCAGGCTCTGGGGTGTCAATGCACCTCCTGGGGTAAATCTTCTCCTCCTGGGTCATCTTCTCTGAGTGTAGATCTGCAAAGCTAATTCCAGTGTGAGCTGGGACTGGCTGCTCTCCAGCTTTCTCCCGGCACCCCTCCCCACCCACACCGCCCCTGGGCCCACAGGGAGCATCTAGAAGGGGTGTCTTCCAAGGCCATCAGGTCCAGTATCCTGATTTTACAGACGGCCACTCTGTCACAGGCCAGGGGCAGGAATGGCAGCGCCACCTCCAGGACCAGCCACCGACCATGTCTGCGCAGTGCTCACTGCCTCCTCTGAGAGGCAGGACTCGGGCTCTCTGTGATCAGAGGCCAGAGGCGAAGGCCAGCAACCTGGGATGGCCATGCAGTGAGCAATGGGCTTGGCCCAGACTCAGCAGTCAGCTGCCCTGCTCCCGCCAGGCCCCAGATGCCTCACTGGGGACAGGAGAGAAAACTGCAGGTCAGGGAGGAAGAGAAAGTGTGCGCCTAATGAAAGGGACGGATGTTATTATTAAACACCAGGCATGCAAATGGGGTGCCTAAAATGGGCCCAGCAGGTGTTCGGGCGCAGTGCGCCCCTCTCCAGTCGGAAGCGCTCACACTGACCCCGCTGCGCATCCAGGCAGCCCCAGAGCAGCTGGTGCCACCAGGCCAGGGCACCTCCACCGCTCAGCAATGAGATGGAGGTGGCACTGGATTAGAACCCAACGGAAAATAAAAGCTCTGAGCCCACGGCAGTGTAGATAAACGAGAGGGGCCATAGGCAAGGGGGATCGGAGACCACCCTGCTGACGTCTGCAACTCATGTAGGGGATGCTGTCGCCCCTGGGGTGAGACGCTGTCCCCCTTCCCCCTCTCCCCGGTCCCTGGGGCTGGGAGGCACTGGGTGCAGAGCACCGCAGAAAAGACACAGATGCACCTCAGCAAGGTCGCCCAGGCCAACCGCCACGGTAGTGAGTCATGTGACGGCACGTCCCCCATAGGACATGACCTCCACGGTGGCCAGGGGACCAGTCGGCCAGCCCCGGGAGGGGCAGTCACAGAACACCCAACCTCCACACCACTGTCAAGGTCATCGGCGCAGGTGGGGGACCCCGGGGCCGCCACATCACCTGGGAAGTAGGCTCAGTGAGGGCCAAGTTGGGGGTCAGCTGTCCACAGACGGGGGTTTGGGGGCTCAGGAATGCTCTCTGTGTCTTCCTTGAACATTTCTGTAAATAGACAGCGATTCCAAGAGGTTTCTAATAAATAGCATGCAGAGATCGATCCCTCACTGCCCCGTGGGGGGAGTCCCCTAAATCTCGCCTGTAGCAGGCATTCTGCTGTAGTCCGGCCCCAGTGCGGGTCCTCTGGGCCGGAATGCCCAGGCTTGTGGCCAGTGCGTCGGCCTCTGAAGGCCACAGAGTCAGGTGGAATTCTGGAACGTGCTGGCTCTCGTAGCAGACAGCGGCGCGCACGGCTGGATGTCCCCCTGTCCGCACTGCTTCTGAAGGTGTCACTGAGTGCTGCTGCCAGGCGCTGGAATCAGGTGGCTGATGGTTCAGATTTCCTCTGGGTGTGAAGATGCAAAGTGCCTGAGCCAAAGAACTGGTGTCCTCTTTCACCCTGCTGGGGTCACTGTCCCCTCGGGGCTCACGGCAGCCCTTCCTGCTACACTGAGGCCTCAGAACTGCCACTTGCTCCCCAGCACTTGACTGAGCTCCTGGCAGGGCCCCAGGAAGACCTGGCCTCCCGGCCCCTCCCTGCCCCCTGCAGGGCTGCCAGGCAGGAGGGGGCACTTCCGGTGGGTGGCTGGCCCCTTGCCATCAGGTCCCCAGATGCCATGCCACACACACCTGAGCAGGGTAAGAAAATAGGTGTGTGTAAACAGTATTTGAAAAAGAAAATAGCTGTACAAATACAGCACTTGTTAACACAGGTGTTTAGAGGTGGAATTATTTTTCCAGGCTGCGCTCTCCCAAGTCTCTTTGTGAGTCTCAGCTCACACCTGCAGGGACTTCCCTGTTGAGGACAGCACAAAGGGCAAGTGGAGAGTCCCTGCCGATGTTAGAAGCGGGAGTCGGGGGCCAGTGTTGGCTGGGGAGCCCCCGCTCCTTTCCAGAGGGTCGTGCATCTGGGAGGCCTGCCTGAGCTGGATTTGTCTCGTTGAACCCCTTCTCCCACTTTGCTGAGCAGGGGGTGCTGGGCTTATTCTCTCCAGGGAGTCTCCCCAGGGGCATCACACTGTACTTTACACAGGAGGGAAGCAAAGCCCTTTTCTAAGATCACAGAGCAGGTAAGTGGAGGCTGCATCAGCCCCGGGCAGAACCCGCAGCATGTCCCAAGGTGAACAGGACACCCCGGTGAGGGGAGCGCAGACACGGTCAGCTGGACATAGCCAGTTTGCCACCCGTGTGGCCCTCCCAGGAGGCAGGACTACAGGGTGACAGCAGGGACACCCCCGCCCCGTGCACTGGGGTGCTTGGGGCAGGGCACTTGGGTGCAGCGCCAGCCACCCATGGGAGCTCTGCCGGGAGACACTAACCTCGGGGGGCCTCCTGTTCCCTGGGGACACCCAGCCACACTGGGACCGGTTTGCAGTGGTTCAGGCTGTTTTTGGTAAGTGTGGCAGGTTTTGCATTCTGAGAGGCAGGTCTGGCCTCTGTGAGGCTTTTGATCATGCAGATGTGGGGCCAGTATTTCCCCGTTATTTGGGGGAAGCCCTACCAGGTGAAATACCCCGAATGCAGATTATTCAGATGAGGAGAAGCAGGCCCAAGTTTGCTTTGCCCCTGGGCCTATCATCAGCCTGGGGACAGTTGAAAGTGGCAGCTTGGGGATGCACAGGAGAGAGGGACAGACTGAAGAGCTGAGCTGACAAAGACCCCATCCCTAGGTGGCCAGAGTCCCCTAGGGGGAAGGTTAATGTCACCTGGCTTCAGGTTACCCAAGTGAGCAGGACAGATGGGGGTGCCACTACCCCAAATCCTTAGAGAAGCCTGGGAGGGTTGGGCCTCCTGCAACCACACAGAAGGGGACACTTGGGACAGCGACCTCCCTGTCCAGTCAAGAACTTGGGGTCAGTTGCCATGGTTGACATGCTACACCTTCAACTCGGAGAGACATTATTATTTGGTTTTAGCAGCAAAACCCTTCAGTCCCACCTTGGAGAATGAAGACGTTTCTGGAAAGTTTGAGGCCTCTACTCACAGTCCAACTCCATTTCACAGAGGAAGAAACCAGGGTTCAGGGACCCCAAGCCATTCCCAGGGCCTGGTACTTGCAGGCCACACAGGGTTTGGACCCGAGTGTGCTGATGCAGGTACTCCAGCCTTGAAATGCCCTCTCCCAGGAGGAAGAAGTCCCCATGCGCAAAGGGGGAGACTGGCCCTCCCCCACATCCTCCCAGCTCCTCACTGGGCCACCTCCACCGGGCTGAGCCCCACAAGGCCAGCGGCTGGTCAGCCCTGTCACTTGCCAAAAGGGGAGGGGAGAGACCAACTGAGAATTTAAAAGTCCACCACTGAGCAGCTGAAAGAGCTTCCATCTGAATCCATGACAAGTCTGTAATGAGGAGACGGTGTCTAATTATTCCATGTCATTCTAATTAAGATGACCTCATATTATAATTACAGACCTGCAACATCACTGCAAAGCATTTAGGATGCTGGGAGAACGCTCGCCCACCAGGTCGGAGGCTCCAGGCTTCACATGACAACCTCCATGGTGACCGCCTTTTGGGGGACAGCAAGTTCCCAAGCTGATGACACAGTCTCAATGCGTGAGCCCCTGTGCTCAGGTGTACACACAGAGCAGGCTTTTCACCTGAATGCACTCCCCTCCACTCTCAGATTGGGGACCAGTTCCCAATGCAAAGCGCCCCACACAAGCACAGGCATGTGCAAGCACAACGCACACACCGACACACACAAAACACAAACAGTGTGTGCACATGCAGATACATGTGTGCCTGTCAACAGGTAAACACAGACACGCATGACCCCCAATTCTCACCCCCCTTGGGCAGCGGATCAGCTGTCCTGAACACCAGCTACCTGCTCTAGCACCTACACGCATGGGGCTGAGTCTTCTGACTTACTCCCAGGGCCACATGTCACCTGCTCTGCCCTGAGCTCCCTGTGGATATTTACTCAACTATGAGAACCTGAACCCCACACATGTCTTCTCAGGCAAGTGGGGTCTGCTCCTCGTCCTGTTCTCGAGGAGATCTCTCCCCAAGCTTCCGGGATCCCCACCTGCCAGCCCCCCAGCCCACCCCCCCAACCCCACTCACCCCACCCGCCCCCACCCTAGCACGGTCCAACAGCCAGCAGGGCTCGGAAGGGCCATCACTGGCAGGCTGTTCCCAGCCAGGCCAGGATCCCCACTCAGGCCCGCGGTGCTGGCTCCCAGCCTCTCCACCATCCCTACCGCATCTCCTGGCACTACTTCACAGGCCGCCGCACGGTGCCTGCCCCTGGCACCCAGCAATAATCCTGCATAAAGGGAGATGATTAATATTTCACTTTGCCAGAGGAGAACCCTGGGGAGAAACCACCTCTTAGTCGTGGAGAGGCCAATACTCGTCAGTTGGAGATCAAGGCTAATGAGATGCCTGAGAGTGTGATCGCTGCAGTCCCCTAACTGGGATCCTTCCTCTGGGCCTGTCCTCTCATTGTTAACCCCAAATCTATCCTTCTAGTTGCTCTCAAAGTAAGTTTTCCCAAGCATACTCCTGGCCATACACTTTCCCACTTAAAATTGTTCCCGACCTTGCAGGACAGTGGCCAGATTCCTTAGCTCCTTAGCGTGGTGATCCTGTGCTCCACACTCGGTACCAGCACCAGCTCCTGCAGAGCCTCCAGTGGGAGTCGCCTGGACCCAACCCCACCAGCACGCTTGTGCACCTGCATGTTGGCACATGTGTGCATGTGTGTGCACATGTGTGTGCTATGTTACAAGAGGTGGCCCCACATTTGTGTGTGCCTGTGTACACCACTGCATGTATGTAGCATGCACATGCACTCAAGCGTGCACACATTTGTATGCATGCACATCCCTCCAAAAGGTGCCTGAGCTCCTGCCATCCTGGCCTGACTATACAACCTGTGACAAGTCGCTGTACCCACCTCTGGTCTCACTTGGCTCAGTTGTAAAATGGGAACAATAAGTCCTATGTATCTCACTGGAGACCTATGAGCTCCCAACAGGAGAATGTGTAGAGGCCCCTGAGACACACTGACAGTTGCAGAGAGTTTGATGACAGTCTTCCCTCAAGAAGTAACCAGGACCACCTCTTTAAAAGACATAGGTGCTGGTGGGGAGGGGAGGGGAAGGGTTGAGGGAAGATGGGAGCACGAGGGACTGAGGTGATGGTGCACTGGTGAGATGGTGATGGGAATACATGGGGATTACAATTGATGGCAAGTATATGTAAATTTTAAAATATTTTATATTATTAAAAAATAAAAGACATAGGTGGAAGTGGGAAGAGAGGGCTGGGGAAAGACCAAGGAATTTAGATGGAGCAGAAAGAAGGGAAGACACAGATGCCCACCACCCCTAGGCAGAGGGAATTCGAGAGTCCTTCAAAGCCTTGCTGAACCAAATTGATTGCTCTCCTGACCATTTAGATTAAGGTATTTACACAGCATCCCATCTGAAACAAAAAGCAATAAATTTGAGACTAATCTGTTCAACAAGAACAAAATCCAAGTTGGTTAACACATAGTTTGTAAGTTATATGTATTATATTTGGTACTCAACACAGTACAGAAAGCCAGAGAAAAGAAAATGGTATCAAGAAAATCTTAAGGAATGGAATATACATTTACAGGACTGAACTGGATCTATTGATAGCATAAATTTACACTTGGGATGATGCATCAGTACCTACATCAGTGTCTTTTATGATGCAAAATACTGTAGATGTCCTATATATTACTAACACCAGATGTCAAAAATGAAAAGAATGTGTAAAATAAGTTCCTGTTTATTTACAGGTGTAGTGATTCACACATGATGACAAAGAATCGGCAATGTGATTATTTTATGGTTGCCTGAGGTGGTCAGTATATTTATTGAAGAAAAATCTGCACATAAATATACCGTGCAGTTCAGATCCAAGTCAGTCAAAGATGAACTATTCTGTGGGACAGAAAGGGTGGGGCACACAAAATGTTTCTGCTGTGCAAAGGTCTGCAGGAAAAACCATGTGGCTGAGGCACTAGCCACTCAATTTCATGATCCACTGTCGTATCTGACAACTCACAAACTCTGGCTTCTAGATTCTGGTGTTCAGAAGCCACGCTCTTGAAAATGATCCTGTTAGCTCAAGCTAACGTCATTTACTCAAAGGCAGTACCTGAGATCCCAGTGCTGGGCTGGGATCTTTCTAGGTGTTTTCTAATTAGATGGACAGTGAGTCAGGGAATGTGGTTTCCAGATGTCATGGAGTAAAATGTGTCAACATCGGGCAGAGCGGCACACCCCAGGATTCTCCAAAGGACAGCGCGCTATTCTGCATTGATGAGCCATATAAAGACCAAGACATTAACAGGATCGAGGCCGAAGGCAGGGTCAAGGTGTCAAGGTCAGAGCACAGAGATCCACAAAGCTGGAAGCAATGGCTGTTAGGATTGCGCAACAGGAACCCATCCACGGTGATCCCAAACAGCCAGCAAAGGGCTAAGCACGTGTCTGCACGAAGCTGGAATTCTCGTCACACACTTCACCTGATACAGCATATTGCGACAGATCCCATGCAATAACGAATAAGAATCCAACATTTCTAGTAAGTCAGATGTTAAAAAGCTTTGCCAAAATATAAACCAATGTCAGTCTTTTTATGGTATTCTTGTTCTGGAGTTAAAAACAGTTGATTTTGTACAAATGTTATTTAAGGTCATGTGTAGTAGACTTATTAGTGTTTTTTTTTAATAAATATATTTTAAATATGTCTGTTACAATTTCAAATACAGTAAATAATAATAGGTAGCACCCTATTCAGAGAGGGGTCCTCGATAATTTTTAAAACGATAAGGGTGTCCTCAGAGCCTGGACTGGTCGCTCCCACCCAAAGCAGCACAAACATCTCCCCACGCCTCTAAGGCCAGGCCCTCTGGCCCCCGTGGGCAGCACGAGCCCGTGCTAACAAGGTCACTACCGTGATCACAAGCACTTGGTGGCCAGGGTGGGGCCCTGACAGGCACACTTATGGGGTTCGGCACTCTGCTGGATTGTCACCTCTCTCAACATGAAAGTGCCCTGTGGGGACACCGGCTCCTCACAAGCTGACCCTATTAACCCTTATGGCCCATTCTGGCCACAAGCCCATGACATGTAGATGCCAGGTGCCTTCATTCATGGTGGCAGCAAAGCACCAGGGGCAAGGGGGCGGGGCAAGTCAGAGAGTACAGGGTTCAGGCAGAGGGTCCTGGTGGGACAGGGGCCTCAGCCCTGACCATAAACAGCTGGCAGCAGAGTGGGACCACTGAGGAGTCATTGGGTCCCCTTCGCCACACCCACACCAGCCATATACCAGGCACGGCCCCTCTGGCCAATAGCACCGTCCCAGGCCCCTGACTGGGGTCTGCACCCAATAATTGCATCAGCTCCAGCTCCCCCAGACCCAGCCCCGCCCAAAGCTCACCCTCGCTCCAGAGCAAGAAGATGCAATACTCCATAACTGGGGATACAAAGACAGGAGGAGACGCCAGGGCCGTGCTGGATGCTCAGTGTCGGGCCCAGTTCTTGGCCCTGGAGGCCAGTCTGACGCTGGCCACACAGGAAGGCAGGTCCGGCCAGCAGCCTTTTGGAGGGGCTACACGGGAGGAAGCCGGGTCCCTGCCCGGCTTGCCCTCAGCAGCCAGCACACTGGGGTCAGGGGGTCAGGTCTACAACTCCAGGGAGAACAGGGAGAGGTCAAACTTCTGGAAAAGTCTAGCACTGGGCACTTACTAAGTGTCACTTGACCCACAATTCTGAGAAGCCCCAATACCGGGTTTTCTACCCCTGCGGGGGGGGGGAGGGGGGAGGCCGCCTTAAATGGGACAATGCTGGGTCAGCCGGGACAGGGACAGACCCAGAGCATGGGAACCAGAGCGAGGTGACCGAGGCTGTTGACTGATACCAGCACAGCCCTGGGCTCCGCCACCTCCTGTGACACTGCTGGTTCCAGAAGCAGGACATCCTGACCCTTCAGGAGAAGGTTCTAGGAGCCAAGATATTTTATAGTTTTGGAAGGCAGGGGGCTCTGGAATAGCTTATGAAATTACTTTCAAAAGCTACCTTAGCTATATTTTAGCAATATTTTCATGAAAAGCCTTGACATATAAAGTTCCTTGTGCTTAAAGCAACTTCCAGGCCTGTAGAAAGTTCAGGAAGGCACAGCAGCTTCACACCTGAGCTCCAAACCTGCTGCCTGCATTTTAACCTCTGCTCCTGCTGAGCTGTGCCCCCTGGGCCTCTGTGCACCCCTTAACCCAGCCCCGCAGACCAAGCGTGCTGCCCTGTGAGCCTCGCGACAGCACAGGAAGAAGGGTGCTGAAGGCAAGGGCCGGGGCCCAGACATACACATGGGGTGAAGGCAGGGGTCAGGGGGACTCCCACAAGCAGAAGAGCCCCCCAGAAGTGGGGAGAGGCCTGGAATGGATTCTCTGCAGACACCCTAATTTTGAGCGTCAGCCTCCCGAGCAAGGAGGATCAGTCCTGACGGGGAAGCCCTGGCCGGCCGAGTGACACCAGCTGGAGCTGCTCATACCTGTTTCTCAGATAAGGAACTGGGCGTGAAGACCTTTGCCTGAGTCACCTATGGATGGAGAGCAGGGCAGGTGCCATCCTGCGTCAGGCAGGGCCCAGGCCACCGACCCTGCCAGCTGCAGCAAGGCCCTGTCTCTTGACCTCCCTGAGCAGGAGGCGACCAGTCCAGACTAGTTGGGAAATGCAGCTGACCCCTGACCACGGTCACCCGGGCAGAAGGTGCTGAGTCAGGGGCGCAAAGCTGGGCCGGGTAGATGGGGCCAAGGCGAGGTCTCCAGAGCCTATCTAGGCAGGGGAATTGGGAACTAGATTCCTGAACTGCCCAGCCCTGTGAGATTTCTTAAACTTCTGCCACTTCCCCACTTTCCCCCTCTGTTACCACCCTCTGCCCCTGCTGGCTTCTCATTAACCCCTTACTGCCAGCAACCCAAGTTGGCAGCAGGGAGCCTCATGAGCCAGAAAAGAGTGCAGGCCAGATCTTGGCGGGGCGAGGGGAGGGCACATGGGCCCAATGAAACAGCTCTCCCTTGTGGCCCATTACTGGAGAGTCCAGCCTGATGGCTCAGCACGGACCTCCGGGGAGGGTCTCCTGTGCTTCCCCTATCTCTTCCTGAGTCAACAAGAACCAGGAGACACAGGAAGGATCACCCAGAGGGTCCTCCCGGGCCTTCACCCCAGGCTCCCTCATTTAACTCAGACCAGGTGGTCTCTGCCTGCCGTGGGAAGGTACAAGGAAAAGTGAGTGAGTGTTGAAGAAAAGCAGAGCACCCCAAACCTGCAGACAGTCACCCCAACCCCGGGCGATTGCTTATACCCCATGTGTGCTTTGGAGTGGTGCTTTCGAGCCAAAAAACACATTGTTTGCACATGTTACCCTCACAGCCGTCCCCTCAGGTAGAAACAGATGTGTCAATATGCAAATGGGGAAACTGAGGTTGGACCATCAGGGAGCGGGCTGGAATCCATGCTGGTGGGAATCCGTGTGGGGCCTGGGCCCAGCTCTTCAGGAGGACCAAGGCCCTCGCTGCTCACCTGCCCGGCACAACCACCCCCCTCACCCCAACCCCTTGTGCCTCATTTGAGCCTGCCCAGTGCTCTGTCCAGAGGACCGCCCGTTCAACACTCGCAGGACAAAAGCTCACATTCCTGCAGGCAGCCCTAAACTCCCCTCCCTGCTTCTCCTTCTCGGGCTTCACTAATCCCTGGGGCCATGGTGTGGTGGTGGGGGCTGGGACGCAGGCTCTGCCCACAGACCGCCACCTTCAGACCCCGAAGTGAGATGACCCACAGCGCAGTGTCGAGCCCAGGAAAGGCAGGCCCTGAAGAGACCCGACACTAGCACTGCCCCCAGCCCCTCTGCCCCCAGCCCCAGCCCCAGCCCCAGCCGTGCTTCACCCCCACGCCCACGAGTCCCCATGGCAGGGGTGAATTAAGAGGCTCCTCTCCCTGGCCCATTGCCTGCCCCTCCACACTGGGATCCCCCACGATGGGGCAGGTTTCCCGTTCCCTTTTCCAGCACCATTCACAGGCCTGGGCCTGAGAGGGCCCACTGAGGCCTTTCCCGGTGGGTGGGCACCGGGAGGCTCTGGTCCAGCCCCCTTGGGACCCTGAGCTTTGGACAAACATCACTTCTGTTTTGTGTGCAGGGCGGGAGGTCTGTCACCGGGAGCAGAGCAACGGCCAACTGAACTCAGGACAGGTGACATCTACCCCTTCCCTGCACTCTGCCAGCTTGTCACTCTGCCTGGGGAGATTAGATTAATGAGGCCCAGTCCTCAGAAAATCCAGCTCCAGCTGCTTCTATCTTGTTCTCGTTGGTGTGCGCCCACAGTGTCCATGAGAGCCACTCGGCTGGCGTTTTATCGAGTGTGGAAGCAAGGCGGTCTCCTGCTCAAGGCTTCGGCATCTCCACCTCATAACGATTCCCCACGTGCCTCCTGCTCTCCAAGATGGGGGCCCAGGCTTGCTGCCACCTGAGACCTTGGGGCCCCCCAGTGACTGGTCCTTGCCTCTGCCCCCGGGCATTCTGGAAAGAAATAGAGCCCCCTCACCAGGCCTCCTCCACCCTCTTTCTGCCTCCCAAGTGCAGGAATGGATTCACCCTACCCACGCCCACCCCACCCTGACCCGTTTCCCAGAATCCATCATTTGATGGGATCTGAGAGATGAGCGCCTGTGTCGTCACTGCATTTCACACAGCTGGGAAGTAACCACGGAATGGTCCAGCAGGGAAGAGAAGCAGGGTCTTCTGTTAGGGTCTGAGGGCCAAGCTCACCCTCTAGAAAAAACATGACGTATGGCCACCAGCTTCCACAGGTGTCTCCTGCCATCAGCCCCTCGGGGCAGGGCCGGGCTCTGGGCTCAGAGATGATGGGACCCAAGAGGTCACACCCCCTCAGATGTTCTGCCAGACGCCTCCCAAGCCAGGGGTCCGCAGAGAAGCTTCCGTTCCCATCCATACCGCTGGGTCTCCAAGTCAGGACCTGCTTCCTAAGCTGGTACTCCCCAGCTGGCTGCGGGACGGCCGGCCAGCGCCCCTTCCTCATCTGGCCCTGCCCACGGCACTCAGCCCCGCAGACCCCGGCCTGGCTCTGCCTTGGTCTGGATAAAGATCCCACCAGCCCCTCTCCACGGCTCCCCCAGTGAGAGGCGGAGACAAGGGGGTGTGCTGGTCAGCATTCTGGGGTTCCCCAGGGAAACAGTGAGCACCTGCAGTCAGGCTGCCCTGCGTGCCGCCGTCAGGACTTGGGCTCCTGGCCTCAGGTGAGACGACTCGGATGAGTCCAAGCCCACAACGCAGAGAGCAGGCTTCTGCCCCAGGGGCCACTGCAGGCTAGTGTGTGGACCCACTGGGGTTCTCAGAAAGTGGATCTCTGCCACTCAGTTCACACCCTCCCTCCCCTTGCAGCCCCTCACTGCCCCCCTTGTCTCTCCCACTTCCTCTCCTCCCTCTCAGGATAGCTGTTTCCCTCTGTCCTGCTGTCCCCATGTTTGTTCGTCTCTCCCCCTCTGTGCACCCCCCAACTGAAGGGAGCTCTGTTTGGCAGGTCCTCTCCCCAAATAAGTGTCTCCACAACTGCAAATACTCACTCCGTTCACTCAGGATGGGCGTGTGGTGCAGAGGTTAATTGTCTCTCCCTGACATGTTTTTACTGAATACATCTGGGTGACAAAATTAATTTCCTCATTAGCTATTTTTAAAAGTGGAACAAGCTAAGGGGGAAATCAGTGCAGGCGACTTTGTGCCCCATGTGCTGTTCTGCCCCCCCCTCCCCCAAGCTTTGCCCTGGATTGTCCTCCCGGGGCCCTCACCCGCCCAGAGAACAGAGGCACCAGGGTCAGAGGTCAGAGGGGCTTTTGGAAGGATGGCAGGTCCAAGGGGAGGCCTGAGGTCCAGTTTGGGGGTGAAGGCTTGTGTCTACGGTCCCAGGAGCTCAGGGAAGGTCCACACCAGCAGGGAGGGCTCAGGCCCAGCTCCAGGGCACTGGGTCCACCCTGACTGCCCCAGGCCCTCGGGGAGAGGAGCCTCCTCTCTATAACACCTCAATTTTGAACAAAATAGGAGCAGCAGATAAGGACAGACATGCTGAAACTGCCCAGCCACAGGACCTGTCTCACTGGGCCTGGGAAGGGGCCTGTGTCTCCCTCAGGCCCTGCACAGTCACCCCGCGTGTGTCCAAGACAGCTCCAGCCAGGCACCGCACTGCAGAGCGGCCCTGCAGAGCAGGGACCCCTGGCGACAGGGTCGTGAGTGCTCACTCAGTGCTGGCCCTGAATGCAGAGTGGGGACATCTCACACGCCCTTGGAAGTCAACATGACACGGGTGCTAGTGGTGTGCCCTGGCAGAGCCCTGCGCCCTGTGTCCCGGCCCCTCCTACTCAATGTTCCAGAGCCGAGGAGGCACCCAGAGGTCCTGAAATCCCCCAGATTCCGCTGGGCAGGGACAGGGTAGGCTGCCAGTGCCTCCCTGCCCTGGTTCTGTCTTGACTGGCCTCTTGGTTCTGCCCTTGTCTGGCCTCTTCTCCCTCGAGGCAGCCCCCACCCCCAGGGCAGCAGCCCAGACTCCAGTTGCCCACCAGATGACCTCACGCCCTGCCCTGAGCTTGCTGCCCTGATGACCAAACACCCCAGAGAGACTTGTGCTAAGGATCCCAGCTCTCCCCAAGAACAGTGCCTGGATGGCAGAATGCATGGGCATGCGCACACACACACACATCCACACGCACGACCGGCAGTCCCAGAATCACATGTGAACAGGTTTGCCCTGGACCCTTCCCAGCAACCCATCTGCTGGGCCCCCGTGGGCCTGAAGCCTGAAAGGGCACCGCCACTGTGTCCAGCCTCGCGCCAGCCGGGCCTCCCTGCTTCCAGCGTGCCTGGCCCAAGGTTTCCTCTCACGGGGTGGGAGTCTGCCACAAGGCGGATTCCATCCTATTCCCTAAAAGGACAGGTGCACTAGCCAACCTGGCCTGCCATTGTGGGGGTGAGGGTGACAGGAGCCAGCCTCAGGGCACCTCACACCCCCTGATGCTGAGCTCAAGGATGGGGGCAGACAGGGGGCCAGGAGAGGCTTCCCAGAGGCGGCAACCTCAGAGCTGGGTTCTGAAGGACGAGAAGGAGTTTGCCGCACTAGTCAGAGGGGAAGGGCGTGCAGAGAGGGAGCAGCGTTTGCAGAGGTCCTGGGCCTGGAAGGGGGGCCAGCCTCGGGACCTGGAGGCTGCTCTATGCTCAGGCAAGAGGTCAGGAGGGCTGCAGGGGAGGGAAGGCGCCCCATGTTCCTCCCACAGGGTGCTCAGTGGGGCACAAGCAAGGGAGGTAGGTGGGAAGAGCTCGTGAAGGCGGAAAAGGCGGCCTGGAGCTCTAAGAGCTGCAGCGATGTTTACCTCAAAACCAGGAGCCGTCTTCCACTTGCTGGCTGCCTCTAAGAACTAGACTAAAGCACTGTCAGACGGATTCTCAGAAAACCCCAGGGAGGAAGCGCGAAGCCTGTCTGGTCCCAGTCTGCTGCCACCAGGCCAGCCTCCTGCCCAGTGAAGTGGTTTGCCCTGAGTTTTTGTGACATCAGAAAAGTCAGATCTTGCCCCATTTTAGAGATGGGGAAATCAAGATAGAGGCGGGCTTTGTGTCTCAAAAAGTTTTGCCTGAGCCAGGAATAGCAGCACCATCCCCTGGACTCCCACTCTGGCCCGCACGCCCTTGATGTGGCTGCAGCAGCTGCAGGCGCTTTCCTGCCAGCGGCGCACCTGGCTGTTGGCTGCCTCCAGACGTGGCGTCCTGTGCCTCCAGGTGCCCCACCTGAAACGCCCCCTACCCCCTCCCCAGCAGACGGAGGGCTGCTGGGAGGAAGGCCTGTGCAGGGCCCAAGGCCAGCGGGAAGCAGGCTCCGTGCTGGAGTTTCACTCCCACCTGGGCTCATCTCTGTGATACCCAGCAACTCCTGGACGTGGAGCACCCCGAGTGGGGAGGGAGGATGACAGACGCCTGTCCTGGGCTGCCTGCAACAGAGGGCATGGCGTGGAACTCCGCCCCCAGAAGGTCCTGGGGCGTGCTGGTGGTTCCCCAGGCCTGGGCTCTTTGTGACCCACTTGCTCCCCGCTCCCAGGTTTTCTGTCACAAAAAGAAGAACAAATTCCTGTCTGCTCGGCTCCTCCACGCGTCCAGAGCTGCACACATCAGTGTGGGGAGAAACAAGCCACTGGAGTAGGGGCTTCCAGGGCAGCGTTGCCTACCCAGAGGGGCTCACTAGCCTCCCCAGGAACTGTTGGCACAGAAGCCGGGGTGCTCCTGGGTCCTGGGCCTGGGACTGCCCAGGAGGGGAGCTAAGGTAAAGCATCGCCCTGCAATTTTGTTCCTTGCTTTTGAGATACAAAGCCCGCCTCTATCTTGATTTCCCCATCTCTAAAAAAAAAGTGGTGGGATTCTGCATTTGGTTGATTTTAGGATCTAAAGCTACGGCGATGAGGAAGGGAGTTGACTTTTTATGATGTAAGCTGTTTTCTCAGATGATTTTTAAGCCTGTTTCTGTCTTGAAATATTAATGGCATGTGCATCTTTTGTCCAACGTGAATCAAACAAGTCAAGTGAGAAAATTAGATGAGGAAAGCGAAGCTCAGAGCACCACGAGGGCCAAGTTCTCCATGCGGTAGGAACCCCAAACCCACAAGACATCCTCCCTCCTCCTCTTCATCTCCCAACTCTCCCTCCCCAAACCCTGCCAGGGGTGAAATAATTCAGGCTTCACTCTGCTCCAGGGGGATCCCCCCATTAGGCCCACGGATGAGTAGGGAGCTTCTCTGATGGGGTGGCATCTTGGGGATTGCTTTCTCCAGGCTGGAGAACCCCTGAGCAGGGGTTGGGTCTCTGGGCACCAGGTGGTCCCTGGCTCTGGGGAGCGCAGAGCCTGGTCCCCAAAAGGGGCAGGAAACGCATGTAGATGAGTCATTTAATTCTGTACTAAGGTATCATTTTCATTCTTCACAACCCACATCTATCAAAAAAAAATTTAATGAAATCCACTGCGGAAGTCCAGAGAGGCACTTCTCATGCTCGGCGGCCAGGCAGGCGCACCTGGAGGGCAGGTAAACCCCAGACAGCTGGGCCTGGCTGCACCGAGGTTCCAACCCAGCAGGCCTGGGTGGGGCAGGATCTGCACCTCCCAGGAGCTCCCCAGCCCAGCTGGAGTTCTGCCCGTACACACCCCACCCTGAGCACCTGCACCCAGAGAGAAGCGACATCCTCACCCACGGGGGACACTGGACAAAAAGCTAGCCAGTGTGGGGCCACTTCAAACAGCCATCCACCACGTGAAAAAGACAGACTCCCTCAGATTCTCTAGTTAAAGGAACCATTCGGGGTCAAGGGGGGCTTTCCTCTGCATTTTTGGAAATACCAGGAAATAAAACATTCATAGTGGCCCCTAATCTGGGCCACTGCTCGCAAACCCCAGTTACACCTCAGGCAGAGCCAGGGCCCCCGTGGAAGGAGCAAAGCTCAGCCCAGAGTTACATTCTGACTTCACAGAGCATGACGCCCGTCAACTGGGCTTCGGTGCATTCAAAAAAAATTCCCTCTACCACATACACACACGCGCATGCACGCATACACACACCCCCATCAGCTTTCGGTTCACGCTGAATATGGAGGGGCTTCTCTGTGCCTCACCCACAGAGATCTGGGGAAGGCCCAGGGGGACAGGCCAGGTGGGTTCCACCACTAGGAGGGACCCCTCAGCATCCCCATGAATCACCCGCCCCGAGTCCTTTCCCAGTCACCATAGCTATCGGGGTGACTAAAGACCAGTAGCAGCTGGCAGGAAATGGGTAAGAAAAGTGACCACAGATAAACTGTAGGACTCTGCAAAGCAGTGGCAGATCGAGCCTGGGACAGGAAGTGGCGCCTGCTCATGGGGCACTGCAGCCCTGAAGCCTGCATACACCCGCTAATGCTCGGCCACAGCTGCGGGTCACCACGAAGTGACTCGGCCGTGGTGTGGGAGGGCAGCTGGAGGGGCAGAGCCGGGGTGCTGGGAGGGACAGCAGTGGCTGGAGGGAGAAGGACACGCGGACGCCCTGCCCCAAGGAGCCAGGGCTCCCGGCGGCACCCAGTGACCGTGACTCCAGTGACCTGGCAGGTGACGTCCCACAGCAGACAGGCCACGCTCCGGCTTGCTCACAGACCCCTGCAGCAAAGCCACCAGCTCCCGGCAGGTGCGGGACCCTTGATAGCATGAGGCAGGAGCATTCAAAGGGCAGCCCCTCAGCACACTGGAGAACGAAATGGCCAGGCCTGGCCCAGATCCTCATCCTGAGTGTTCACAGACACCCCAGGAGGCAGGCCAGATTACCCCCATTTTACAGATGAGCAAACTGAGCTTGGGGGTTAAGGACTTTTGCCCAGGGTCACAGAGCTTATAAAGGGGCATAGCCTTAACTCCAGGCCCAACCATAGTCTTTGCTCTCTTCACGGGGAGCTTAGCAGGGCAGGGGTGGGGAGAGAAGGGGGCACAAGGCCGAGAGCTGAATGCCTGTGGGCAGTGGGCACTGTCTAGGAAGGGTGCCTGGTGAGCAGAAGCCCACCCTCTCTGCTGACTCTGGCTTCTTCCCAGGTACAGAGTACTGCTGCTCTGTGACACCCCGTGGCAAGCCGCAGCGGACACTCCAGCATCTATCCTTGAATTCAGGGGCAGGGAGCAAGCCAGAGAGCAGCTGAGCAAGGCTGACTAAGCCCTCGGGACCTCCCGTGGCAGAGCTGCAGAGTGAGGGGAGTCCCCTGCCTGTCTCTGACAAGCAGGAGCATGCACCTGCCCCCTGGGCCTGAGCGACCCCCACTGCTAGACCTGGGGCCATGTCTCAGGGTTCAGCTGAGCCACTGAGTCACCCTTGTTCCTGGAACTGTCTGAAGGCGGGAGAGGATGCTGTGGGTAGCTTCTTACTGTATCATCTGGGCTGGGGCCGGTAGCAGATGGTCCTTATTAAAAAAAAAAAAAAAAAAAGATACTTCCATGTGGGCTTAAAATAGTGCAGCACTCACCATCAGCTGAATGTGGAAATGCACAGGCAGGGGTCACATGGGCAGCGCCCCAGGTTGGCAGGCAGCTGGTCTGGAGCAGGCACCAGGAGCCTGGGCACCCCTCTGCTGGCCACATGTTAGGCCCTAGGAAGCCCACAGCCATCTTAAGCCTGTTGCCACACACTGCCCCGGAGGAGACCTGGGCCCTAGTGACCCAGCACGTGGGATGGCAGCACCAGGGCCAAGCCGGGAAGTTCCCAGCAAATCTCAGATCGGCCACTCACTACGTGCCAAGGACAGATCACTTCCTCTTTCCTCTCTCCCTCAGTGTGCTGATCTATGAAGTGGCGTGAGCCTCGGGAGGTTCCAGAGGGGGAGCAGGGGGCTCTGCGGGTGGAGCTGAGGGTCAGGTATGTGTCCCTGGGGCAGGAGAGAGCTCTGCCTGCAGCCCCTCTGGGAACACTCCTTGGTGCCTTGTGTGGACTGTGCCATATGTGGCGAATGCAAGTGACCACCCTGTCCGTCTGGGCTGGGTCACCCTCCGGGTGGGTGCCATGTGCCAAAGGGCACCAGGTCCCAAGCACCCACCTGGGACAGGAGGGGAAGACAACAGAGCTGGCAGCAAGGTGGGCAATGCTGACACCCTCCACCCTCCCCAGCTAGCAAATCACGCCCAGGGTCTCAGGGCCACCTAAGCGCAGGGCAGGGCTGTGGACCACACGTATGGCACAGCCAGGGCCATCAGCAAACTGAGGGAGAGAGGAAAGAGGAAGTGATCTGTCCCAGGGGACCAGGAGGCCCCAGTCCAGGGCAGAAGGCTTGTCTGAGCTGGAGAGTTTCTCCCCGACCTCCCCGAGTTCCTCGGGGATGAGCCCTGGGCTCTGTGGCGGATGCTCACCAACCAGCGCCACGAGAGATTTAGCCAACAGCTCTGACCTGAGCCGCAGTCTGAGGTAAATGCTCCCTCATGTCAGCGTGACCGCCAAGTGTGGTGCTCGGAGAAGCACAATGCTGGTCACCAGTAGGTCTGCCCCCCAGAGGTCACCATCTGGTGGGGCGCAGGGCAGGCCCTCGGCACTGCCCACCACAGCTGAACTGAAAGACAGGGCCGGGGGCCTGAAAGCAAGGTCAAGTCAGGCTCTGCAGCTTGTCCCAGTTAACTGAGCCTGGTGGAAGCCCTGCTCTGTGGCCCGCAGCAAGTTACACACACACACGGGTCCCTGGGATGAAGCGAGGGTGGCCATTCCCCCTGTGACGTACCTTGTTTTCCGGTGACATCACTGAGGCCAGGCACAGAGCTCTAATGCCTGCCCTGTCTGGGAAGATCGTGTCCGAACCCCAAAATTAAATGCACCATGCACTCTCTCACCTCCACCTCCTTAACTGCTTCAGCCCCTCCCCCTGCATTTCATCAAAGGATTGTCAGGCTGAGTCCAATTCGTCTCCTCCCACCTATGTCCACCCACTGAACGCTTCACCCCTCCAGCCTCCAGTCAGCTCTTGCCAATGGTGACCCCACCTCCCAAATCTCAGACGTTCTCAGCCACCCCCCACCCAGCTCTGCAGCTTCATCATGCCCTGGCCCCCCTGAGCACCCCTCCAGCTTCTGCTCCTCTGTCTCTGCAAGGTGCCTCCTCTACCTGCCCACCTTTCTGAAGGTGACTCACCCACTCCAGTGGCCTCTCCACCAGCCCACCTCACTCAGACTTCCCCTCCACCCAGACTCTGCCCCGCAGCTACACAACCTTTAAGAAGTCTTGATGCCCCTTGATGTCTCAGTGGCACCTGGGGCATCCCCACCCCCACCCACCAGCTGTTCCGTTTCCAGAGTTGGTACCACTCTCCTGTCTCCTGGTCACCTGTGCCCCACCCTCTCCTCAGCCCCACCGCTCACCCGCAGCCCCTGCCTCCTGCCTGACATCTGGCAGATGGTCCACTTAGTCTCTGTCCCTCCTGCCAGCACCCCCCACCCCACTCCCACCAGGCCAGCAAGCACCATCTGGGGGCCAGGCACGGCTGAGCCATCTACCTGGTCTCTCCATCTCTACTTCATCCCTGTCCATCATCCAGACCTTTGCAAATCTCAGAGTGCTCGGTCACCCTCGTGCAGAAAACTCAGGACACAGCAGAGCGACATGGCTTCTCCTCGACCTGTCTCAAATGATTCTCCTCTTCTTTCCTCCCTCTCTCCGCCACCCCACCCTTCCTCCCTCTGAGGCAACCTCCCCTTACCCCTGCTCCTCACCACCCCACCTCTGTGCCCTGGGAACCTTTCCTCCTCCCTACAGCCTCCTCCCGCCCCACCCAGGAGAGTTTCAATATTCTGCCCCCTCTGAGCTTCCTGTTCCATTGTCTTCACAACAGTTAATACACATTTATGATTATTTACTTATTTTGCATGGTTAATTGATTAACATTGAGCTCTCCCACTAGGCTCGTAATTCCCAAGGGGGAGTTGATGGCATTTGAGTGTAATGCTTTATTGCGGGGTGTTGTCTGTGGCTGCAGGAGGGCACTGTCCCACCTGCCAAAGACCACGCGGCTCTCCCAGCCACAAGACAGCATCCCTACACACCTGGGTGGCAGCACCTGACTGCAGCCCTAGGCGCAAGGCTGTCTAGGTTGCCCAAACCCATGCCCAGGAGGGCGCAACACATAGCAGGGGCCCAGAAAACACCGGGGTGAGTGAACGGCAGCTCCTGCTGCAGCTGTGGTGGCCTCAGGTCACTAAGGAGAAGCTGGCGCAGGTCCAGGAAGCCGCCTGAAGGTGGTCGCCCCAGGGCACCACCCAGAGTCAGTCTCTCCATCATCACACCTGCCGAGGCCACTGGGGGAGGGGGCTGGGGGCAGGGCCTACAGTGGCTCTGCCCTTGACCATGTGCCAGGAAGGTGCCCTGTTGCCTTTCTTTGCTTCTTAGGCTCTCCACTTTGCCTGTCTGCAGCCGGCGTCTACACGGCCTGCCCAGGGAGCTGACTGTCAAGTGTCAGCAGCAGAGCGAGGGCCACAGGGGCGGCTCTGGGGACACCAAGGCAACCGGTCAGACTCCTTGTCCAGGCTCACTCCCCGCTCCAGCTCTGTTCCTCGTTCCTTCACCATCAGGTTCACACCACCTCCACCGATGGTATGCACGCTCCCCAGCTGCCCTCCTGCAGCACCGCCAGGTGCCTCTGTCATGGGACCAGCAGGGCTTCCTGCCCCTCTTGGCTCCAGGCACACGCAGGGCCTCCTGGTTCTGACGTCTGCTTGATCCATCCTGGGCCACTTCTGGCTCCTGCTGGGCCCTGGTCACACAGAAGTGAGTCCTCATATCCTGACCACCACCGACCCACAGCAGATCCCCTCGTCACCCACTGCCCGGGGCCCTGCACACCAGCCCCTCACCCTGCACAGGCACTGCCCCGGCCTCCAGCAGCCCTCAGTCAGGAGAATCCATCCGTCTAAGACCAGCAAGAACAAGCCAGACAGCTGAAAGGGGAGGACCAGGGTACCAAGTGCAGCAGAGATGCCAGAGGAACTTAGGGGGAGGGGACAGAGCAAAGAGGTGGGTGGTCCTGGGAGGCTCAGCCAAGATGGTCACGAAGCTAACACTGTTCTAGTCCGAGTGTGGACGGTCCAGCAGTCCTCACTCTGGCCACAAGGTTATTCTCGCTCCATCCTACAGTGGGAGGCTCGTGGGGTCCAGTCCTCAGCTGTCCCCGCCGAGCAGAATGTGAACCCGCGCAGCCAGGCCGGGGCGGGGCTCTTGGATGCTGTCCACAGCTAGATGCAAAGTTCCCAAAAACAGCAGCCCGAGGCACGTTCAGCCCCAGTGTCCCAGACCTGGGGTGTGGGTTCTGGGAGGGAGCTAGCGGATCCCTCTGGCGCCAGGCCTCCCACTGTGGCCACTGGGACAGCAGCCTGTGGTCACCGCAGGGCTCCCACAGGCTGCGGGCTGGGGACCTCAGGTGGTCGCCCCTGGGGCCATGCCCACATGGGAGCGCCTCCCTCGGGGAGAGCACAAAGGTGGAAGAAAGTAGTCAGGCCTCTTGTGATGCCTCCCACAGAGTGACGTCACAGCACCTTTACCATCACCCCCTCATGAGAACCAGCCACCCGCCAGCCCACACCCAAGGGGAGCACGTGGGGCTCAGACACCAGAAGTGGGAGGCAGGATTCCAGAAATGGGGGGCAGGGCTGGCAGAGGCCAAAGACTCTGGATGGGGGGCACCAGGGACTCCAGATGTGGAAGGCGAACAGGGACTCTGAACGAGGCAGGGTCAGGGACTCTGGACTATAGGGGAATGGACTCCGGACTTGGGGGAAGTGGGGGTGCGTCCACAGACCTGAGGCAGAAGCTCGTTATCTTTCCGTCTGATTCCATTCCCTGCCCCAAGAACCCTAGCTGTGTTTTCTTAAGCAAGAATAATTGTCTTGAAGGGAGCTAAAACTTGATTCCCAGCCTGAGAGAAGGCTTCCTCCTACTCCTTCCAGAAACCAGGTGCCAACCAGGAATAACTGCCTCAAGATGCCCTGCACACCCAGGGCCTCCCTGGTGGCGCAGTGGGTTAAGCAATGCACTATGAAACAAACCGCAGCCATTGCAGCATGAGTTCGATCCTTGCCCCTGGCCCACATGGCACAGCAGACCTCTCCTGCCTTGCCTGCTGCTCCCCTTGGCAGTGTATTTCCATCAATCTGCCTGTTCTGCACCCACTCTGTCTCTGGTGAATCCTCTCACCCCCGTACCTCTGGCCAGTACCCCAGCTCTTGTGTGTGTAAATAAATAAAAATGTTTTTTTTAAAAAAAGAAAGAAAGAAATTGAAACAGGGAAAATGTTGGAATGCATACTGATTTGCATCAAAAATAATGAATTTGCTACATAGTGACCCAAATTTCACATTTTAAGGCAAGTAACTACACTTTCCAAAACAAAAAGATGGTCCTTTCGCATTTCCTTGGGTTCTGCAAAGTCTGAGTTCCCAGAAGGCAGACGGACCCTCCCCTCTGCTTCTGCGTCCATCTGCATCCATTGTGTCATTTCCATCAGTGGAAGCACTGATGGAAACTCAGCCTCAAAGACGTAGCTGGAAAAGAGAGGACAACTTCATGACAGGCACTATAGATAATGGTGCATTAATTGCCTTGAGATTACCAAGAAGTAATTCCTTAAAGATTACTTGTCAGGTGGAATCTGAATCCATATCCACTAATTGCTTTGTCCACCATCAGTCGAGGACCACTTGCTGACATGGGCGCTGAATAGTCTTGCGTCGCTGGCCACGTCTATGTGTGCATCCTGCCCTGGGCATTTAGAGAACACCAGCTTGCTGAGTCATGCTTTTCTGTGACGGATTCTGTGATAGCCCAAGATGTCTCATGGCATCCATCAGTTATCACTTCTCAGGACCCCTAGCTCGTCAGCAAAGACTGTGAGTGCTAGGGAGCCGTCACCAGCACAATGGGAAATCCAAGTTTCTTTATTCTCATTTTTACTCAAAACCTTGCACTTTACGATCAGCAACACGTGCTGTCAATAATGGGCACATCTGGTTTATTTTCAAGATTATGACTGCCGAGTACCCGGTCTGAACAACATGTTCGTCATTCAGGCTTTCTTTCATAAACATGGAAAAGTCTAGAAAAGAAACCAAGTCTCTTGCCAGTGACCAGCAGGATGTGGCCATGGGGTTCAACTTAATTCATACTTCAGAAGCGGTTTCACGTAGCCAAGATGGACCAGTCCTTTTGCGGTCTTTACAAACATCTTTGCTAATGCATCAAATGAGTCGATGATTTTAGAACTATTACGATCTTGCATGGAACCAAATATTAGTCATTTTCTTTTTCTTTCAATGAGATTCTAAAAAGTCAGTGAAAAGCTGCTTTCGTGCTCTTTATTTTCCTGTTCCAGGTATGCAGGGTGGTGAGTGAGATGAAGCCATGGACCTGGGACCAGGATGCCTGAATCTTGGCTTGAAGGCATCTCTCTGACTTGGCCGTGTGAAGGGGGCATGTTATCTCGTGCCTCGGTTTCCTCAGCTGTGGGATGGAGCGATGGCAGCAGCACGTGTGTGCTGTCTTGCTGTGAGGACAGAGGCTCCTGAGCCACCCTCACAGAGGTGGTGGCTGTCACCGCGGGCTCGCCACTTCCAGTGTGCTTCTTCCTGCTCAGGTGCCAGCAGGGCCTGACAACCCTGTGCTGGAGGCCCCAACCCCAGGCTTCAGGAGATGGCTGGGCTGGGAATCTAGAAGAGTCAGACAGAGAGCCGCTCTGACTCTCCTCCTCCTGTCAGTGAGTGTCACAAGCAGGAGAGAGGAGGCCCCAGTAGGAGGCCCTGAAGTCCCAGCCCTCCAGTGTGGAGGTTGATGTGTTGGGAGAGAAGACGAGGACCCAGGAGCACCCCCGTCCTTGTGTTTCCTCACAGCTGCCCCTGGTGATCCACACACAGCCTTCGCTTTCCAGTGTGGGCTTGTGTCACTGGAGGGGTGGCCTGGAAGCACCCCCAGATCCCCACCCCAGGGCAGGGATGGCACCTGCCTTGCAGAGAAAGTTGTGTGAGCAGCCACCACACCCAGATGGAGGTGCAGCAGCCGCCTTGCCACCCAGGGAAGGCTGTCCAGGTCAGGATTTGTACGGGGCTGTCCCCCAGTTGGTCCCATCCTGCAAGGCGCAGAGCCCAAAGACAAGAGTCTCAGGAAAAGGGCAGTAGGGCAGAGGACAGGCTGCTGAAAACCAAACTAAGACCTTCAGAGAGCTTTTTGCAAAGAGCTGTGGCCCCAGCCCAGGTGACTCACATACAAAGGACTTGCAAAACAGGTAATGGCACCTGGAGCCAAAACATACACCACCTACCTGAAAGGGGGTGCTGGGAGGCTAGCAGAGATGCTAGCCCCGGGCTTTCCTCCCCTAAGGCCAGGCAGGTTTGCCTTTCCAGGGCCCTGTCCCAGGCGGTCTCTCTCAGGGGGACTTGAGTAACCCTGGGCCCGATCTGAATCTTTCATGAGAGAGACTTGTCGACATCATGGCCACTGGCCTCAGTGCCATGCTTCTGTCCCTAAAGTTCAAAAGAACAGGAAGGAGGAGCAGGGGACAGGAAGCCCACTCGTAGAGACTTTGCCATGTTCGAAGAGCTGGGTCTTCACCATCTTCTGTAGTGGCTGAGACCTAAAGTTGTAATTATAATCTCCATTTACAGACAACCTAAACTGAGGGGATTTCCTCAAGTCACAAAATGGCAGGTGTGTTGGCCTCCAGAGTTCTTCCAGGTCCTGAGCTCAGAGCCGCCGCTAAGACTGAGGAAGGCAGGAGTAGGAGGACCCGGACACAGTGTGAAGTAAATCCACTGCCCTGGAGAGCTTCTAGGCGGCATTTACTGACAGGCAAGAAAAGGGCCTGCTGCCGTGAGCAGCCTTCCTGGTGAGTAACTGAGGGCCGTGAAGGCAAGAACGCAGGCGTGTACACGGCAGAAGGGCCCGGGTGCAGCCAAGTGCCCTGGGCTCCAGGGCCAGCCCTGTCTTGAGCCACTGGGGACAGTGGCCAAACTGTGGAACTGTGGGTTTCTCGCCCCACAAAATGGTCGTGGTGGGGCAAACCCCATGGCCGCTGAAATCTTCTCCCTGAAGTGCAGGTACAATAATAGGGTGTCGGCAAGTTCACTGTCACTTGTGTTCACCCTACAAATGCTGTGAATTCCCGGTGAGTGTGAGAAAGCAATCGTTGTTTACAGATAATGTGACTTTCTAACCAAACACTTCTAAGGCCATCATCTGACCTTATCATAGCCAGGAGTCTGCCACCGCCAAAGGAGAGCAAGGTGCGGACTCAGCAGCTCTCTGTGGGGCAGTGGGGGTTACAGGGCATTGCTAAAGCTCCCACCCCATTCATAGCTAGTAAAGACAATACATAGGAATTGACCTAACAGGGAGCGTGCAAAAGCTACAGAAGGAGAATATTCTTCATTAAGGAATCTCCTTATGAAGGAAAATAGTCCTTCTCTTGACTGGGAAGGCTCCATTTTGAGAGATGTCAATTTTCTAAATTAATCTGTAAATGCAAAAATTAAAAATTATAAAAATGATCATGGAACTTTAAATGAGTCCAAATCTCTTAAGGAGAATACAAACACACACACACACACACACCACATACACATACACATAAAAAACTGAAAAGGAAACGATTAAGGTGGACTTGTCCAACCACATATCAAAATAAAATAATCTGCAGTGTGGCTAAAGCCATGGGGTGATTCGTGCAGTAAAAGACAAGTAGGCCAGTGAGATGTTTAGCATTCAGAAGAGCTCCACGGCTGATGAGAAATTAATATTTGGCATGGCAAGGCAGGCCCGCACGTCCTCGTCCTCTGACACTACTGCACTTGGAGGTGGAGTCCGTGCCCCCTCTCCCTGGGTCTGTGTGAGTTTGGCGCTCCAAGGGGCCACACAGCTCCCCCTTAATCTGCATTCATGCTCTTCCATCAGGAACAGATGACCTCCAGCACTCCATGAGGGGCCCAAGCCATGCAGAGTCCAGGGCCTGAACTCCCAGCCCACCCCAGGCCCAAACATGTGGGGAAGAAGCCCTCTAGAGTTTCAGTCTCACTGTTGCTCTCAACCGGCCCCTGTCACTCAAGACTCACAGGCCTCAGCAGAGCTAGCCCCACCCCGCCTGGCCCCCAAGCACAGAATTCATGCTGTTGCCGGTTGCCTGGCTGCGGTGGAGCTGGGAGAAGCAGATGACCAGGACAGAAGACGTTCCCATCCCAGAGGCAGTAAGACTCCTTCATCAAGGCATCCAGGTGAAAAAATCGATTTTTTCAAGTTGGTCCTGACTTCATACCATAAACAAAAATTTTAAATGGATTCAAAAGCTTAAATAGGGCCTCCGTGGGGGCGCAAAGGATTGGGTCATAGTATTATGAAGCTGTTCACAGCCCCTGCAGCATGAGTTTGATCCCCGGCCAGGGAGGGGACCCACATGGTGCAGCAGACCTCTCCTGCCTCGCCCTCTGCTCCCCTCAGCAGTGTGTTTCAGTCCATCTGCCTGTTCTGCTCCCCGTACCTCTGGCATGTCTCTGGTGAATCTTTTCACCCCCACACCTCTGGCGTGTGCCCCAGCTCTTATATGCATAAATAAATAAACCTTTAAATTAACTAATTATTTTTTAAAGCTTAAATATTTCTCATTAAAAGAATATTATTATTAAAGATATAGAAAAGTTATTTAAAACCTAACAATAGGAAAGTGCTTCATAAGTATGACCTAAAACAAAAAACAAACAACCCAGATGACATCAAAGGAAAGCTCGGCCAAGTGAACCATACAAATCTGTTACAGCCATAACAAAGGTAAAAGTGAACAGACAAAACTGGCAGAAGGTATGTGCAGCATAGAAAACAAGCTGAGAATGAACACACTTCTAAATGAGGGGCCTCTATACATTCCAAAGGGCTGGCCATCCAGTGGAAAATTAGGGAATAAACTGAGCCGAGAACTCAGAAGGGAACTGCAAATGGTAATGTTACAGGGCAACCCTAATATAAAATGGGTTTGCCTGACTGGGTCCTCACCCGCGCGCTCGAATGGCACTTATAATGCCCCAACTGCAGGCACACACAACAAAGGTTATACAGGGTTTTATTTACAAGGGAAGGAGAAATAGCGTAGTGAATAACACAAAGGGAAGAGAGGGATACAGATCTGTAAATATCCTACCAGTTCCTTGGAGCTGGAACCCAACGGTGCGCTGAGAGCTGACTCCCAAGGAAAAAGCGACCCCCCAAGGCCCACATGTCTGTTTTTATACCCAGCCTGGCTGCTCAACTCCACCCTCAGGTCCCAGTGATCCGCTCTTCGATAATGACCTTATGGGATTTGTAGTTCTTGGATTTTGTAGGTTTGGAATGGGGGTTGAAGTTTATAACTTATTTGTGTAATTTATTTAGGAGGGTTTTTTTCCCCTAACAATTAGATGCCCACTGCCACCAACCCACAGGCACACTCGAGGATAACAGCGTCCCCAGCGCCATTAACACCGAAGGTCACGCGCGCGCTATGTTGGTAAAAACTGACACCACCAGTGAGCGCAAATGGAGAGCAGTGCTGGTCACTCACCAGTAGGAGGGTAAATCGAAGCAGTCATTTTGAAGGACAATTAGCTGATTCTATAAGACTAAACTCCACACACTTTCATCCAGCAAGTCGTTTCCAGTTGTCTATCCACAGAAAGATTTCCACATGCCCATGAGTGCAAAAAAAAAGTCCATAAAGCGTCCATCACCACTGTGCTGTTTGTAAAAGTGACTCCTTGCAATAAATCCAGTTGCTTTCACTAAGTGAGTGGAGCAGTTATAAGTATACAACCAGGGATCACTATGTACCCGTCCCTTTTAAATACTGAGGCAACTGTGCACACACATGTGTAAATGTTAAGAAAGAGGCCTGGGAGAATAGCCTGAATTGTCTACAAGGATTTCTGACTGGGTAAAGTAGATTGGACAGCAGCAGTTAAAGGAGGAGTTTGTCGTTTTGCATGTCAAAGTTCGTGCCCATGCATAGTTCTAGCACAGGGCTTTTAAGCTCAGACACACTAACTCCCCTTCCTGGGCACCCCTGGTCTGTGCCCTCAGGTCCTCTGGACCCCTTGCCCAGCCCTGCTCAGTCCTGACCTCCTTGGGGCAGATTATTCCTGCACTTCATGAAGCTGAATCTGAAGCCTGCTGCTGTGCTCTTCCAAAGGAGCCAAAAAAAAACAGAAGCTCTCAGCTCATCATTCATCATCTTGCATCTGCCCTGCAGTGTCCTGCTGGAGTCCAGCCCACTTTGGGGCCGGGGGGGCAGCAATGTCCCAGACCACCACTTTCTGCAGGCTGGGCAGCATCCACACTGCAGAGACAGATAAGGAACAACAAAACCCACCCCCAAACAGAAGGAGAACCGCAGCTGGGACAGGAAACAGGGTCATCCTGAGGATGAGACTGGCCACAGATGTGTGTGCAGCTGGCACATCTTGCATGCCACAGAGCTGAGGAGAAAGGGCCTTCTTAGAGTGGGGACAGGTCAGCTAGGGAAACCCAGAAAAGCCGGGACCCAGAGGCACTGCGTCTGTGGAGCGGGCTCAACCTCTGCCATCCCAAGCAGGTCACCTCCCTGGAAGGAGACAGACATTGTCACTACCCACAGCCCGCCCTGGTCTGGCCCACTCCCCAGGCACTGTGAGGCCCCAGGTGGGGGGTGTGTTTCCTGTTCGCAGGCAGGCTGCAGGGGCTCTCCAGAGCCTCAGGCACAGGGTGCTCTCCCCCACACAACGAGCTGACAATGAGATGTCTGCACCACAGCACGGTTGCTGGGAGAGAGGTGATTGTGTTTGCTGTGGGAGCCGGCACAGCCAGCCGGTGTCCTCAGGGGCTGGTACCAACTGGGAGGACATGTGAGTGCCTTCTGGAGAGTTTGCCTACATGCGGCCTGCTGTGCACCCTTCACAGCCGTCATGCAGATCTGCTCTATCCAGACCAAGGAGCACGCAGAGACTCACCAGAGCCGGGAAGTGCCTGGGCCACCTCTGTGGGGCTCACAGCTCAACCAGCATTCTGAGCCAGCTGGTAGGCTAGGAAGCCTGGACCTGAGTGCAGAGTTCAGCATCAGCCGACCTGTGCGTCCCTGGCCAGGGCCCATGCTGACCGGCACCCGAGGCACAGTGCTGTGCTGTCCTTGCCTGTTGCTGATGGACACCGTCATGGAGACACGAGACAGCCCCTCGGGCGTCAGGCTCCTAGAAATCCCAGCATGAGCAGTCCTAGATTCTGGGCAGGAAATCACAGCCCTGAGGCCGGCCGCCCTTAGAGAGCTCTCCACCCTCTAGCCGTGGATCCTCTGGGACCAGGAATGGGAGAACAAGAGCAGGTAACTCTGGGTCCTGGCTTGCTGGGCTGTGGCAGGAAATAGAATGGAAGCAGCAGAGGAGGACGGTGAGACGGGTCAGAGCAGGAATTCTCAGGCCAGAGACAGTCTGGCCCTGGATAAAGAGCCCTGGGCCCCACGAATGCCGGCCTGATAGCACCCAGGTAAGAAATGAAAGACACTTCATCCTGCTGCTCTGTCTCTTCTGCTCTCATAAGCAGGGGCATTTGTTCTCATTCTAAAGAGATGAGACAGAAAATCAAAGGACAGACAGAGCCTGTGCCAAGAGGATGCACACCTGCTGAGGTTACAGTAAGGGTGGGCCAGGCCTGAGCAGGTGCAGGCACACTGGTCTCTTGCATCCAGGAAGCCTAGCTCAAGCAGACCAACTTTGGCCTGGACTGGGCAGACACTCAATGGCCCTCCAGGGCTCTCTCTTGCCTTAGGGAACCCAGAAGTGCACAGAATCCAGAAGGCAATCCCATGTCACCCCAGTTGACCCCAGCCCCTGGCTGGACTGAAGATCCCATGCCAAGAAGCTGGCCACAGTGTCCATGGTCTCTTGGTTCATTCTATCCATGAGGTTCCTGTAAGATTCCAGGGGTCCCTCTTTGTGCCAAGCCTCCTAAAGGTCAGCTTGTGTGAACCTGTGAACATGCCCCCCCACCTTCCAGTGCCTCCTCTCTGCACTGACCATCTCCACCCAGGAAAGGCCAGTGCATGGGGTTAGCCCCAGGCAGCGCAAGAAAGAGTGATGCTGGGAGAGGAGCTCCAGGCCAGGTTGGACCAGCCTAGGCCAGAGGATCAATGACCAGGACATTTGCTCCTGGGTGGGGCTGACCTGGCCTGGGACCCCAGGAGGAGACAGAGGTGCCTGGTCAGAGCCCTGGAGGTCACTGGTTCGGAAGCAGGTGATGTCATGGAGGTGCTTCCCAGCTGAGCCAGAGGAGAGCCTCTGGGGACCCAAGGCAGAACCCCTTCCTCCTCACCCAGGTCTCAGCCAAAGCAGTGAATGCCAGGGTAGAGGCCAACCGGCATGGGAACAGGCTGGGGTCCCTGCCAGGTGGAAGGAGGAGTAGGGCTGATGCCACCCATTTCGTTCCCACTGCTGACTAGTCTTCCCCTGGCTTGTTTCTCAGTTCCATGCCAGCCTCACCTGCCGATAGCCATGGACTGGGCTGGCCAGGCCACATTCCGGTGCCAAGTCTGCACGAACACGGACCCCTAAGTCCTCTGCCAGCCACTGAACAGCCCAGCCTATCCAGCTTTCCAAACATGTCCACTGTACCCCCACGCAGCCCTGGGGTTCCAGTCACCCAGGCTAACGACTCAGTCCCCAATTCTCAGCCTGTCCCCACCAGCGGCTCCTTCATCCCCTGGGGACCCTTCTCCCACATCTTCTTGCAGGAACCTACTGAGCCTTCGCGATCCTGTGACAGCCTACCGCCCCCCAATTTCCTCAAGGACACCTTGGACCAAAATACCAGCCCCAGAATTAAATCCGACCTCCCCCACATGCCTTCTTGACCACAGCCACTTGCACAACCCTGAAGGCCTCTCCAGAGTCCAGGTAACTCCTCTGCTCCTGCACCCCGACTTCTGGAGGATGGAGCCACATCTTCTCCATCCTCCTCTCCCATCACCCCACCTACTTCCTCCCCCAGTACCAGCCCCTCACCCTAAGTCCAAATGAATAAAGTCATAGCAGTTCGAGCATCTTCCACCTGGCACAGGGCAGGTGCTGTGCTGCTGGTTACAAAGAAGTCAGCCAGCGGCCTGTCCCAGGGTCCTGAGCCAGCGGCCTGTCCCAGGGTCCTGAGCCAGCGGCCTGTCCCAGGGTCCTGAGCCAGCGGCCTGTCCCAGGGTCCGCGCCCTGCACCTCTCCAGGCGTCAGCGCCTGTGGGATCTCATCTGTTTTGTATCTCCTTGGACTTTTTTCTTTCTGCACTGTTACAGAATAACATGGTCCTCAAAGTTGCACACACAAAACTACTACTAGATGAACACTGTTTGGGATGATGGAATCGTGACTAGTAATATCGTACAAAAACATTTTCAAAGGATTTGTTATCGACTTAATATTTAAAGGTCAGCCTTATTCAAACAGCTGGAAGGACTTGCCCTGGGGCCACCTAGGTGGGTGCTGGCAAGGCTGGTAAAGAAAAGGGTGAAGGCCACAGATCTGGCTGGGAGCCAGACACGGCTCTGACGCCATGCCATTTCAGTTCCTGAAACAACATTGACCTTTCCACCAGGCATGGCCCATAGGTTCTGTTCTTCTGAATGCCAGCAAGGGTCTTCCCATCTTGCCCCACCACACAGGCACGAAATAAAGTCAGCTTTGGGAACCAGGACTTGGAAGGAGAAGACCCCCTCACTAGAACTGCCCAGGAGGGGGCTGGCTTCCCTTCCACAACCACAAATTGTAGGCAAAACTTGTAAGCCTCTGCAGACACTTGTCACCATAGCAACGCTCACAGGTGTCAGTTCGCTCAGAGAGAGGACACCTTTTAAAAGAAATCGACTTGGCAACAAGGCATGCTGACTTCTGAGATCCTGATGCCTCCCTCAGGACTATAAGCTGAGTACCCTGAGGTGAAGGGCGCCTCGGTAAACCATCCAGAAGGCAGCGCTGCAGGCAAAAGTGGCCATTTCCGGACACACCTCCACCTGTCCTTGCATGAGCCAGGGTCTGGGACCGCTGGAAGCCCAGTCTGCTGGCTCTGCACACCGGCCTGCTCTGCAGGAAGATGCCCAGCCCAGCCCAGACGCTGCCCGAGGGGTAGGCCAGCATGGCCCCGGGGCCTCCGCTGCGGCCAGCACACGCCACTGGCCACCCCTGCTCACGACATGCCGACACCTATTTTCCGGCACCCGGAGAGAAGAGCTGTCTCATCCTCCCCACTTCATAGAGAAGGCTGGAGGGCTGGGACGCCCTGTTCAGAATGTCCCGAGAGATGAGCGCGGTGAAGACACAGGTGCTCCTCCTCAGACAGCGCCCCCACAGCGTTCCCTGGGGGTCCTGCCCTTCCAGGGAGCAGAAGGCTTCCCTCTGGGTCTGAGACCCCTCCAGCTCTCCCCTGCTCTGCTCTTGGAGATGCTCTTCCCAAGCAGCATGGCCCCTGAAATGGCATCTTCTAAATATCCTGACGTTTCTTTGGTTCCAGAAGGTTGATGTCATCTGTGCAAGGCAGTGTACTAGACTCAGAGGGGCTAGAGTGCATCAAACTTCCTGCAGAAGCCTGCATGTTTTCTATCCACTATTCAGCCATCAGGGAGTAGCCAGCCTCGTCTGGCCCCTCTGAAGCCACCATAAGGCCAGGCCTGTCCCTGGGAGCTCGCTCTTGCCACTTCTTGGTGTGCTGCCCAAGCCCCTACGACCAGGACTCCCACTTATCCAGGGGCCCCCACCCCACCAGCACTGCCTGCAGATTCCACCTGCAAAGTAGCTCTGCTGTTTGCCCTCCAAACCAGACCCTGGCCCTCCCGCCACCTGCCCCGGAGGTGTCCAAAGCCCTAACTGGACACCTGGGCCCTCCAGAGGCAGGAGGCAGGACTAGCCAACACCCTCACAGTCACTGGGACCCTGGTGTGGGTGCTAGGCCCCCCACTAGAGCCCTGCCTTGCCCCTCTCACTGGACCCCAGGAGCCTTGCAGCCTGGTGGACACTCATTCTAAATGCTCCCCTCCCCCTCCCTCGCAAAGTGGTGACTTCTCAGCCGACATCTACCCAGCTCAGGGATTCCCAATCCTGCAGGAGCAATGCAGGGCCCTGGAACAGTAGCCCTAGGAGAGCGAGGCCAGGCCCACTGGCCAGGCCTGGCTCTACCTGGGCCCCGGCCCATTCCTCAAACCCACCCACCAAGAAGCAATTTAAGGGGCTGGGAAGACGATTAGTGATTGTGAAGGAGGCAGGATTTGTAGGCAGCATCCTCCTAGAAGCCCTCCTTCGGGCTTTCTTTAATAACTGCTATTTAGAGAAACCCACGACCTCCCACGCACGCACAGGCACGCATACACACATTCACGCGTGTGCCCCATCCCTATGCCCCGTGTCACCCTCCCAGCAGGCCCGGAGGTCTAAGCCTCCCCCCCAGGCTGATGCCACCAACCATGGCTCAGGGCCCAGGGTGGGTCATGCCAGATGCCTGACACCCAGAGGTCTCAAAGGCCTGCTTCTGCCTCCTACCAGCTTCACGAACACCCCCCTGGGCACATCAGGGAGCTTCTCCATGCTTCAGTTTCCCTCAGTAAACGGGAAGGGAGGTTACACATGCTGTCTGTTTCAAGAACATGCTGTTTACATGAGACACGCTCCCCTAGAAGCATGTACCATGGATGCTGTCGTTGCTGGACACTGCTGGACACTGCCCTGGCCTAGACAGTCTTCAGGTCATGAGAGGGGTCTGGACCAAGGAGGGGCCCCGCCCTAAGGCTCTGGAGCTGCTGTATGGTCTGCCTCTGGGGGCTTCGGTCCCCATGGAGGGGGGTACACTGCCCACAGCAAGCGATCCCCCAGCTGGTGCATTCCTTAGGTGACTAAGCCCTGGGAGCCCTGATGTCCTGGCTGCAGGGGGAGGGGAAGCTGAAGAGAAAAGTGGGTTGTGTAAATTGACACACGGCCTGCACCTGGGACATCTGCTTTTCCCAGACAGCTGGCAGGAGGGTGTGGGAAACTCCCACGACGAGGGCCATCAGGTGCGGCCTAGAGGAAGTGAACTTTGGTCCGTCCACTCGTCGTCATTGGCACAGTTTAAAGGGGCCCAAGTCACGTCAAGTCCCAGCCTGGAAATTCTGTGAGTTTAAATGCCACACCTCCGAATGTGCCTGGCCAGTTCTAAGCCACAACCCTTCTTTCAACCCTCCAGCCTACCCCACTAAGGCTAGGGAGCTCTGGGCTCTCGGAATGAGGGACCCAGTTTCTGTCCCCAGGGATGGAAAGTCCCCAGTCCTCAGGGATGGAAAGGAGCCCCCAAGGCCACTCGTCCAGGCTGCAGGCTGTGTGAGGGCTGCCACCCAAAACTCCTCCCCTGCACCCCCAGATCACACCACTGGGAACCCCGAGGTTCTGGTACCCTCATAAGCCAACTATGCAAAAAGCACTATCTCACAAGAAAATTGGGGCTCAAATATTTCCCTGACAACCTAATTAGAGAGCAAATAACGCCGCAGAGACCATCGGCCACCCCAGCCAGGCCCAGGCCTGTGTCCCCAGGCCGGCAGGCCCCATGCTCCTGCCCTCTCCTCACTGAGCAGGCTGAACCTGCTGTCACTGGCCAGGTCCACGGCCCCCCGTGGAGGGGGGTCTTGCACTCTTGCTCGGACACCACCACCACCTCCATCACCAGGCCAACTTCCAGGGACTGCACCCACAGGCGATGAGGGCGCAAGAATAAAACCGACTCCAAGGTTACTTTTATCGCCCTCTAGACTGTCAGCAGAGACCCTGCAGCTAAAGGGTCATCCTCACTCAGGTTCTGCCCTCTCTCCACCCCGGCTTCTCCCCAGGAATAAAGAAAGCAGATCAGGTCAGAGCAAAACATTCCTGCATTCCTATCTCTGCCATCTCCACAGGAATAACTAATTAGTCTCCAAATCTTCAGAAAGGGTAATTGCTACCTGGATTAATGAGGGCAGACAGCCATCGAGGAAACAGGGGTTACCATCTCTGAGTGCTCACCTTGCTCTTTTTTTTTTTAAAGATTTATTTATTTATGCATACAAGCACTGGGATACAGGCCAGAGGTGTGGGGGGTGAGAGGATTCACCACAGAGAGCAGGGAGCA
>JAGFMF010011799.1:8405643-8443506 GCA_019455555.1 Galemys pyrenaicus | reverse complement strand
TGCTGAGGGGAGCAGCGGGCACAGCAGGAGAGGTCTGCCGCGCCATGTGGGTCCCCTCCCTGGCCGGCAGCAGGGATCTAACTCGTGCTGCAGTGGCTGAGGTTTGCTTCAGAGTGCGTTGCTTAACCCACTGCGCCACCAGGGAGGCCCATCAACCTGCAGCCACTGGCACTGCAGAGATGACTGCTCAGGTGGACGGAGCTGCCCTGTGGCCTGGGGGGAGGTGAACGTGAAGCCTGGAGCACCCCAGTCAGAGTCAGTTCACTGTGTGACTACAGGTCACCACCTGTCTACACACACACACACGATATGCACACCACACATGCACACTCACCCAGCATGCACACACATGCAGACATGCCATCCCTGACACTCATGCACACCAAGCAACATGTGTGTACACATATGCACACACCACACACATTCATTATGAACATTGCACATGCAAGAGTGTGCACATCGGCACACATAGCACATGTGCACACCTATTGTGCAACTCACACACAGCACATATAGTATGCACATGCACACACGTACCACAGGTGTGCATATGGTCACATGCCATGTGTGTGTGTGATGATGTGCGTTGTGTGACACTCTTGCCATTCGTGTGTGCATGTGCTCCTGCTATCTGTGTGCACTCATCTCGCACATGTGTCCACATCCAGTGTGTGTGCATACCTGCATGCTGCACATGTGTACACACGGTCACACCTATACACACTCACATGTATCCCAGAAACAGCAAAGGGTCCCAAGAACCATCAAACCGGGGTCCACCCTCGTTTTCAACACAGTGCCCCAGCTCTCGACTCTGGCAAGGGGAATGTAGGCCACACTGAGAGGGTACAGAAGCAGAAGCGGAGCTCAAAGGGAATGGAGATTGAGGTGGACCTGGAGAACCCTGGAAGGCAGCCACCCACTCCGTGGCCCCCAGACGCAGACTGAAGCCCCACCCAGAGGAGCCCTGGGAAGCCTGCTGTACTGCGTGACCCTCGTCTCCCCCACTGACTTGCTGTGAGACTCAGACACGTCACTGGTCCTCTCTGGGCCTGGGTTTCTGTCATTCAGAAATGAAATGATTTGGTGCTGTCATTTGTTTATGTCTTTTAAAGATTCATTTGCTTATGCATACAAGAACTGGGGTGCAAGCCAGAGGCATGGGGGGTGAGAGGCGTTACCAGAGACAGAGTGGGGAGCAGAACAGGAAGATTGACCAAAATACGCTGCTGAGGGGAGCAGCGGGAGACAGGAGAGGTCTGCTGCACCATGTGGGTCAGCTCCCTGGCCAGGGATCGAACTTGTGCTGCAGTGACTGCGGAGAGCTTTACAGTGCTATGACCCAACTCCTTGTGCCACCAGGGAGGCCTGGTGCTGTCATTTGAACAATCCTGAGGCATTGGCCTCCAGGAAGACATGAGTTCAAGCTTGGGATCCTCACAGTTGTGCCTGCCTTTCTCCCCCATCCTAGTAGCGCCCTATTTCCTGGGTGGAGTCTGCACAGCCGCGCCTGCTGCACATACCTTCTCGAAGCCTCCACGGAACAAGGTGTGTCCACGTGATGCCCGCACCTGCCTCCCCGCTGGGACCAACACAAACGGGAAACCCCATTGGCTGGCAGTGTCGTAACAGACCTGCTGAAGCCCAGTGGATGTCACATCCTGAGAGATCCAGCCTTGGGCTTTCAAGCACTCGGCTATGATGAATCTGTTCATTTTGCATAAATAAAGTTTATGTGTCTGAGGCCAAAGTGAATGTTCCTATTTGCCTGGGAACAAATTCAGGGACACCACACACCATGCTATCAACTGTGGTCATTTCTGAGGATGGGATTAGGGAGAAAATGTGCCTTTTTGGTAAGCAAGTATCTCTTTATGATTTTTTAATTTTTTTTAAAGACATGTATTTATGCACACAAGAGCCGGAGTACAGGCCACAGTCGCAAGAGGTGAGAGGATTCAGCAGAAACAGAGTGGGGAGAAGAATAGGTAGATCGAATGAAATACACTGCTGAGGGCAGCAGCAGAGAGACAGGAAGGGTCTGCTGCGCCATGTGGGTCCCCTCCCTGGCCGGGGATCAAACTTGAGCTACTGTCCTGCGGATGCTTCACAATGCGGCACTCAACTCACTGTGTCACCAGGGAGTCCTATAATTTTTTTTAAAAAAAGGAAGGAGTGAATGGAAAATAAAACACAGTCACTATTTAAACCTCTTTAGAAGTAGCTTGATTAGCGGGTGTAGGCCAGAGAGAATACAGAAGGAGGCAGAAATGGCAAAGCAAGAGCCAGGAACGCTGTCTTGTCCTGAGGTTGCTCTCCCAGGGCAGAGGCTCTGCCTGGCCCGGGCACTCGGGTGCCTGGGTGTCATTTGGTCTTAGGACTATGGGTCCCTCTGTGCAAAATGGGAAGGACAAGCCGGGGCCCGATGGCAGCGCTGGGGACTGCCGTCCATGCTGCCTCCGGCTTCCTTCTTCCCTTCCCTTAAGAGAAAAAAAAAATGAATCCTCACCCCTCGCCTGCCTCCGGCCTGGCCTTCCATCAGCCCTGGCAGGCGAGGGGCAGGAGCCAGCTGACCCCCAGCGGCCTCCTGACCCCACACTTAACCAGTCCAGACTCTTAAGACAATTAATAATTCAGGCGACCCCTTTGTCACCAGCAACATGGCAACAAACTGATGAATTAATGGTTTTTAAATCTTTTTTCTTTTTATTCAGGAAAACGAAAGCCCAGCATGCAGAACAGGGGCTCCAGGCTGAGCAGACACAGCATTCAGTGGCTCGTCCCCCCCCACACCCCCTACCATGCCCTCGGCTGGGATCAGGACTTGGCATTTGAATTCCGGAGAAGCTCAGATGAGCTAGACAGCGCAGGGACCTTACCCCTCTGCCCTGCTGGACAGTCACATCCCTCCCAGCACCCCACAGCCACCCAAGTCAACCCCACTCACCGACCACCACCCAGCCCTGGGGTCAATGACTTTAGCCAAAAGGCCCAGGCTCCTCATCCCTCTCCTTCCTTGGGGCCACTGGGAGGACCCGATGAGACAGAGCAGGCAGCCACAAGCTCAGCAAGCACCAGCAGTGGGGACACTACCACCAATTCCCACGAGCATCAAGGGTTGCTGGCAAGGTCAGATGAGCTCACGGCCTTGACAGCATGCGCACACAGATGGTCTTGTGGGTCCTAAGGCCTCAGGCACCTCCCAGGAGTCAGCCCAGCATCCCAAGACAGTTGTGCCCCACAGCTGGAAGCACCAAGACTGCATTTCTCCAGGCCTTGATCTGCTGTCCTTCCTGCCCCATAAACACACGTGTCTCTCGGGCTCCCAGGCCATCTGGGGAACAGCCCCAGCCCCCCCCCAGACAGCGCTGCCAGCAGGTGCAGGCTTGGGGCGCCCATGCCCCGTGGCATCCCTCACCCCGCCTGTGAGAGCCCGACCAGCCAACCTGGAGGCCAACTTTGCTCAGACCCTGGGCTCCAAATTCACCCCACAGTCTGCAGGTGGCTGATACCTGGAATTTGCACCTTTAACCCATTCAGTAAAGAGTCACCTCCCATCAGCTTCTCCCTCCCCCCCTTTTTAGCGTGGGTTAATGGGTGAAACGTTTTTAAATTTAAAAATCAGCACAAACTACTGAATCGCACACTCCGGCTTTCCCAGTTCATGATCTCCCCATGTGCGGGGACAGCAATATTTTTAGGCCCTATTCAAGCTTTGCGGCCCGGCTGCAGATGAAATATTAATTAAAGGTTATGCTCGCAGCCTTCGGAAAATGATTACTCAAGATAGCAATTATATTTCCCCCCTTTTTTGTGTAATAAAACTGCCTCGTGCTGTGCAACAGGAATTAATAATTCTGAAGCCTGTTGTTACCGAGGTGGCATCAAAGCGGAAGCGAGCCTGTGCCCAAGAGGGGCAAACGCCAATGCGTCTGCCCACGAGAAGGGAGACTTCAGAAGGGCAGTATCGACACTCATTCTGTTATGGCAATTTGCCAGAGAAATCAGGCAGCACTCCGAGAGGTGGAGAGAGAGAGGTTTATTTGGCACACCAGCGAGCTCAGTGGGACAGCTCCCAAAAGTCTGAGCCCCAAATTGCAGGAATGGTAAGGCTTTATACAGTTTATATGCGGCAGCTTGTTACCCCATCCATCACAGACTCTCTTTATTGTTCGGGGAGGGGGTCAAGGTAGCCGTAGCGAGTACTCTGGGCAAACAGCGCACCGCAGGAACTTTCTGCTCCAGCAAGCAACAGAATCCAAGCAGCAGACTTTAGCAACTTCCTGCTTCAATGAAAGGCTGCCGTCATGTCTCGAGGTCATCAACCACTCTAGCTGGCTGGGAAAAGGTGTCCAGTGACAGGGAAGCAGAAACGAGGGCAGGACATGGAGGCAGCTAGGACCCTTGGGACACTGAGAAGCAGTGCAAGGCCTGCAGCCCACTGCCCCCCCCCAACTAGTTACACCCCCACCCCACCTCACCCCCCAATTCCTCCAAACTCAGAAGCTCAGGGAGCCAGCGTCAACAGCAGCAATGTCCTCGGGAGGAGCGTCTGGAGTGGACACTGAGAAGGTTATCGTTTCCGAGTGGCTGTTGAAGCACCAGACAAACCCAGAGAACCAGGAACCCCTTGCATAGGAAGCAGGCACCGAAGCTCCAAAAGATTAGGTGATTTGCCCAGGGCTGCACAGCACAGGCAGAAGAGGGGTTCAAACCTACCATTGGGGGCCAAGCCATACGCCCCATAGTCTGCCCCACAGGGTGCCTGGTTCAGGGTGGGGCACTGGCGGAAATATTGCTTATATAAGAAGGAATGTCTGCACCCCGAATCGACCATCCATGCTTGGAAGGCAAAACCCTGCCACCGATCAACAAAGGAGACAAGAAAAATGATTGTGTCGTTTAATGAGTGTCAGCATTCAGGGAACTGGGTTAGGTGGGGGAAAGGGCAAGCATGGGATTGGCATCTGGTGAACAGCCCTCACTCCACCCTCACACCCGTGCATGTCTAGTATCCCCCTGGAGGCGCTGACCAACATTTGCCATAAGATGGCCCATCGCGGTGCATCTCCAGCATAGGTCTGTTTGGTCCTGTTATCAGAAATCCTTCATGCATCTCCCCGGGAGAAACCTGCAGGGACAGGTCAGACCCCTCCCTGACCTTGAGGAGGGGCTTGGCACCCAGCTTGCCCTTGAAGGGTAGTGAGTGCCCTTGAAGTAGCTCTGGCAAACAAGCAAAGCCTTGGGGCCTGTCTCAGGGGATAAGCCTGCAGATTGCACCCAGGGCAGATATCTGGATGGTGGCGGTGCCTGGGGTCTCCCCACCCTGTTGCATGGGTCCCCGCCAGCACAGGAGGATTTGCTGACCCTACTGGAGGTGGGAAGGGTTTCAAAGGCAAGAACAAGCCTGTCCCTTTGGAGGAGAGGGGGCTCCCAAGAGCTGTGTGAGTGGAGATTAGGGCGCCAGGGAGGTCAGCTTCAGTGGACACAGGAAATGCCCAGCAAGGTGATGGGGAGGGCGGACTCTGCAGAATTCTAGAAGTTGCACACCAGTGGCACACGTGCAGCCAGGGCAGCCAGGAGCCGGGTAAGGCTAGAGCTGGGAGATCTGGGGAGCTCACAGGGAGGGCGGGCGCTGCTCTCACTGTACTGGTCTGAGTAAAAGAAGCCCTGGCGCCTCCCAGGGTTGAAGCCGGCAGGACTGCGAACCACAGTCAGAGGGGAAACACTCACTTCCTGGGTGTGTGTGGTACTGCACTAGGTGCTGGGGACAAACACACAGGTCCTTCCCTGAGGACCACGCTGTGCTGGGAGCAGCAGTGTAGGTGCAGCCTTCGCAACGCAGCCAGGTGCAGAAGTCAGGCTGCAGAGCCCCCTGGGGATGGCGAGAGAGCCCTGAGTACCTCCTCCCCTCCTGGACACCCCCAGAGACCATTTTCACGAAGGGCTCAGATGAAGTACACCCAGAGTGTCTGAGACACCTTCAATCCTAGGCCCCCTGTCAGGTCACCCTCTAGGATAAGGGCACCCTATGGAGAGCACGGATTAACCCCAAGACCAGAACACCACAGGGGAGGAGGGAGTGTGGTGGCTCATGGGTGGCCAGGGAGCACCACCTGGAGCAAGAATATGGGGTCCAGGTCTACTCACTGGGGAGCCTAACCATGTCCTGTGAGGCATCCACACCTCAGCAGCACATGGCTCTGGGGCGCAGGCAGCCCCCAATTCCTTCCAGGTTCAAGGCTCAAACCTCCTAGATGCTCTGAAGGGGCCGCTAAAGCACGCTGAGGCTCCTGGCAACATCTTGGCTGTGCATTGAACCCTGCAGAATCTTCCAGACTCAGTTCTGTGACCTTCAGCAAATCCCTAAATTTTTTGCACCTCCTTTTCTTCCACTGGTCCAGCGGGTACTGTGCCAGCTGCTCACCAAGAAATCTAGGTCCAGCCCTCTATGACAGTGGGATTCTAATTGGTTTCTGTCAATACATTTTTTTTTTCCTGCTGCTTTTGAACAGAAATACCAACTGCCTGGAAAGGGCCCACTGTCTTTGTCTAGAGTCCTGATTCCTCCAGAAAAGGAAGGAACCCCTGCTTTCTCTGACACCACCAAATGGATCCACTAAGTGTCATCCTCTGTGGGGACACAAGGTCCCATCTCACAGAGAGCCACGCCCAGAGGCATCCAGGCCTCTAGCTACCTCCTGGCCTGACCTCCATGACAGGGGTTAGCCAAAAGGCAGTCAGAAGGCACTGGCAGGAGAGAGGACAGGGCCAGCACGGTCATCCCCAGCTGGGCCTCCTGCTGGGAACACTCAGCCATGGACAGACCATGGTCAGTGCTGAGGACAGTTGCCCAGGTTTCACATGGCAACTGAGTGATGTCCATGGAAAGAGGAAGAGGGATGTTCCAAGTGCCCTCCTTCTGCTTTACCAGAAAATTGAGGACATTTTCCAGGAAGATTGACGAAGTCAATCCCTGAGATACTGGGACTAGGCGCGGCCCTCATCACAAACTCCAGCGAACCCCCATAGGGTGTGTTCAGGCCAGAACCCAGAGAAACTGGGAGCTGGGTCCCCTGAGGCTCAGGGAGCAATGGGCTGCCAAGGGATAGCCTCTGCAGAGAGAGCCTTCCCTTAGCCTTGCTCCTGGCTCTCCAGCCAGGTGAGGCCACATCCAGCATGGGCATGCACCAGGCCACCCAGGTGGGAGGAGGCATCCCCACCCCCACCCCTGCCTCCACCTGGAACAGACCTGAGGGCTGTGCATGGTCATGGCCAGGGTCATGCAGGGAAGGCTGCTGGCTCCAGGAGAGGGGACCTCACACACAGTCGTGTATTCATCCCATCATGGTTTTGAATCCCCCACTGCTCAAACAAAAAACTGAAGGCCAACTCAGCCCCAGTGGGGTGATGTCTGGTGCAACCATCTCAGGTGAGTCCCAATACCACGGGGGAGGGAACCAACTGAGGAGCTTCTGCCCAGCCCAGGGAGAGGCCAGCGGGGCAGAAGAGAGGAAGGGAGAGAGGGTCCTGGCAGGCCCTGGGTTCTGCTACTCAGGGCGCCTCTCAAGAGCCTATATTGAGGAAGTTGTGGTCAGCCTCCAGAGCAAGTCCCTTCTGCTGAATTCCCCTCGCAGACATCATAGGCAAAGAGGAACACGCATTCCCAGAGCACCTGCACCAGCTCCTCGGCGCCATCAGAAGAGCCTGCACTGGCCTCTAGCCCCTGCGGTCAGCTCACACCAGGGCTACAGAAGGAAGGGGCTGTGGTTCCCACCTCCAGACCCACGGCTAGGCTAGGCCCCACCCACCGCTGCGGCCACACTCAGGACCCCACTCACCTCCCCACGGCCCCCCAACATCCATTTACAGGCCCCGCCCACCAGCCCCCAACACCCTATGACCACGCCTACTGCTCCACAGCCCCGCCCACTACCCCACGGGCACGCCCACGTCCCATCACACAACCAGCCCACCGCACCTGCCCCAGCTGCAGGGCTCCTCCCCCACCTGTGGGCCTTCCCCAAACTCTCCAGGACAGGGGACAGCTGCCACTCCATGGCTTCCAAGCTTACCCCTTCCAGCTCCTGTGTCCCCTCTCCATCAGCAGTCCCTGTCAAAAAATCACCTGTTTCAATAGATTTCATCCCTTAAGATATTTTCAGATGAAGCCTCACGTTATTCCTGAACCCGAACATAATCCTTCTCTGTCTTAAGCACCCATCCCCTACCCCATAGCCCCCTACCCTCACTGGTCCTGCAAACTTCTAATCTGACTGAGAAGACCACAGAGCTTTGGGCAGATCCCAGCCCCTTCCACTGCTGTCCCTGGGGTCCTCAGAAACTATCTGTGGCTGCAAAGAAGAGGGCTCGTGTCCGTGACACTCATGCTCCCTTCCCCTCGAGACTCCCCCGAGCTCCCTTGGGCTCTCCTTGGGGAATAAATGCCCAGACTCACCTCTGTGCACTGCTTCCCCCCTCCCCACCCTGGAACTGCAATCCCCTGAGGTGGCTCAGCACCCTCACGAAAGTGCACCTGCTGTGGTTGGGTACTGGGGACGCAAAGAAGCACCCTTGGTCCTGGAAGAGAACTGGGCCAGGTGGGAGGAGTGACCCCATCAGGGAGACCCTGGCTCCAGCTGGCGCTACCCCAGATACCACTTGTGCCGGTGAGGAAGTTGCCGGCTTCCCCAGCCTCAGTTTCTCTAGTTGTAAACCAGTAAGCCAGGGACAGTGCTAGGGACTTATGGTGAGGACTGCGGGAAGGTGGGGGTTGGGGTGGTGCTGTCGCCATAGTCCTTCAGGGCACTGGGGACGGAGAGGACAGCTCTGAATCCCAGGTACCTATTCTGGCGCCCTCCAACACGCTTGTGTAACCTCCGACTCGCTCCTCACCTGAAATGGGTGAGTGTGGTACTCACCCACATGCGTCGCGGTACACATGTGGTTTGGTAGGGAATGAAGGCGTTTGGGGAAATGATGGCTGTGTGGCATCATAGATGCCACCAAATGGCACACCTCACATGGGTAAAAGGATCCCTTTTACGTCTCATGCATTTTACCACAATTAAGAAGCGGATAATAGCCTGTATCATGAAGCAATGCATTGTTTTACAGGAGTGGAGGAGTGGAGGATAGGAGGATTATATCTCAATAAAACCGCTCTGAAGAAAATGTCTAATGGAGATAATAATAAGGCCTGGCTGGCAGTGTCTGCCACCTAAAGGCATTGTTTGGGCCATCGGCCATGGAAGCATTAGCTCATCCAGCCTTTCATTGCAGCTGTAAAGACCCCTACACGGTTCAGAAGTACTTTGACTCATCATCAGGGTAAGAAAATTAACGGTAGAGCAGTTAAGCCGCTTTGGCATGGAAGTTGCAAAGCCAGAGTTCGACCCCCAGGTGTGTCTGGCTTCTGAGTCCGTTGCCACCGTCTGGGGATGGTTCAGAGGAGACAGGATGTCGCCGTCACACCTGAGCAGGCCCAGGGCCCCTGGGTCTGTGACTGTGTGTTTCTCAGTGGGGGTTGGGGGAGGGGTGGGCACAGCATCCAGGTGGAGGACAGCAAGCTGTGGGGGTCAGCGGGTGCCCCCCTCAAGGAGGTCCTTGAGGCCACGTGAGGCAACTGGGCGGAACCCCAGTCCGCAGATTGTCTGATCAAACACCATTTCTGTGATGTGTCTTTTCAGGCGAGATTACCATCTCAACGAACAGAGCTGGAGAAAAGCAGCTGACCACCTCGTGGGAGTGGGCCTCACCCAGTCAGCTGAGGAAAAAGCAGCTCTCCCAGAAGAGGAAATTCTTTTCTCAGAGGCTTCCTGCCTGGAGCACCAGCTCCTCCTGGGCCTCCACCCGCCAGGATTTGGGACTTGCCTGCTCCAGTCTCCTCAGTCGGTTCCTCAAAACCAGTCTCCCTCCCACCCTCCTTCCCGCTCTCCCTCTCTTCAAGCCTCCACATATGTGTACACACACACACTCGACACGCACACACACACTCACATCCACACCTGCTGCCTGTCTGCTTCTCTGACTGACCAGGGCCACTGCCCGCCCGCTTAGGACCAGAAGTCTCCCCACTGTTGCCACGAGCTCCCACCACAGCCAGAGCCCCAAGCTTGGCCTTGGCCACATCTCAGTCACAAGAACTTAAAACCCCGTCACATCCCAGGGAAGGAGAAGCACCACTGGGTTTGGGGATCTGTGAAAGTCTGGGTTTTCTGGGGCCTTTTTTGTTTTGCTTTAGGATCCTTTTTTATTATTATTTTTCAAACCACTCAGAAATGTCAGAACTTCCCGCTTCTAGCTGGCTATGGGTTGCGTGAGGCAGGCACGGCTGCCTGAGAACCAACCTCCTTACTAGCGAGAGATCGTTGGGTAGGGGGAGAGGGAAGGGGCCCTCGCGTGTGACCCCATCCCCGACCCTGAGTGTGGAAGTCAGTCCCCAAGGTGGTATCACAGCCACATTCATGTGATGGCTCCAGAAGCATCTCTGAGACACCTGCCCCTTCCTCAGCCCAGCGCTATGTCACAGCAGGAGCCTCCCCCTCAGAGCTGGCAGAGGAAGGCCCTTCCTCCAGCACAGGCCTCCTCCATGCTGAGCTCCCATGGCCTCTGGGAAGGCCGTGTCAACCTGGTGAGCTCAGAGGTCACTGGCCAGGTGCTGGCACCAGGACTCATCGGGAGCCAGGAGACATCAGTGGGCTCAGAACTAGAGGGGCTTCTGGAGAATTCCTTTCTGCCTCAGCACTACTGGGAGGAGGGAGCAGATTAATCAGGGGTCAGCAGGCTCAGAACAGAGAGCTCAACCACTTTGGGCAGAAGTGGGGTACAGAGGGGCCTGGTCAGGGGTTGAACCCCACCCACAGGGAATCTAAGGCCGGTCCAGGTCAAGTCACCTCTTGGGAGTGAGAGCAGCTCATTTCAAACCAGACAGAGCAGACTAGCTCCAGAAGGCAGTCCGGCCAGGGGTCTGCCCATCTTCAAGCATCCCCAGGTCTAGGGGAAGACAGGGGGAGGGTTGCAACCAACCCCACAACTAGCATTTGGAGGACCAAAAACATTCCAAGTCCACACACTTTTGCTAAGTGAGAAAAATGAGGCCTTCCGCGCTGTTTTAGCACCGGGTCTTGAAGGCACTGGCTCAAAAGGCCTGCCACCCTCTGGCCACCCAGCACCCCCACACACTGGCCTCCCCCCACAGCTGTGCAGTGCTTCAGCCCAAGTGGCCTCTGGGACAGGCCCAGCTGAAGGGCACACAAAACCTGTGAGGCAGTAGAGGTTTGCCTGGACTGGACCTCACTGTGCGCCCCAAGTGTGAAGGCTGGGGAGGGGAAGTGCGCGTGGCAACTTCTGCTTCCCCTTGCAGTCAGACTTCCTCAGGAGGAGACCTTCCACAGAGGGCGTGGCCTGATGCTCGCCAACCCCTGTTTACTCACCTCTAAGTGTCCAAGACCAGGGAGCACGTACCCCTGCACAGCTGGTGCACCCTGTTATCCCAGATGCCACCGCCCAAGGTCCCTGCTCCCTGTGTCACCTCCACCCTCCACCCGGGGTCCCTGCTCCCCATATTACCTCCATCCACATGCCGGATGTCATCGTGACAAAGGGCAATAGTGCTGCCCGCACCCAGAGCAGGGCCCCGAGGTTGGTGTCCCATAGCCATGCCGGGATGGGAGCTGAGCCCGGTGCTAGCAGTCCAGGCCAGCAGGCCTCGCTGGCTCAGAGATCCCGGGCAGCAGCTCCCGCAGTGCTTCACGCCAGTCTCACGTGTGCAGAACAGGCAGGTGTAAAGCCACCCTATTTTACAGATTTGAAAACTGGGGCCACAAGAGCCAAATGGAAACTAATCAGTGGCCAAGCCCATTTGAAGCAGGGCCCCTGCCCCAGCTCGCCTGAACAGCCCCCACCCCCAACCATAGCCCTTGGCCCCTCAGGCCAAAGGTCGCCAAAAACAATCCAGCCAGTATGCCCTTACCCCCCAAAATGTAACTCTAGAAGCAGAGCAGAAAGATGTTCAAAGTCTCTGGCTACCCTACCACCTCTATCCTCCCTCCCACATTCTGGCCCTCCCTCCCATTAAACAGTGTCCTGTCCTAAGCCACCGCCATCCTCACTGTCACCCCACTTCACGGATGGGAAATGAAGGCACAGACTACCCAGGGTCCTAGCAGGGCCCAAGTGGGTGTGGCGGGGCTGTGTGGCTCCAGTGCTCTCTCCAGGCGGGCGTGACTCATCCCAGCGCCAAGGCCCAGTCCCTCCCAACCTGCACACCCTCAGGCCTCCCTGTTCTTTCAGAGGAGGCGGGGGAAGAGCAGTGGCCCCAAATCCCTGAAGGCCACTTGACAGATGCCTTTTGAACCAAAAGAAGACACATCCTTTTCTGGCCTCCGGAAACAGTCCTGGAGAGCTGGGACAGAGGGCTCTTCATCTGTGGATTTGAGCACTCAGGGTAGAAGCTCTTTAGTGGAATGTGTGTGTTTACGACATCTGCAAACATCTGCAAGAAGTACAGTAAGGATGAGTCAGAGAATTAAAGTGATATAAACAGCACCCTAGAGAAAGGATGTCTGCTTTTGTGCTCTTCTCTGGTCCTGCTCCAGGGCACCTTTTTCTCTCTCCCCCCCAATCCTGGGGCCTTCATCTCCCCCTTCCCCCTCCCCCTCTCCTTCCCCCTCTCTCTGCCCCTCCTCTCCTTCTTCCTCCTCCTCCTCCCCCTCCTCCTTTTTCCTCTCCCTCTCCAACCTCAAATCAGATGTCTTGTGATATGGAACAATCTATCTCAGGTCCTAAAATAACTTCACACCACTTTCAGTCTATCTGGAAGGATCTAGAGGAGTTATTCTGTGTGTGCTTTCCAAGGTTGTAAAGCTGTGCTCCCTATTATTAAGATGTAACAATTCATAAACCAACAATGACTGTTCATTTGTAATGAATCTTACTGTTCTGGAGGGTCCACCTTAAAAACAGAAGCTGGTTCTTATAAATATTTGGTTAATTAACTGTGCTCTGAAATAAATCACCTACCCTCAGTTTTTATGGTGGTTACTAGTTTATAAAGCAGTTTGTACAAGCATTAGCCAGTGACTAGAACATCATCAATGCTGAATAAGAGTTTATTAAACGTACTTGAATGATCGCATCTGATTTTCACAATGGCTTACACAAGTTTAGGTTTTCACTGGAGGGAGGGGCTTCCTCTTTAAAATGAAACTCTCACCTGCTCACAGGGTACACATTTGATAGCTGCAAAAGGTTGTGCAAGTTGTTAGTTTCTGCCTATTTCAATGCCCCTACATCTTAATCGGAGTCCTCATAAGATGAACCCATTAAGACAGACTCACAGACCCTGGAGACAGGGGGAGGCACGGGGAAATGGTCACGACAGGCCAGGAAAACGAGCCGCCCTCACCCTCCTCTGGACCTCCAGCCTCTAGAGCATCAGAAGCAAATACCTGTGATTGAATGCACTGTGCTGCTGTGTTATGGCAGCTCCAGCAAAATAACGCGTTCATTATCTGTCCCCTTGGTACTTCTTATCTGCCCTCTTTTGCGCCATCCGGGGTTGCCCTTGCGACGACTGTAAATGAAAAGTCCTTATAAAAAGAAGCCGTGGGCTATGTCAGAATCAGAAACTCTCAGATCAGACCATCCTGAGCACAGGCCTCCAAAGAGGCTGGGAATCGGGACCTCTCGGCCCAAGGGAACCATTACTGGCAAAGGCTGCTCTTCCCACAGACCCCCACACCAAGGGGAAGGCTGTACCCTCTATTATTAACTTGCCAAAAAAGCCCCTGGCTTTCTGGCAGCTCCTGTCCAGCTAGACTCCTCCTTCACCACCACCCCTAGATCCCCTCCAAATGCCCCAAAGGTGGGCCCTGCACACCCAGCCTCCCTCACAGGTGCAAAGGCCCTGTGGTCATCGTGGGCGTTGGGCTGCAGCTTTGAGGAGCAGAGTGCCAGAACCTTGGCCAGGCCTGCCCTGGGGCCAGTTCACTGCACTGTGCCCTTCAGAACAAACAGCCCCCAACAGCACTTGAGAAGGCAAGGCCTTCCAGTAGCTTGGTATCAAGTCGCCACCCACCCTCCCACCTGTCAAGACCACCCCCACACCAGCCCTCACAAGCTAGTTCTTTTTTTTTTTAAAGATTTATTTATGCATACAAAAACTGGGGTATAGGCCAGAGGTTTGGGGGGTGAGAGGATTCACCAGAGACAGAGTGGGGAGCAGAACAGAAAGATCTACCGAAATACACTGCTGAGAGGTCTGCGGCGTCACGTGGGTCCCCTCCCTGGCCAGGGATCAAACTCGTGTTGCTGTGCCGTGGATGCTTCACAGTGTGGCACTCAACCCGCTGTGCCACCAGGGAGACCCATTTTCTGATTTCTTAAGGGCAATGATCACAACTTCACCCTCTGGGATCAAGAACGGGATGAATATGAAACAAACAGCCCACGTGGAGGATAAAGCGCCATCCTTCCGTTTAAATTAAAAATTAAAAGCAGCGGTGACAGTTTGTCACTGACTCAACCACCGTCACCTGAGTCTTAGCTGGAACACCTGGGGACAGCTGTGCAAGTGGCATGGTGGGTGGCAGACAGCAGATGCTCACGTCCCTGTAACCTGACTGCTGAACCCACCCTGAGGAAACAATTGACAAGGATGAAAATGCAGTGAGCACAAATCTTCAGTGTTTATCTATAAGTTGAAAGTTTATCTATACATTAAAAGTTGAATGCAGCTTAAGTATTCAGCCTCTGCACATCATAAGAAAGTTAGCTCACATCAAATATAATAATGCACAGTGATTAAAATTATAACTTAACAACAAGGCTACTCACCCAATCCACCATCCCTTGGGTCCCCTCTCTGCACCCCATTAACCTCGGAGCACCCAGGAGGCTTGTTGATGTCCAGGAGATTTTGAAAGTGTTTTACAATGTTGAGTTTTGTAAAACTGGCGTATCACACACAGATCCAACAAAGTGGGTATTGACCAGCTGTTGGCTGTGAGTGAGGCTTCCAGTCCACAGCAGCCATCCGTCGTCAAGCTCCAAGAGAGTCAAAGTTAGACAGAGATTTTGACCCCTGGAGTGTCCATGCCCTTAACCCTGGAGTTCTTTGAAGGTCAAGTGCACAACAGAAATTGCCAAACCTGAAATTCTTAAACTATATGCCTATGGTTTCTTTTCCTGAAATTGTACTGGTTTGCCAGTCGTTTATATGACTATACAGTTGGGGGAGTGCACTGCCCCCACTACCTGTGCACACGGCTCACTGGTCAGTGTCCACCCCCCTCCTCTCTCCAGCTGCCTCCCCCTGTTACTGTCCCCTCTGGCATTTTTCATGAGTCTGAGAATGATTTGCCCTGTGCTTGGCCAGCTGGTTCTCTCCAACAAACTCTACTCTTGGCCCGAGAGACCCTTGGCACAACATTCCTCAGCTAAGTCCCCTAGTCCTGCTGCTTCCCCCTCCAGCCAGGCTCTCTGTCGCTGCTCTGTCCTTTGTGCCCTCCAGAGGCAGAGGTCACTTCCTGTGTCCAGGGCACGCAAGGACAGCTGCCCTCAGCAGGTTAACCCGGCCGTCGCCGGCAGCCGACATGCTCATGCTTCGAAGTTCCAGTTTGGTCCGGGATGGGTGCAGCTCTGAAACCTCCCAGCCCAGGTCCCCAGCACCTGTGGGAAGGCTGCCGCAACCCCGAGGTGCTGCCCACACTGACAAGAAGTGCCCTAAGAAACACCCCAGAAAGCCTGAAGCAACCTCCTTCTTGTTTCCTTTTGAGAGGAGGCAGATCTGGGAAATTCCAGGTCTGCAAGTCTGACCTAGGCACGGCCATCACTGTCACGTGTTTTCTCCTCCAGCGCAGGCGGTGTCGAAGGGGTCCACGTCCTGGAAGCCCTTCTGCACGTCTGGAGAGGCAGGACCCGCCCCAGCTCCCCAGCAACTGTATCTCACACAGTTCTCACGCAGGGGCGCTGGGAGGGGTCAGAACAGTCAGCAGTTTCCCTGCCCAGCCCATCAGCTAAGCAACAACCGTGCTCTGCCGGCGATCTGGACAGGCCCTTTACCCAGGACCAGGGGGTGACTCGGGGCGGGGTGGGGAGCTCATTTATAAAAGGAAGAAGCTAGAATCTGAGCCCCAGAGTCCTGTCTGTCCCAGTCTCTCCACCCAGCCCTGCCTGCGGTTTGCAAGTTTCCTGGCAGGTCAGAGGCAATGAACACTGCCAGTGATAAAGCATCTTGATCACAGAGAAAATGGGGTGAACACATGGAAGTGAGTGTTGTGTGGCCCCGTGGGCCGTGAGACAGCAGCTTTGAGGGTGGAGTGAGGCTTCTCCTTCATTTCTAGCAAAAGAAAAATGCTGTCGTTCTTAAGCTCTTCCGCGGACTGGCCCAGAAACCCTCATTCCATGGAAGTCCTGTTGCAGCATCATTAATTCAAAGGGAAAATGAGGCAGGGCAGAGGCAGACTCAGGTTGGTATTATTGTCCCCATTTTCCAGACACAGTGGCTGGGCAGTGAGCTCCTCAGTCAGTAAGTGACTGAGCCAGGACCCCCCAGACCTGTGGGCCCTCTGTCCCTCCTGCCTCCCCCACGCAGTTGTCCAATTTAGACTAGAAGGCAGTGTCTCCACAACCTCCAATGAGGAAAATGCCTAACGCTAATTTAAGAAAGTCTTTATTTTTTGTAGATTTACTTTTATTTATTTATGCATACAAGGAGGGGGGTACAGGCTAGAGTTATGGGGCATGATGAGAGGAGTCACTAGAGACAGAGTGGGGAGCAGAGCAGCTGACTGACTGAAACACACTGCTGAGGGGAGCAGCGGGCAAGACAGAAGAGGTCTGCTGCGCTGTGTGGGTCACCTCCCTCCCTGGCCAGGGATCGAACTCATGCCACAGTGGCTGGCAATAGCTTGATGGTGCTGAGACTCCCCACCAGGGAGGCCCAGAAACACCAGGTCTTTTTATTTTAGATTTGTGCTTAAGGACCAAGAGGGAGTTAACATTTTTTGGAATCAGACATGACTGGACAGTATTTAAATTTGGACAGGGCCATCCCCTGCTCCCACCCCAAGGCCTCTCTGGACCGTGTGTGGTTCACTTGCTACACGGCACTCATGTCACGGCATTGGCAGCCACCTGCCCCCCATCCGCTTCTCCTTCACTCACCCGTTCACTTATGGGGAACTTCCTCTGCACCTGGCTCTGACACCAGAAACAGTGACACGTGGGCTTGGCATCGGGAGCTCGGGGACACGCTGAGAACACCAGGCCAGTGCTCAAGAAGCGAGTCCTTCCACAGACCTCATGACTTCATGGTCTCCTCCAGATCCCTCCCGCGTTAAAATCTCCATTTAGCATCAGGAAGCAGCCAGATGTGGACTCACTTGCCTAAAACTACCCAGCTAGTCTCAGCGCAAGGAGCCCGCTGCGCACTGCTATGCCCAAAGCCAGCGGCCTCTGCGCTCAGCTCACCTGCAGCCCCAGCCACCGTCCACACCCGCACATCACACACCCCCTGAGACCACAGCAGGGACATTCTCAGCCCCCAGCCCTGGGGAACCCTTCTTGCGCGTGGACAAGTTGGGCGTCCACTTACTCCACACCCACCCCCAATCGCCACTGCTTGGGCAGGAGCCCTGAGCGGACATTGTAAGGTCATGTGCTTCGGAGTTGCTGTTTGCCTGCCCTTTGTCCTGGGAAGAGATCTCCTGTGCAAGGAAGAGCCCGTCCTTGCGACACAACCACACTCCGAACTCCCTGCTGATACGGCCTCTCAGTGAAACGGTGGAGAGCGGAAGTCCACCTGGAGGGGGCGACGCCCGTGCCCAGGCCACACAGCCTCACGTGTGAGCTCTCCCTGGGCTCAGAGAATCCAGGGCCCCTGCCAATGTGACGTGGGTCAGAGGGCAGGGAAGGCCCTGGTGGGGGCCCACTGCTGGCTGTTCTACAGCCCAGGCTTTGCCTCGGGGCCTGCCGGCAGATGCCGGCCCCGCCCTGGGAGCTCTTTGGCCGAAGCCACGGGCAGCTCCTCCTAGACCAGGAGTCCGCACCGTGTGGTCGACTTGCCGCCTGAAAGGAGGAGGTCCAGGTCTCCGCAGACAGGGACACTCACAGACACCATCGGCACTGGGGCAGCAGGTGACGGCCAGTGACACAGCAGTGGCGAGTCCTCACTGGCGCCTGGAATCCTGCACTTGCATGAGTACAGTGAGCGCGGGGTGTGCCGTGGGCACTTGGAGAGACTATACTGGGGACACCCCAGCAGGAGACAGCACTCCCAGGCGGGGCCAGCGTCTGCGGGCAGGCCCTGAGGCGAAGCCTGGGCTGCAGAGCAGCCAGCAGTGGGCCCCCACCAGGGCCTTCCCTGTCCTCTGACCCGCGTCACATTGGCAGGGGTCCCAGGGCTGGCTCCTGCGGCACTGCCCCACCCCCACCCCGTAGCGCGCAGCACCACTGACCGCGCAGCGCCATGGGAGGAGCAGAGGTGGGGGGCGCCTGTGTGGGTCACAATGAGTCCAGGCGTGTCCCAGTGACCAGACACCACGCGCGGAGCTCAGGAGCTCAACGTAATACCCCGAGGGGAAATTTCACCTTACCATCCAGACTTACCGAGTCTCACTCAAATCAGCAAAGACACGTACATGATAAATAATCTCCTGGCAGCTGCATATCGAACAAACACTGGGCAGAGGAGCTGCCTGATAAACCCAAGAGGCTGGTGTGAGGACCGTTAAGATGTGAAGGATGGGGCCTCCCTGGTGGCGCAGCACGTTGAGCTCCGCACTGTGAAGCATCCGCCACACTGCAGCATGAGTTTGATCCCCGGCCAGGGAGAGGACCCACATGGCGCAGCAGACCTCTCCTGCCTCTCCCACTGCTCCCCTCAGTAGTGTGTTTCAGTCGATCTACCTGTTCTGCTCCCCACTCTGTCTCTGGTGAATCCTCTCACCTCCCCTGACTCCGGCCTGTACCCCAGCTCTCGTATGCATAAATAAAAATAAGCTTAAAAAAAAAAAAGTGAAGGATGGAGCAAGCCCCGCAACTCCTCAAGGTAGAGGGGAGATCTGGTCCTGTTCTGAGACCAGTCCCCATGAGCATCTCCTCTTTCCCCCCCACCTCCACCCTGCACCCACAGCACCCTGGGGGTGGCAGGAGGATGCCCCCTTCCCTGTGTGGTAAAGGATGCATTGCAAGCAAGCCCTCAGCTGCTCTGTGAAGCCCTGCTGGTTCTGGACTCTGAAAGTGATGGTGGGCACCCAGCTGGCCGAAGAGACCACGTGGGTCACCCCAGCCCAGAGTTAGCAGGACTCTGCTCTCCCGGCTGACTCCTCTGCTTTGCCCACGTGGTTGACTTGGCTTTGACCTTGAATAGGCCTGTACAGAGAAGCACACTAAGAAGAAATGCCCTTGTTCTGCTGAGGGCACCAGGCACCTCTCTGCCTTCCACACCTGCCTGGGAGCTTCCACCTCAGGAAGAAACAGATTCGAAGAGACCAAACAGTTTCTCATGGAGGTTTCCAGCCAAGACAATGCTGCTGTTGCTGCTACTTTGCAAGCCCAGGAGAAATGTCCAGCCTTGCCAAAGGGGCAATAACGTTTGTCATCAAATATTGACAAACCTCAGACCACGCCAGGCCGGTGGCCTTGAACGCTAGAAGCCCTTTTGTGGCCAGCCCCGAGAGGCAGTACATCATCCCAACATGATGCTTTTACGGGTTATCATGGAGCCTTGAAGCTGTAAAGACCCAGGGTCGTGTAGTCTGACCCCCGAGTTGGTGATAAGGAAACTGAAACCGGGTGAGGCAGGGCTCATCCAAGGTCAAGAAGGAGCTGGAGGTGGAGCTGAGAGCACCCAGCGCTCCGTGTGTGCCTGATGTGGGCTCAACTGGTCTCCCTAAATTCACGTGTTGGAGTCTTCGCTGCAGTAAGTCAGAATGTGACTCTACTTGTAGATAAAGTCATTGCAGAGATAACTGAGTTAAGAGGAGGTCACTGGGCACTAATCTGATATGATGGTGGTGGGGGTCCCAAATCCATGCGGCTGAGGAATCAGGTAGAGTGACTGTCTTGTGGGAGAAACCTGGCCAAGAGGCAGGGAGGAAGGCGCAGAAGGGGCTGCAAGCCCAGAGAGGTGGGCAGAGTGAGCAGCAGCTGGGAAGTAGCCCTGCAGACAAGAAGAAAAGAGAAAGAGGGGCCAGCAGAGGAGGTGACATTTGTGAGGGAAGCACTGAGTGCAGAGGGGTCAAGAGCCAGCAAGAGAGCAGGGGACGCAGAGCTGCCAGCACCAAGACAACCCGAGGGGACGGCATCAGCCCTGGACCGGCTGGGCACCCAGGAAGATAACAGGTGTTTACAACAGTCTCAGGCCTCAGGGCCAGAGCCGTCCTGGAAGCCAGATAAGGTGGGTTCAGAAATAACTCATTTGCGGGAGACAGGAGTAAGTGCCGGGGACAGGAACAGATAATGCAAGGGGCATTCAGAGGGAGAGGCCCTCCAGCTGGAAGAGATCAGGGGAGCAAGAGCGGAAGCAGCCCCTTGGGACGCGGCCTGGTACATGTGCCAGGGTCACTGCCAGATCTGGAGGAAGCGGGGAGGGTGGCTCTCTCGTCCGGCCTTCCTTCTCAGCTCTGCTGGCTGCCACACTGCTGCCGCCGGGGTGCTAAGTGCTCTTTTTCCAAGCACCCTCTGTCCTTGGGAACAGGACAGCATGAATCCCCAGTGGAAACAAGAGCGAGCTCCTGCATCTCCGCTGGCCCCTCCTGGATTGCAGCGCAGGTGTCTGAACAGGACCCCAGAAGGAGGCACTGCTCGGGCGTTAGCAAGGCTGCTGTAGACCCCAGAGCCTGCTGGGACAACCCAGCAAGGCCCCTTGTCTTAGTCCAGGCTGCCGTCACAGGAGACCCCAGGCCAGGGGGTCTGAACCATGGCTGATTCCCCCACAGTCTGCAGGTGGGAGGAGAGGGGTGCCAACCCTCGCTTCTGGAGCAGGCTCTCTTCCTGGCTCAGACAGCCACTTCCTGTGTCCCCATTTCATGTCTCCTTTTGTAAGGTCACGCATCCCACCAGGAGACTAATCCTCACGACCCCGCACAATCACAGCCCACCTCCGCATACCACCACACCAGGGGCCGGGATGTCAACGGGTGGCTTTGGGGAGAAGGGGAACCCGAGCCTTCAGCTCCTGACATGCTTTGTGAGCTGCCGCCAGCCCTGGGAGTCAGGTTCCACAGCAGAAGCCTGCGGCATACTTCCTCCTTATTTTCAAGTTCATCCACTAGAAGCAGGCATGTTGGGAGGCAGGACGGAGGGGGGACGTCCCACTCGCCCTTCAACAGACATATGGCCTGCCACCCCACCACCAAGGAAGTGATGATGGGAGCAGCATAGATTTTTTTATCAAGGTGGAGGTGTGATTTTCTCAGGTTCTGCGAGAACGCACACATATTTTTACCAACCCAATCTGTTTTCCAGCAGCCGAGTGGCCGCAGGGCCTGGGAGGCCAGCATGGGTGTTTGGGAGTCAGAGAGGTGCCAGGCGCAGTCTCTGGAAGCTTCAAGCATCCCCAGCCTGACAAGAAGCTGAGTTGCCCCAGGAAGCACCAGCATTGGAGGCCAAGGACACGTGATGGCAAGGACAGGGCTCAAACGAGAAGAGGGGTCTGGACGGTGGCGTTCCAGCGTCACATGTCTCCTCATGTCTCTGTGTCTAATGAGATCTTGTAAGGACATCAGTTTTGTTGGGTTAGGGAACCCCTACTCCACTGTGATCTCTTAATACCCTGCCCAAGAATCCCTTCTAAATAAGAACACATTCTGAAGCACAAGGGTCAGCATTTCTACTGTTGTTTGGAGACTGACTCAGTCCTTAACAGCCAGGTTCATATTTGGAGTCTGCTGGCTCCTCTGAGCTCTGCAGCAGAACAGAATCTGTTTCAGAGGCACAAGACTTCAGAGGCCCCTGCTCTGGCCGATGTCTTCTTGCCCACCCCTGCTCCTCTAGACCTGGAGGCCTGCATGAGCCATCCAAGTTCACACCCCTCAGCCCAGGTGTGTGTTCTGGGTGTACAGCCCACTGTCGGTGGATGCCCTGGGAAAGGCCCATCCAGGTCCTAGAAACCGGGTTGAAGTCCTTTACACATGGAATTTCCAGTCTTATTTCCCCAAAGAACATTCTAGAAGAAGGAATAAGGTATAAGCACTGAATGAGAGGTCCCCTGGCCCTTGGGAAGTGGCATAGTGAGAACGGAACACAGGACTCTCCAAAGCTCATGTCCTCAGACGTCAGGGCATCCTACCAAGAGGCAACCAGATTTACTCAGCTGAAACCACAGAGGGCTCAGGAGCTGATGGACCCAATGCTCTAGAAAGTGAAGGTCAAGGCAAAGCTATAAATAGAATTATTTGAAAGCCTGTTTAAAAAACATTTGGGTTCTCAAACCCCCTTTCACCCCAGCAGCCAGCCAAGATTTATTCTCTAGAGAGTAGAATGGAAGTTCTCTAGATGGGGAGGTTCCAGACACAGCTAAAGGCCAAGGTACAACATAGAAATAAGATCAAGTAGAGGTTCATGTGCTGAATATTGAGAAACTGAACCCCCCCCTCCCAGTCTTCTCCCTCAGTCAACTTCCAGAATGTCTAGCCTGTTATTTTCAGAAAGAATATTAAAGGATCTTTCTTTGTGAGCTCAAAACAACCCAAGGAGAAAAACCTAAAGATACCATACTTGTGTTTCCCCAGCAAAACAGCCCAATCAACAACCTCAGTCACACATCAATGTATCCAATCAGCTTCATGTGTTCCAGACGTACATATGAGCCTGTAACCAAAGGTCTCAATGATTAAAGAAAATCTCTGACATGAGAGACAGGGACAAAGTGAGAGAGAGAAAGAGAGAAGAGGCAACTTGGAGGAAATAGAAATAATGCACAGAGGAGAAAATGTCAAAATCAGGGAATTATTATTAACATCTGGAGACAGATAAGAAAATAAGACACCTATGAAAAATTACACTATTTTAAAAAGTATTTAAATAGTCACTGATATTTTTTTATCTTTTACTTTTTTTATTTTTCTTACAATGTTTGCTTTATTTTCTAGGTGTAGTCCCCATAGAATTTCTGTCACCAATTCACCCATGTACCATCACCATAGTCCCTTGTGGTCTTCCCATCCCTGCCTTTATCCCAGTGCCTCCCTCTTCTCTGCTTTTTATTACCTTTTTTCCTTGAACCCCTATATTCCTCCTATAAGTGAGACCATTCAGTATTTTTCTCTTTCCTTCTGACTTATTTCACTAAGCATAATCCCTTCAAGCTTCAGCCATGCTTTTGTGAATGGCTCTAGCTTATCTTTTTGATTACTGAATAATATTCCATTGTGTATATATGCCACATTTTCTTGATTCAGTCATCTATTTTGGGTATTTGGGTTGATTCCAAGTCTTACCTACTAGAAATAATGCTGTGATAAGCATAGGGGTGCCTATATTCTTTTGAATTAATGTTTTTGTGTCCCTTGGGTAAATCCCTAGGAATGGAATTGCTGGGTCATATGGTTGCTCCATTTTTAGTAGACTGAGGAACCTCCATACAGCTTTCCAAAGAGGTTGGACCAGTTTACATTCCCACCAGCTATGTAAGAGGATTCCTTTTTCACCACATCCTTGCCAACATTTGTAGTTGCTAGCTTTTTTAATATGTGCCACTGAATTTTTTTAGTTAAATGCCAGATATAAAAAGTTCATTAGGAAGGTTGGAAATCAAATGAAGAAAATACAACAAGAACTACTTAGCTCAAATCTTTTAATAGAGTTCCAAAAAAAGAGAAAACCAAGGGAAAGAGAGGAAAGAAAATCAAAATATAATTAAGAAAATTTCTCAGAAATAAGCATCTCAAGCCTAAAGGACTCATTGAATGCCTAGTATGACAAATAAAATAAGATTTACTCGTCAATCATCATAACATTGAGTAAATAATCTAGGAACATTAAGGAAAAAAGGAATATCATACAAGCTGTCAAAGAGACATATAATCAGCTCTCATCAAAGGATCAGGAATCAGAATGATTTGGATTCTTAAGCACAACCCTCAGCTCTGGACTACAATGCAGCAAAAAACTTCAAACATCAGTGGGGAGAATGATCCCCAAATCACAACTGTACCAAGCCAAACCATCAACTCCATGTGAGAGTGAGATAAAGCTGGTATCGGTCACTCAAGTTGTTAAAACATCTACCTCACACATACCTCCATAGGTTATTGAACAATTGTATACCCAAACTAGAGACTACCTTGCAAATATTAATCACAGCCCATATCCTAGCCAGAGGAGCAAAAATGTTCACACTGAGTTCTATTTACTTCAGCTCCTTTAACCCACTACAACATGTCTGGTTTAAAAAAAAAAAAAAAAGTAAAGGCATACCAAAAGGCAAATAAATTACAGTCCAAAGAGATAAACAAACCATCAGAACCAGATTCACAGATGTTGACATTATCAAACAGGGAATTTTAAATTATTGCAGTTTAATATGCTAAGAACTCTAATAGGAAAGGTAAAGAAAATACAAGAACATAGAGGTCATGTTAACAGAGAGAAAACTCTAAGAAAGATAAAAAGAAGCATTAGAAACTTAAACTTTAAAAAATATTGGGTCAAAAGATAGGTCAAAAGAAATTATTCAAACTGAAAAATGCAAAGAAAAAGTAGAACAGATAGCCAAGCGCTGTGAAACAAGTTCAAAAGGTATAACATATGTGTCATTGAAACAGCAGGAGACGAGAGAGACTAGAAGAAATACTTGAAACAAGGACTTTCCAAACTTTCCAAAACGAATGATAGACATGAAACTACAGACCCCAAATGTTTGAACAACCAGTCAGGATTCATACAAACAATTCTATTCATACCATATCAGATTCTAACTGCAGAAATTAAAAAAAAATCTTGATATGCAGTCAGAGGAAGAAACACCTAATCTACAGAGGAACAATAAGAATTACAGCAGCCTTCTTGTTAAAGTCATACAAGAAAGAAGAGAATGGAGCAAAATATTCATAGTGTTGAAAGGAGAAAATACCATCTTGGAATTGTACATATCCAGAGGAATTATCCTTCAAAAATAACGAAGAAAACTAGTCAAGTTTTATACATTAATTACGTACAGGTTTTGGTCTGTCACAAAAAAAATATATGCGATTTGAAGATAATGGCTGTGTCTACTACCTTGATTGAAATGATGTTTTTGTGGGTGCATGTACATGTCCAAACACATCAAATTATATGTACTATGTACAGCTTCTTCTACTTGAAGAATTATTTATTCAAGTATTAATTAAGAATTAGAAACTATCTGTGAAAGGTACCAAAGGCCATATGAAGTGATACAGGATGTAGATTAGTTGAAAAGATATAACTAAATTCTAGGGTAACCACTAAAAAAACAATTGATGTTACCAGAACCAGCCGCCTCAGTGGTGGGAGCCGGCAGGAGCAGTGGTGTTCTCTTACCCTGCTGCTCCACCACAAGACAGTTGTGGCAGTCACCCCTCAGAGACCTTTTATGTAACCGTGTGCTTCCTGGATCGTGGAATGGACCAATCAGGTGCAAGCTATGAGTTGACTGGTGCTTTGTTACCAGGACCCCACTTCTCACCACAAGTTAATTGTGGCAGTCTCTCCTCAGAGCCTTTTTTAAGTGTACTTCCTGGATTATGGAATAACCAACCAGGCACAGGATTGAAAAATGGCCCAATCAGACTGGTGAGTGGGGCACCTTCATAGTGGATATAAGCCAGGGTCACAGGGAGCAGAGGAGTCCCCCAGAAAGGCAGCAGCCTGAGGAGGAGAGCCCCATAAGAGGAAAAGGAGAGCCCTGAAGAGGAGAAGACATCAGCCCCTGAAGAAGAGAAGACAGTTTCAGGTTCCAAAGAAAGAAGAAAAGAAGCATCTGGCAGCCACCCTCTGAGGAGGGAAGAGAAGCTGAAGAGACTGGGCCTCAGTCCTGTCTCTGACACTGACTGGAAGGAGCACCAAAGGCCCTGGGCCTGGTGTCTCAAAGAGCTGTTCGTTGTTGGGTATAACCCAACAACTCACAAAGAGATGTTAACACTGGTTGTCTCTGACATGGCTTCTGCAGGACCAGTAGTGGCCATCGCTAGTTGCCAATGCTGTCCAGCACTCCTGCTGACCAGTGATGACCATCACTGATGTTATCTGGATGAAGCAGTCAGTCACTTGTGGATACAGTAAGCTTTTTGCTTCCCCCTGTTTGTAAAATAAGCCCCATGGTTGTTGTTCCTGGAGCCTGAGGTCCCTTGCAATTGTGTGCATGGATGAGAACCCACAATCATCTGTCCTCTTATTGGGTACTGTCCTCTGTTAGGCTATAGCCTCTATTGGTATACCCCTTGATTCTGGTTTGTGGCCTTTTGGGGCTTTTTGGTGGCTCTCTGGTCTCAGAGCTCTCTCTGCTGACCCTGTTTCAGTTGGCAGCCACGAAGGGATTTGCCTCCGCCCCTGTTTCATTGACGCTCAAATAGAGGAGATGAAGTGGAATCCAATACAATGCTCAATTAAAACCAGAGAAGGTAGGAAAAGATGAAAACAAGAAACAAGGAAGAAATGCTTGTTTTAGAAAATAGAAACACTATTTTTTTTCTTTAATGTGCTTCATTACAGGAAGATGCATTACATTGTGTCATATGATCTAGAGGTATTTGTTTTATGAAGAAAAAACAGTGGCTCTGTTCAGGTTTCTCGAATTTCTTCCAATAGGTTCTAATTCCAAAAGCCCACTTGCTTTTCCTTGCATTTTGTCCCTCGTGAAGTTTATTAATAAATGACTTATTTTCAATTTCCCTAATTTTTCATCATAACAGGCAAGGGTCAAGAGAGCAGAAACAATTGAGTGATCTCCACACCCTCTCGGTTCTGACATTTATTCATTTATTCATCTTCTAAGGGAAGGTGTCCTTACACATGAAAGAGTCAACAAATGGACCATTTCATCAGAGCCAACAACACAGAACAAAACCAGACACCTTCCCTTCTTTCTCCACTTTGCCCTGCCAGCTGTAGATGCCAAAGAACCACAAAATAATCTCCACACAGATGTCAGACAGACAGAAGGGAAACGGACAAGGAGGAACTCACAGCTCGACAAATCAACCGTGAAGAAGCAGGAGTGGGGTTCTTTCTGGTAACGTTTTTATAATTAACCTACAAACCTAAATTCTGTAGAAATGAACACAGCACAAAACCCCAAAGTAGCCTTTAAATTCCCATTGCTGAGACCCACGTTCCAGACCTGCCTCAATACTAGCTCCTCATTTCTGCTCCTCCCATGCTAAGCCTACTAAAAAGAGGTGAAATAAATCCTTAGTCTTCAATTTGTGACCTTAAATTTTATTCCAGGTTCTTTGAATCCTTACTGTTTTTCTATTCGGGTCACCTCGGGCCCAGCAAAATGAGAGAACCGTCTGCCCAAGGTCACGCAAGGTCAGAGGCACAGCTGGGAACAGACCTGTTCCTGTCCCTGCCTTTACCGCATTGCCTCTGACCGCGAGGGAAGCCACGTCCCCAAAGAGCCCACATGCCTGCAGCAGCCTAGGCCACCCTGGCTCTGGCCCCACCCCTTCCTCCTCCTCAAAGCTGAGCTGAGCCTCCTGCAGCATCGACTTTACCTCCAGGGAAGTCAGCAAAGCCCACTGACACCCAGCAGCAGCCCCGACCCTGTGCCAGGCCAGCCCCATTTCTACCCACACCTATACTTTCTCCCCAGGGCCACCCCACCAGCTCAGCTTGACCCAATCCAGCTTCTCAGGCTCCTTGTCACAAGGACAAGCCACCCTTTTCCACCAGTTTTGGTTACCACCAGGCCTGTGGCATCCCTTATCTCTAGTCTGGGGTCTCTGCCCTGAGGGGTTGGGGTACTCTCCTAAGAATGGCCCTCCCTGTCCTCACTTCCCCTGGACCTTCATGCACTGCCCTCACTGCCTTCCTCAATCCCAAAAAACCCTTCTTAGTTTTTCGCCCCTTGAACTATCTGAAGAACTTGACCTTGAGCATCTCCCCACCGAGATCTGGCCTCCATCCTCATGGGAGCGGTGGCTGTCTGGCCTCCATGCCCCTGGCAATCCTGCTTCCTCCACCCAAGTCCATCACTAGTGACCTTAGCCATGTCCTGGCCTCTCCTTCACCCTGGGGTGTACACCCCCACGGTTCCCCTTACTGTTCAATCACCATAGACCCCAAATTCCAGCAGACCACCCACCAGGAACCTCATACCACCCCCTCTCCCGTGACACCAAGCGCCACCAGCTTTACGCGCACTGCTTCCGCAGGCAGAACACGCCTTCCCAACCCCCAAGCTTGCAGTGACTAAGTCCTAATCCAGGTCTCAGCTCAGGTGCTCTCTTCTTCCAGGTCAGCTCCAGGAGCCCCTCTCTGGGCCCCCGGACCTCTCTGTCCTGCAATGAGATGAGGCTTACTGCAATCGAATGTCCATCCAAGCCCACCCTTCAGCATCAAGCACACACTGGCTCCGAGATGCAAGGGGTGACTGAGATGGGGCTGGCATGAACTAGACCTTGGCCTCTAGACTCCTGGGAGGGCAGCAGCCAGGCTCTAGGTCTGTGTCTCAGAGGCCTGCACACGGTGGCTTCTGCCTCCATCACTGCACACAGCCGGCGAGAGCACAGCGGCCCAGTGTCGGGGCGTGGGCTGGCACACACACCAGCCCACCAGGGCCCTGCGCTCAGAGTAGTGGCCGTGGCTCCTCTGAGCAGGAGAGGGCTCCTGGGCCGCAGTGGCCATCGAGGGGCCAGCGCCTGCTCTGCTCTATTGGAACGGGGTTCCCACTGGGGTCCGTGCATACAAGCCGTGACAGCCACTGGGCTGGAGCCCCCACCTTCCTGGGGACTGAGGGGCCCTGATTGAACTTCAGAGCTCTGAGGAAGACCCCCTGGCTTTGAACCCACAACACAGGCCACTGCGAGGGGACTCTTGTGATGCCAGGGCTGGACAGGTGCCACCACCACGGCCTGGCCAAGAGGGAGACTCAACTGGGCCCGGTTTCCAGCCAGCTGCCACCTTGACACGCCCTGGGGACACACAGGCAGCCCCTCTGCAGGAACAGCACAATGGACACAGTAGGCACAAGACGAAGCCCCCCAGGAGAGGAGGTCGAGACCCCAGCTTCTGCATGTCTCAAGTGTGGCCTGCCCAGGGGCTCCCAGCCCCTCTGGACCTCCCAGATCTCATGGAGGACAGAGGCCAGAGCTGCCAGGCACCCGGAGACACACATGCCCCTCCCAGGATGGGCCCCTCCCTGCCCCCTCACTCCAGTGGGAAGTGAGACTGAGTCACCTGGCTCTGAGCCCTCATCTCTCTCGGGCCATGGGGCCACCTTGCAGGTGTGTTGGAGACGTCTCCCTTGACCTTGGCCCTGGCATGTTTGCCCTACTGTCAGAAAATCAGTGGGGCCTCCCTGGTGGTGCAGTAGGTTAAGCAAACTGCAGCCACTACAGCACAAGTTCGATCCCTGCCGCCAGCCTGGGAGGGGACCCACATGGCGCAGCAGAACTCTCCTGCCGCTCCCCTCGGCAGTGTGTTTCAGTCAGTCTGCCTGTCCTGCTCCCAGTTCTGTCTCTGGTGAATCCTCTCACCTCTTGCGACCCTGGCCTATACCCCAGCTCTTGTATGCATAAATAAATAAATCTTTAAAAAAAAATCAGTGGTTTTTGTGTTGTCCTGTGAGCAGACTGGATAGACGTCACATCCCTTCAACAGGCCGGTCATATGTGCAAGAGCCACACAGTATTTCCTCCCCTTTGAGAGGTGGGGGAAGAATGGCCCACCCCCCAGCCCAGCTTAGGGCCCAGGGACCCCCTCCCTCTTCACCAAACAGATCCTTATGCAGGGTCAGAGGGTGGAAAGGAGGCAGATAACAAATGACAAGTGTAAACCTAAAATGGGTTATATGGTAGGTTAAAGTTCATGCATGTTATGGGGGTGGGAGAGACGGGGAGTGGAGACAGGTTGTACATTAAATAGGTTGGTCAACAATGACCCCACTGAGATGAGATTAGCTCGTGGCTGGAGCTGAGGAAGGGGCATCTGTGGAACCCCTTCTAGAGGAGGGGGCAAGCATGGGTCTCTGAGAGAGTATGGCTGGTGGGCTGCAGGCCTGGTCCGCCCTCTGACCCCTGGTTCTGATGCTGAGTCTGAGGGCACCCAGCATGGGGACATGCAGGAGGAGGGCCAGCTTGCCCACAGCAATTGGAGCCTGTCCCCTAACCCGGCCAGCCCCTGACCCGCCCAGACCACGTGTATCTCCTGCCCCTGTACCTCTGATGTGGGAAGCCCCCTAGGGCAACTGGCCCCAGTCTGTCTGTCTTGGTGGCTCCCCACCCACCTTCTTACCCACTGACTTCATTTTCTCCTCCTGCCTGGCACAGGGGCCACACCACTCGCCTCCTCCTCCAGGTCTACTGTGGGGCTTGCAGCGGGAGTTGTTAACCCCTTAAGAGCCACACCTTAACTTCTCCTGAATGCCTCACTTAACTGGGCCATGCAGCCAACTGTCCTTACCACAATGCACTGCCCCCAGGAACATGGGTAGGACAGAGGTGGCCCGAGAGTGAGGGCTGCTAGACAGCAAGGAGACAGCCAGTGGATGGTTGGGAGGAGGGTGACAAAGGGATGAAGGGCAGGTGGGTGGGTCACAGAGGAGCAAGCAACAGGACAGAAAACAGTCCTACCCTACTTCAAAGAGGAATATTCTCCCACCCCTAAAACAACATTTCCAACACCCTCAACCCCACAAATGCAGCCCCTCCGTTTCCAGCCTTTGTTCCCACACTCACACTAAGATGACCCACACCCCACTTCACTGGCTGTGGAGATGCTGGAGCTAAGATATTCCCTCCCAGAACTCGGGGCCGTGGGATGGGCCTGGCACTTTCAAAAGTTTTCAGCAACAGAATTATTTATTCAAATGACAACTCATGGAAACATTGGGGGGCACAAGAGACAGTAAAAGGGGTCTGCTGGAGAAAAGGGGTCTGGAGGGTCTCCCGCACTCAGCCCGCCCTGTCCAGTCTAGCCCCTGGCCCTCGGTGGTGTCCTGCCCCCCAAAACACCACTCACAAAGGGTTGCCCAGCAGACTTGCTGCAGGAGCAAGGAGGGCCCTGGGCCTGGGCACAGCTCAGCAGGCCACAGCCTGGAGTGGAGCAGCAGGCCCAACAGCCAGGGGACAGTGAAGACAAGCACACCCCCGCGAGCAAGGGCATGAGCTTGAGTGAGAAAGTGTGTGACTACGCACGTGTGTGTGTATAAGGAGCGTGTATGTGTGTGTGAGTATGTGAGACAGAGAGGCTGGAGAGATGGCCATCGATACCTATAATTTAACTCCATAGGTAAACACACACAGTGGGAGCCATTTCACCAAATGGCCATAAAAGTAAAAGATAAATAGGAAATCCCTAAATTACAGGGATTTTCGGCAGGGGTGCAGCGTGATAAGTGTTATCTGCACCAAGTCAAACTGCACACCCCAGAGGGCAGAGGGCAGGCAAACAGACCTGCTTCTCCCCTGGCTGCCCCATAAAACCATCTCCAGGCTGACAGGAGGTGGAGCGGGGAGGGAGCTGCCCCTTGGTTCCCCAGGCATGCAGGTGGGGGTGGCCCCAGGAGCCCAGCCTCAGGCCTCTAGCTTCTCCTCAAAGGCCCATCCTCTTAGACCAGCAAGGAAGAGGGAGTCTAAGCAGCTTCCTTACCACCCCCCCAGAAAGTGGGCCCCAGACTTCACTTGAGAACCTACTGTCCACTGACAGGAGGGCATAGACCAGGGCCCCACGTGAGAAGCGGCCTGGACAGGGGCATTCTACCAGGACAATGCGCCAACAAGCAGGCTCCCTGGAGGAACTGGTCTTTACACTGGACCCTTAAGAAAAGCACTTCTCTTCTTTTTTTCTGGAAAGAAAGGCTGTCCCCAAGTAGGGCCTGTGCCAGCCAGAATGCTGTACCCAGGAGCCTTGAGGGCCTCCTGGCAGCTCCTTCCCCACCCCCACCTGCCCTGGCTCCCCCTGCCCTCTCCCCATCCCCTGTGCTCTCCCCTGGCCTGAATGCTGTCCAAGTAGCCAGGACCCTGCAGGAGCAGTGGGAGGAGAGGGCAAGGCACGGCAGCAGAGGGACCCCAGGTCCAGCACAGGACAGGGCCCCAGCCAGAGCAGGAGAGGGCGAGAGCATGGGGCCTGCAGGGGTGTAACAGACAGGCGCTCTCTGAAGCGCTGCCCACATCAGTCCCCTCTCCAGGATGCTTCCACAGTGAGGTCACCACGCCATTTGGCACATGGGATGTGGGGAGCCAAGGTTCAGAGCTGTTACGCAGCAAGCAAGTGCCCAAGCTGGAGGTGCAACCATGGATGGGGCAGGGAGGCTGTGCCCTGTGCGCAATGGCCCAGTGGGCTGTGTCACTGGACAGTGACCGAGAAGAGCACAACCTTCCAGGTGCCTGCAGTCAGGCTGGGCCCTGGGTCACGGCAGCCCTTGGCTTCAACATCACGCTGCCTCCAGCGAAAATGACCACTGCCTACAGCTTTCCTGCTGTCCTCCAGGGACAGCAAAATCGACAAGCTTCTAATTCCATGGAGCTGTGAGGATGGCCTCTCTGACCCACTCCACCCACATAAATGGACCCCCCCATGGGCTTCGCCAGAGCCACGCACAGCAGGGCCACGACAGGAGGGACACCCAGTTTCCGCCACGGGGACAGGTGGGGGCACCAAAAAAGGACCCAGAGTCTAAAATCACAACAATCCACCCAAAATCACCCCGACGAGACAAGGGCTCCTGAAGAGGGGGTGGGAGGTGGCGAGTGGGAGGGTTTTATATCTCCATCTGTAAATGGGGACTCTTCCAGGCCTCCGACACCCCACCAGTCACCCGGGGAAGGATCGGTTGGAGGCAGCCCCTCTAAGTCGGTGGGCCTCTCTCCATACGAGTAGAACCTTCCGTCCCTTCTAGCCCCAGCGCCATGTCCCCAGCTCCTGCTGCTGGCCCCGCCATCCCTGGAGCTCTCGGGGTGGCAGTGAGGACAGCCCTGAGGGCTAGTTTCAGGGGGCCGAAGAAGCCCAGGGGTCTCAAGCACTGGTCGCAGGGAGAGGAGGCCAGGCGGGCGCCCCGTGCTTCAGGCAGAGAGAACCCAAAGAACCATCACTGCCCCCGGTGTCTTACATTTGGGGTACACAAGCCTTTTAAAAGTCCTGGGGCTGATTTGATTGGAGAGGAAAACATGCCCCCACGGTGTGGTAAGTAGAGGCAGGAGAGGCTGGTGGGCTCTGCTGCTGTGCCTTTACGGCCTGCTCACCCGGCTCCCACCTTGCAGCTGAAGACACCGCCTGTCACCTCTGGGTTTTTTTTAGGTGTGTGAACATCCAGACCTCAACAAGGTTCGAATTCGCTGCACTTGACAAGTCAGTGCAGCGAATTCGAAAATGAAAAATGTGTCAAACCCAAACTTCTTTCCTCCTTCCAGGATGACTATAGCCTGGTGACCCCTGGGTCTTCTCTGGGCTTCACTTGGGAGGTGATCAGGGAAGGGGGTAGGCACATGAGACCCAATGTAGCCAGCGTCCAAGCCAACAGCAACCCCTGGGCCGGAGCCACGGAAGCCGCCTGCCAGGGCTGAGTCGCTCCACAGCCCACAGAGAGCATAGAGCCCCGGCCACGGCTATGTGCTTTGCAGCACAGTACCCAGCCCTCTGTGCCTTGGCTTCCCATATGCACACTGGGGACCATTATAAAAGCCACCAAATGAAATCCTCAGGAAAATTAAGTGATACACTATACACACCTTGCCACGATGCTAACAGAAAAGTTGTTCAGTAAGTTCTTACCCATGGGTCAGACGAATTAACAGAACACTTTATGGGAAAGAACAGCACCAACTATCAAAAAGTCTGACTTTCTTTCTTTTACTATAGAGGTCACTTAGACAACAAGACAGTCACTGATCATTCATTGAGCAAACATACAGCATCCCTTGGCATCGCTACATGGTCTCCTGTGATTTAAATGTCACTTCAAAAGGTACTAGACAGGGCCTCCCTGGTGGCACAGAGTTAAAGTCTCAGTGCTATCAAGCTATCACCAGCCTCTATGGCCTAAGTTCGATCCCCAGCCAGGGAGGGGACCCACACGGCGCAGCAGACCTCTCCTGTCTCCCCGTGCTCCCTTCAGCAGTATATTTCAGTCGATCTGCCTGTTCTGCTCCCCACTCCGTCTCTGGTGAATCCTCTCACCCCCCTACATTGCTGATCTGTACCCCAGTTCTTGTGTGCATGAATAAATATTTTAAAAGAAATAAATAAAAGGTACTGGATTATTCTGTGTCTTTACCTAGTTACCTATTCTGGCTGTGCCCGACCACGATCACTTTCATCCAACATGACTGATTAGCCATCGTTCTAGAACCACAGAAACTCAGGGATGGAATAAGGTCCCCAGGAAAACCGAACACATGTTTGGAACAAGAAGACAGGAGACGTTTTGTTTTCTGCAGTGTTATCCCTTATGCCCTTTCTCTCCCCACTTCACCCCAATGCCCTGCTTCATTCATTCATGGCCACAAGTTTTTATGTGTCTCACTTCATCAACTCACCCACTAGGTCTCTGTCCTCATTTGTCCTAGCCACGCTGACCTGCTTTGTAGCACACGGCTTCCTCACGCTCCCTCCACCTTGTGTACATGACAACATTCTGTCTCCCCTCATGGCCCAACCCCTCCTCCCCCTGCCCGGGTCCTGGCCATCTAAACAGCTCTGCAATAAACCACCACAGAGCATATAATTTTGGGTATTGATGGCCCCACATTCTTCTGCTCGACCCTGCGGGGGGCTTGCTCAGTCACATGGTATTTCCTCTTTCAGTTTGCTGAAAAGTAGGTAAATGCAGACGGCCCTCCAAGATGGCTGCCCCAGCTCCCACTCCCACCACGGAGTGATTGGCTCCTCTTCCTCCAGGGGGAGGTTTGTGATTAGGATCCTTTCACTTGGAGTGGAGAATTGAAAGTCTCCTCCCAGGACGGCCAGTGCGCTCTGGGCCTGCTCTCTCCATCCCCCAGCCCAGGGCCCCCACTGTCTCCTCACCTCCTGCCTTCCATAACACTAACTCATTGTCCTCATGTTTTCATGTTGCAAACACACACCCTCATGAGACAGACCATGGCTCTCTCTAAACCCAGCTAATCCTCCCAGATACACCGACTGGGCCAGGATAAGAAGTTAACCCCGGAATCTCCGAAACCAACGTCCACCTTGCTCATGCGTCCCTCTGGACTGAGAGAGACGGGCCCACAGAGGCACTGGGCCCTAGAACCCAGCCCAGTCACACGGGCCTGCCTCCCAGGGCAGCTGGGGTGCAGATAAGGGAGTAGAGGATGCTCATGGGGTGGCCCTGAACCCCCACCCCACCCCCCAGGGCTAGAGCCCCTCCTCTCTCTGAGGGCCCAGAAGAGAGAAGCAAGAGCCTGGTCACACCCTGGGTCAGGCCTGGGGACCTGCAGTTTCCAAGGTCTCCATCTGCCCAAGTCCCCATCTAGGCTCTTCCCTAAGGTCACTGAGGTGCCCTCAGTGCAGGTCCCACTCCTCTGGCTGCTGGCCCCCACTCTCTGTGTGCACCTCCCTTTCCCAAAGTGGGTGCCTGTGATCGTGGCCCTGGCATCACCTAGAACACAAGCTGGGGAAGCGGGGGGGCTCCTGCCTCTCCTGCCTTCCTCCCCAGCGCTGTTCTCCACACAGGGGCCCAGTCGTGGGTCCTGCTGAATGGAGCAGCTTCTGGAGCCCAGAGCCTGCAGGAAATGTCCCAAATCCCAGGGCAACAGCCTCAGCGCACAGGTGAGAGCTCACTGCCCTGAACGTAGGCAGGATGTCGGGCACAGGACCAGCCAGCTCTCAGCTCCCCATGGCCTACAGCCTCGCGCCCACCCCCACGTGCACTGGGGACAGTCCCTGGGCCAAGCCACATGGAGAGATGTCCTGCCCTCCCCCTGTGTCCATTCTCCATGGCCACCCTCACAAACAGTCACGAACTTGGTGGCTTAAAACCACCCAAACATATCCCCTTATGGTGAAGGGCAGAGAGGGGCTGTGTCTTCTACAAGAAGTTCCTTCTGGGAGGTGACACTTCTGTTCCTTGTAAGTGACATAAGGGAAATAGCTCCAAGGGCCGGATTCTGGGTGTGACACACCTCAGAAGGGCAAGGGGCCTGGAGGTCTGAGCGGCTCTGGTCAGGGGACCCCATGGAGGGACCCAGAAGCAGGGGTGACACACGCAGTGCAAAAAACCAAGCCCTGGGCAGCACAGGAGGGTCAGACAGAGGGTGAGGAGGCAGCCCTGGAGGGAGGGGGCCGGGCAGGGGGTTGCAGGTGAGAAGCAGCTGGGGAAGCCAGAGGCCTGGGCTGTGGCCCTGCCCTCTGCAGGAAACTTGAGACAGGGATGGGCTGGAGGGCAGCATCCAGCAGCCAAAAGCAGTTTGCAGGGCTGGAAGACATGCATGGGGCCCCTGGGGAGTAATTCCTGTCCCAGACCCCAGGCCATGCGAACACAAAGACATTCTTTATCACCGCCAGCAGCCTGACAGTGCCATTGCCACCCTAACTGCTAGAGGAAGGCACTATGCAGCTCAGTAGGAGCCTCAAGGTGTCCAGCACCCTGGGCAGGTGATGATGAGATGGGGCCAGCCCTCAGCCTGATTCTCCACTCGTAACACCTGAGACAGCAAGGCAGACGCAGGATCCGGCCCCCTGTTCCCCTCAGGCCTGCGCCCTAGTTCCCGGATCCCCACACCTCCAGCAGCAGGCAGTCTCTGCCCAGTGCTGAACCTCTCACTTTCCCCATGGAGAAAGAGGCTGACAACCTGCCTGGCTCGCAGACAAGCCCAGGACTTCCCTCCCTCCTCATCGGTCGCTAGCCGCCCCTTCCTTGCCAGGCCCCTCCTCCTCGTGCAACTCGGCTCAGGCCAAATTGATTTTCCTAATCAGCCTCACTAATTTCCTGTCCTGGCAGCTCCCAAACCTCAAACGCCTTGTTGTTCTGGGTCTGTGGTCTGAGTTTCCTGTGGTCTTCCCGTGCAGGCCACATACCGACGGGGTTGAAGCCTGGGGTCAGCAGGGGGACCCTGGCCAGGGAGGCCCAGGGTCATGGTGCAAATGGTTTAATTATTAACTCTTCCTGCTGGGCCGCAGCCTCCCACACACATTCATGGCACAGACCCTCCATCTCATTCAGCATAACTCGGCCGCCCACAGGCGTGCGCACCAACATATTTGCCTTCTGAGTCACTCACCAACATCGTGTTTAATGCCCCTTCAGCGTTATTTATCTTCAGGAACCACGCACGCCTGGGCCACCAACAGCCCTGTGCCAGCTCTCCGCCCCCGGCTACTCACCGTCCTCTCCACACATTCGGTTCCTCTGTCTGTTCCTCTCGCACCAGCTTCTCCCAGGTCCTAACCCTCTTGTAGCGGCAGGAAGGGGGCACACTGGGCAGGTTCAGGATGGTTCTTAGCAGATGGGTCAAGGAAAGGAGTCTCAGAGCCCTCGGTGGCTTTTCATGCTTTTTATTGTCAGCGGTGGCCAGGTACATGGCAGGCAGGGGTGCCGGGGGGGGGGGGCCGGGAGGCTGGCAGGCCTCCCAGCCCCCAGCGCATCTCACCCTCTCGCTGCTGCTCATTGGTACTTGCTGCTCGTGTTGGTCAGTACTGTCGGTCCTGTTGGTTCTGGCGTCCTCATGACACCGCCCATTTAAGCCCGTGTCCAACTCAGGTGCGCCCACTTGCGCATGCCCACCCTGGAAT
>JAGFMF010011799.1:8370480-8405273 GCA_019455555.1 Galemys pyrenaicus | reverse complement strand
TAAGCCCGTGTCCAACTCAGGTGCGCCCACTTGCGCATGCCCACCCTGGAATGCTCGCAGCACTGCAGGTGTCCATCATGACAGTGGTGGGAAGGTGGAAAGACCTGATTTCTCTAACCTACACCTCTCCTGGACGGCAACCTCAGCCACAGCCCCAACCATCTCCCGTGACTTTCCCTTCTCCTCTCTCCTTGGCTAGTAAGAAGTCCAGTCCCAAGGAACTTCTTGATTTGCTCCCTTTCAGGATAACAGAGGGAAGCATGTCCTCCCCGCTCATCTGCCCCTCTATGAAACACAGATACCTGAGCCCACTCGCCTGCTCACTATACTTTCAAAGCTCCTCACGGTGTGGGCAAACCCCAGGTCCTCTCTATGGTTCTCCAGCCCCTCCATTCCGCACATGTGGTCACTGCCCGGAGCCAGTCCTGGCCTTGAGGCCCACACTCAGCCCGCAGAGCCCCTCCTCAAGTCCCCAGGTCCACATGGGGCCCTCCTCTCCTCCTCTCCTCTCTTGGTTCCATCCTAGCACTGGAGATGAGCTGCAGCACCCCAGACCCCTGACAACCACCCCCACCCCCAACCTAAGGCGAATTTGCCCAGGGCCAGCAAAAGCAAGGTGGAAACACGTTGTGTGGTTTTTCTGAGGCTACACAACAAATTCCCACAAGCAGAAGCTGTGCCCTTGCAGATCTGGGGACAGAAGTCCCACACCTGTGAGTGGGGAGGGGGCGGGGGACAGTGGCGACCAGCACACTCCTTGGCTTTGCCTGACTTGAGGCCCCATATCCCTGCTGCCCTCCCAGGGCCTCCTACCCTCCCGCCCCCTCCTCCGGTTCCTATGGAGACAGGGCCACCAAGAGGCTGCATCTTAACCCGATTATACCTGCAAACCCCTGTCCAGTTGGGACACTTGGGATCCCTGCCAGACTGGAGCCTGTGCCCGTGGAAGCCACATCCACCCTCAGCCCAGCCCTGTATCCGCCTGAGTCTCGGTTTTCTTACCTTTAATTCACATGCACACGCACACGCGCGTGCATGCAGCCTCCGGGAAGCTGGGAAGATGTGACGATAAAGCAGGTGGGAGTCGGCCACTTCCTGGCACAGATTTCTCAACCTTTTTCTGTCAAGACCCATGAGACATTCTTGCAGGAATAACTTCAGGCCCACCAGCTGCTGCTTCTCCCTCTCTCTCCTCTCTCTCTCCTTTCCACCCTCCCTCCCTCTTTCTCCTGAAAATACATCCAAGAAAGAATGACAACATTATCGACAAACTCTAGCTTCTGTGCTAATTTATATCTTTTTTAAATTAAGGAACAACCGGCAAACTTTGCCACTTTGGAATGAATAACAAATCTCCTGAAGCCAGACCACGGTTCTCATAGGGTTAAACAGTTCAGATGGGGAGCGAAGGTACTTCCAGCCTGTCCAGGGCAGCTGAGGGCAGCGCAGAGCTTAGCTCTGCAGTCTGACTCTGCCCCTGTCTCCTCCCCCCCACAGCTGCATAGCCTGGGCTGATCATTTCAGCCCCCTGAGCCTCCTCCATGCCTCACCCCTCAGATCCTAGCACCCACCTCTTGGGGTGCTGGGAGGATGGAAAGGGGGTACACCCAGCAGAGGTTGAGAGCACAGTCCCTGCTGGCCATGGGATCATTGTGCAATGCAGTCCGGCCCCCCAAGGGCATCCTCTATATTCTTGAAGGCCTGGGGTTGTTCGCAGAGCGTCCTGTCTCGGAGACTTCTGGGGCTCCAAGGGTCCCAGAGACAGTGTTCCCCATAGCCTCTCCTCTCCCAGAGGCCCCCCAGCCCAGCTGTTGAGAGCTATCCCAGCAGCAGCCCAGACTTTGGGGTGCCTCATGCACCCCAGTCTGGATGCTCGTCAGGCTTACTCTAGGGCAAGCATCTTTCTAACTCAAGGGAATGAAAACTCTTTTCTGAGAACCCCCTGGGAGGTCTGGAGCCTGGTGGGCCCCTGTCCTGCTCACTCACCTCCCTGCCCCCTCTGGGGTCTCCCTATGCCCCGTGTCAGTCTCAAACTGTCCCCCACCCCCAGTGGTCCTCTACCCAGAATCTCTGCTTTTTAAAGCCTGACAGAGATTGCTTCTGAGACCTCCTTCCCCTCCTGTATTCTCCTCCCTCACATTCCTAAAATGTTCTCCTCAGGCCACAGCCTGGGCCTCTCTGAATTCTGCTTACAAGGTAGGAAGCTGGAGACTTTCAGAAGATTCGATGAGAATGAAATACTGGGAGGAAGAAAAGCTGACATCTTAATTAGATGCTAATGTCTGGCCAATGGGAACCGGTCCCCATTGTCCAACAGGCCCTCCAGAGACCCACCGCCTCATTGTTTACCATTTTTCTCTCATTAGCATGCATTCAACATCACTTGTGTTATAATTCTCACGCCCGTTCCTAGTCCACTGTAATAGGAATGTGTCCTTTTCCCCAGTGGGCAAGGCTGGGTTTGTTGTGTTTCATGAGGGACAATTTTTGTTCTTTTACAAACAGTCTTGCTTTTCTCTTTAGGAAAGAGAAGGACAAAGTAAAAGGAGATTCGAGAGACCAGAGAGCAGTCTGGGGGTAGTTTTCCTCCAGTGGCAGCTGACAGGGACGAGCCAGAGGCTGTGAGGCCTTTTGTGTAACTAGGGACCCCGAAGCTCCTCCCCCCAGGAGGTGCCTGCTGCTGACAGCCCCCACAAGCCTGGAAAGTGCACACAGGAGACCCCCAGCTCACTGGAGGGGCTGTCCTAGCACATCGAGGACCCTGGGTGGGGTCCCCTGGGTGGGGTGCCTGGTGGCCCGTGCCCTAGGGCCATGGGACGCTTCCTGCAGGCCCAGGCAGTGTCTGGACACATCGGCTTTGCCAGTGACTCAGTCACCAGCACCTGGTTAGAGCAGAGCGTCTCAGTTGGGACTTTTGAACTTAGAATCAAAGAACTGATAGGACTGAGTCTTGAGCCTTCAGGATGAGCATCTACGGCTCCTGCTCCCCCACCAAGTGTGCTTTTCTGAAGTCCACCCCCCTGCCCTAGAACCTCTCTGACCACCCCCCAAAACACCCCCCACCCCACCCGGCCCAGACTGCCGAGGCTCCTCAGCTATCTTGATCTACTGTGACTCAAGCAACCACCCGCACCCTTGCAGCACACGTCCCAGGCAACCCAGTGAGCCGAGCCAGGAGACCTCCCGCACCCTGAGACCAGGCGGAGCTCACCGGTGCTGACAAGCACCGTCTTTTGCCTGAATACAACAGTTCCCAGGTAAACGGTCCCTCAAACGGTACCCCCCTCAGCTGTCACCCGGCCTTTGAACCCACCCCAGGACCTGCCCCCGCACCACCTGGGTGTAGAGTGGCCTCCCAACCCCCACCCCCAGCAGGCGCAGGCTCACCCTTTCCTCTTCTGTTGTAAGGTAGCCTGGACAATGGGGCCTTTTTTTGCCCCACACTCCCCCCGAAGGTGAAACCTCAGTCTAACAGGATATTCTGTCGCTTTCCAAACACCAGTTCATCTTTTTTTAGTGCCTGAGAGTAAACTAGCCTACTTCTGAGCAGGAAGTGTGCTTAGCCCTTTTGGGAGGGGTGGGTAAACTGGGGGGATTCTGATGTCCCTGTGTCAGCAGGGCCATCCGAAAGGCCAGCAGGCCTCAGGCTGGGCAGGGGAGTTGCTGGCGCCCCATTCTCCCTTTAGCCCCAACCCACCTACAAGCTGTGTCCCAAAAGCCACCGTGAAGGTGCAGGCCGCAGAGGCCACCACTCTGTACAAGCAGGCTTCCCAGGCCGGGCACTCGAGAACGTCCCGGTCACAGTGATGCTGACAGCCTGCATGCTGAGGCCCAAACCCACCAGCTCCAAGGAGCGGGGAGCTAGGTGGGGACCCCCTCTGCCCCAGCAGACAAAATGATGGGAACAGAGGGGTCAGAGGAGCTGGCATTTTTCTCTCCCCCTCCATCTGTGCAGTCTGAACAAACTGGACTCCAGTTCTTGACCTCTGACCCCACATACTATAGTACCCCATCCCCAGGCCCTCCCACCCTGCCCCCAGCCTGCTTCTCCAATGTGCTAACTGCAGTGCACAGGCCCATGACCTGCGTGGTCAACGGAGGTCAAGAAGCAAGTCCCAGCAGTGCACGTTTTAAGCACCAGCCCAGATCATGTCGCCCGCCCCTGCAGGTGTGAAGAAAATACCCGTGACTCCAGTGAGCACCGCCTTACAGAGCTCAGGCTGCTTCATGAGGGGTGGCAAAAAAAGGGGGCGGGGGAGTTCAGCTGAAAAGAAGCCACTTTGAACCCAGTCATCCTCAAGATTTTCTCATCTTGGTGTCCCCAACATTCAGTATTTCTTCCTCCCCCCCATGCCAACAGCCCCTAACTTTCCCAGGTAGCTCTGAGGTCCACGTTCCCAGAGCTGCCTCTGCAGATGTCATCACAGTGGAGCTCACGAGTCCCTGAGGCCCCATGGGTACCCAGGACCTGCAGCTGGCAGTGCGCCTGGCTCCAGCTCTTCCCAGCACCAAACAGCTGGCCAGCTGGGGTGCCCTCAAGCCTCAGTTCTCCCACTGGGCTCTTGTCAAAGTGGACAAACCAGCTGTTGAGGGGCCACATTCCAGGGTACAGCCCAAGGCCAGGAGCTCCGGTGATAGCTCTGGACCCACACCTACCTCATTTTAAGCAAATCCAGGATGGGAAGATGAGGACCCCCACACCACTAAGTCCTTTGCTTCTTAGCACTTTTCTCGAGGCCTGCTCAGTAGAGCTGTGTGCAGCGTGCAGGTAGGGGTGTCCCATCAGCGAGTGCTTAGTGCCCCATAAAGGCAACCTTTCAGTATCTCGCCCAAAGTGAGGGGTCCCTACACAGATATCAAAGTATAATTTATTTTTCAAAAGATTTATTTATTTATGCAGACAAGAACTGGACTACAGGCCAGAAGTGTGGCGGGTAAGAGGATCCACCAGAGACAGAGTGGGGAGCAGAACAGTCAGATTGACTGAAACACATTGTTGAGGGGAGCAGCAGGCGAGACAGGAGAGGTCTGCTACGCCATGTGGGTCCCCTTCCTGGCCGGCGGCAGGGATCGAACACGTGCTGCAGTGGCTGCGGTTTGCTTCATAGTGCGTTGCTTAACCCACTGCACCACCAGGGAGGCCCCTCAAAATATAATTTAAAGAGTAGCAAGACCTCCCTTTAAAAATCTGCCCAGAGATTCAGCCAGGCAGCCTGACGCAGCCAGCCTTTTCTGCCTTTGGGTCGCAAGCCAGCACTGGGGCCTGGCCCCTCAGCACCCGGCCGGAGTGGGTCCTCCAGGCTGTGGGTCGGTCTGCCAACTTGCTTCCTTGCTCTCTCCCTCCTCCAACTTAGCAGCTGGAAGTCAGGGAAGATGCAAAGCCACGGGTGCCTCTGGAAGGAGACTGGCAGTCACATCAGTGGCCAGCACACAGCCCTGCCCAGCACCAGGCTGGACACAGCCAGGAGGGCTGGAAGTTTCAGGTGTGGTTTCCCTCACCCCTGAGGCAGGTGACTTATTTAGTTCAGTGGTTCCCACAGGGCCACCCCTGGGAGACATTTTGGGGAGGGGAGGGGGCACTGTTGACATCCAGCACCTTGAAGCCAAGGAAGCTTTGGACCTTTAGGCAGAATTTTCTGTTCAGGTCCAGGTGAGGCTAGGTAAACCCCATCAGCTCCCAGTAAGTAGGTATCAGGTCAGGAAAACCACAGAGGTTGAGGTGGGTGAGGGGGCGTGTGGGGCTGCCACTGCCTCAGTTTCCACTTCTCTCAAAAAGGCTAAAGGATTCTGCTTCTGATGACTGTGGCCAGGCTGCCCCCACACACACACACCCCCACACAAAATCCCCTTCTCTCAGTTTTAAATTAGGAATATTTGGTGGTGTGATCTTGTATGTTTAAAACCAAACAGAAATTTCCTGTTCCCCAGCACAAAATAAGATTCCAGTTTATAAAAGGGCCTGTAAAATCTCATAATCAAGCCCATTAGCCAAGCAAAATGCTCCACTTTGATTCCGTGGTGTTTAGCTTTCTTTTCTTAGCCCTACTTCATTAGCACGCTCTTAATGGGTGTTCTTGCAGCCTGCTTCTTAAAATTGCTGAAAAGGAAAACACACGACTGTTAGCACAAGATACAAGAGAAATAGCCCCCTAGAACTGTATGGGGGGAGGCCCGTAAAAACCGCCTGCCCCCCCAACACCCCCTCAGCAGCTCACTGAACCTTGGAACGAACCTTCCACTGTCCCTGGCCTGGCTGGCAATGGTGGGTCATTTCCAGCTCTTCAGAAGACCAGATTTTCTTGATTAATAACAAAAGGTTTTGTTGGGATCAGAGCTGTTTCCCACCATTTCTATGCAAACCCCGGCAACACAAACTGCGAACATTAGCATTTCAAGGCACTTCCTATTAGAGATGGCAAGAAAAGCCCCTCTCGGAGGGTAAGACCCATTCTGTCCTCTCCCGTGACATCTGTTCTTACTTTTAAAGCCAGAAAGGAAACCAGATGATGCCAGGCCCTTTGATTCACAGCTCTGTCCTCTCGCCACTACCCGATGCTCAGCCAGGCCCCGCTGGACAGACTGAGTCGGGCAAGTTCCCTCCACGCAGGACAACTCCAGGAGGCTATTCTGAACGGGGGGTTCACACCTTTCATGATTTCTTTCTCATGATTTCTTAAGTGCATTTTCAATGATTTGTAAACTTCACAAAAGGAGCATCTTCAGCTTTTTGATTGGTTGAAAGAAACCGGATTGTCTAGTACTGCTGCTTGATGGTTTCAGCTCTTGTTTCCCCAAAGCTCGATTTGCTGCAGTGCGGTCAGAGTTGGAAGCAAATTTGGTCAGGCAACTGAAACACGGACTCAAACACAGAAGACCCCCCACACGCCACAGGATGAAAAGGAAAGGCGGCCTCCCAGCCTCCTCCAGCCATCTGCCCGCAGGGCCGGTCTGTCCCTGGTCAGCCCCCAAACAAAACTGAAGGCAGATTCCAGCCGGTTTTCCATTCACTATTCATTCAGGGGTCCCCTGCACGCATTCAGCCAACCACTGTGTTAAATCAGGACCTTCTCCTGGAATTGACATGGAAATGAAGTCCTGGGCTCCTCAGTAACAAGGCGCCCTAGGTAACCCCTAGACAAACCCGCCCTTTTCACCCCACTGAGGCCCAAAAATTATCTCATGACATCACAAGGTCTGCACACAGGCCTCCTGCCTTTGGGGGCTGGGCGAGTGTGTCCCACACCATCCCTCCCATGAGGCCACCCTGAGGCAGGGTCCCCCAGCCCAGGGGCTGCCTCCCTGCCTCAGGGCTCCTTCCCACAGCCTGGCCTCAGCTGCTAACTCCAATGGGGCTGGATGCTGAGCACCGGGAATTTGTTTGATCATTTTCATGGGCAAAAAGGTGGTCCCCTAAGTTAAACTACTTGAGGTGGCCCTGTGATAGAACCTTATAATTAGTCCAGCAAGGAAAGCCAGGCCAAGAAAGAGTGTGTGTGTGTGTGTGTTGGTTGGGGAAAGTCAGCTAATGAATTTTGTTAAGACTCTAACAAATGGCATTTGCTCGACTAATAAGTATATTTCAAATTTATTTAAACTGGCCCAAGTCAATAAAATGGAAGGGTACACAGTGAAGTTGGGGGACTTTACAGCAGAAGTACACCATCTCCAACTTACATGCATTTTGCCCTGACACAAGATTTCATTTAATTTGATATTTAAAAGCCCTTTTTGGAAGGAAAAATGACGTTTTCTATTTGCAATACCCCCACCTGAGCCTGCATATAGTCAAGAAGAATAAGTGTCGCATTCATTGCAAAGAACTGTAGACCATCCTGGAGAGACAGGGCAACCTGTAGAGGGAGGAGCCATCCTGGAAGGTGGGGCCATCCTGGAGGGGGTGAGGCCATCCTGGAGCCGGGCAGGGGCTTGCAGGAGGGCTCTCTGAGTTGAGTTGCAGCCCATTTGGGCTCTGAGGTTACTGCTTGTGTTGGATCTTCCAGTCCCAATCCAAGTGATGGTTTGAATAAAATTTTCTTAACTATTAGATCAATTTTTGCCACCACTATGTTGCCCAGAGTGGTTCCTTGGGATGGGCAGTGGGGAAGGCAGCGTCCATTGTAGGCAGCACAGAGACAGGCCAGCCTGACCCTGGCTGTCTGCTCCACTCCCTCTTTCATCACCTCTCAAACACTTTTAGGGCAGGACTGAATTGACATGCCAGGCCTGGAAATGCATCCCTGGTAATACTTTCCTGGTAATACTGCATCCTTGGGAAAGCAGCTCTCTGCCGGCTGACCTCTAGGAGCTGACCACTCAGGGACTGTAAAGCCAGCAGTGGAGACCTTGGAGGTTATCATGGCTATGGGGCCTCCTCCTGGGACCTGGGGCCAAGACCCACAGGATGCATCTCAGAAATGTCTCCTACCATCACCACAGGGGAAACAGCAGCCTCCTCCCTAGGTTCCTGCCCTCACCTCCACCCAGCACCCAGCCAGGCTTCTACACAGTTGGGGTCCCACCAAGTCTGATGTCACCAGTAAGCGGGGTGGGGGGTGGTCAGGCAGCCCAGAATGAGAGCCAGGCTGCAGCCTCAGCCTCACTGCTGTTTGCCCTGCCCACAGCCCTTCCTAAGCAGGGCCCAGCTCCTGCTCAGGGCTCGTCTCCCACCCCTGCTCTTCCAAAGTCCTCAGAACTTGCCCCGGGCCTTTCGTGGACCCACCTCCCATCCATGGTCCCGCTCCCACCCACATTTGGCTGGGCTCTTCCCACAAGGCTACAAATCGGTTATGGGTAAATTGTTCCCCTCAAACATTCTGATCTTGGAGTCCTAACCCTGTAACCCACATAGGGTCTTATTGGAGACAGAGACTTTACAGAGAGAATTGAGAGTGAAGTTGAAGTGAGGTCCCAAGGGTGGTAGTCTTAGCCCTATGCAACTGTGCACAACTGTGTCCTTATAGCAAGGAGACATGGCCACAGACACATGACGAGGGCAGAGCGGGTGTTGGGAGGCAGGGGCATGACAACGTGAAGATGCTATCTGTGGGCCAGGGAGAGATGCGGGACAGACCCTCCCTCACAGCCTCTACACCCTCTGCTCTGGAAGCCTCCTGACTGTGGTGCTGGGGATGGTGATACAGGGACCACAGGGCCAAGGGGATCTCCAGCTCGACATCGTGACCCAGGGACATGGGCCGCAGGAATCCCTGTCCAAAGGGCCACCTCTTCCAGCGCCTAAGCAGGTCTCTTCCCTGAGGGTGTCCTCCCAGAGGAAACCTCACTGCTGAGACTGAGGTGAGGTACATCCCAAGATCCAAGGACCCCCTCTTGTAGGATATGAGGAAGGATCTGGGCTCCAGGACGGGGGTGTCCACAGGTCATTCACAAGGTCTTTTGCGATTCAAACAGGCTCAGAGGTAGGAAGGGATACTGTAGGCCAGAGACCCTGCCCCCAGCCCTGGGCCCTGGGAACATGAACAGTGAAGAATCAGCCTCATCCTCGGGCGAACAACCTTTCAAAGTTTCCAGTGCTGCTCAGGCGGCCTTCAGCAGGTAGGGGGGCCTGGCATGAGCCTGGCAGGCTGCCCACTGTCCTCAACACAGCATCCCCCACCCCAACCAGCCCATCCCCACCCCTGCCTGCCAGCACAGCCGGGGGTCTCTGCAGACAGAGGTGGGCAGGGGCCATCTTCTCACCTGGCTCCACCTCAGCCCCAACTACCTGGCAAGGCAGACAGGGCCCTGCAGCTCAGGCCAAACCAGGCCGCCACACCTGCCAAGAGCCCCTCCCTGAGGTCACCAGAGACTTGTGTTTCAGCTACTGAGACTTCTCACCTCAGGCTGCTCCTCCCCTCACCAGGCAGGCTCCCTCCCCTGCAACTCCCGCCCCTACCTGCTTCTGCCCATAGCAGCTGCCCAGAAAACAGTAGGATCAGGGGTGTCTCCAAACCTGAGTGGCTCCAGGCTTCTCAGGTGTGGCTGGGAGAGTTGAACCAGCTAGCAGGTGGCACCAAGGCCGAAGCCAAGACCAGGGTGGGAGTAGCAGGGTCCTCAGCCCCACTCGGGCTAGCCCCAACTACAGGCCCCACAGAACCCTGCCCAGTGAGTGGGTTGTTGGCACCTTACTGGAATCCCTAAGGGCCTCCTCACCTTCCCTGTCCAGCCGCATCTTCCTTGGATGCTAATTCACCAGTGTTTTTGTTTTCTGCTTTCCCCATTTTATGATCTTCCTAAATCATTGCTCGCTGCTTCTCCAGAAGTCCAGCTTAGAATAGCCAAGCAGTCTGTGCACTGTCCTCTCGTTACAAAACCTATTTGTCTTCCTTAAATATCCCAGAGCAGTAAAACTAAAAATATGATCGCGTTATTTTGGCTGGAGCCCCCAGTAGCCTTCCTCGGCACTCAACTCGGAGTTGAGAGAAACCCACAGACGTCAGCTCGTCCCTCGGAAGCACATCGTTTCATTTCTTCCCGTTGGGGTCTGGGCTGTTCTGTGCCCAGGAAGGCCCCTTGGCCCCCTGGGCCCTAACAGCAGGGCCTCTCCTTTCATGGCGCCCCTGCCGCCTATCCAAACAGACGTGGCTGGACAGCATGGCTCACTCACCTCTCGTCAATGAAGTCCATACTTGGTCAGCGATTTGTTGAATGAGTTCTGGGCAGTGGCTGCCTGTAGCGGCAGGAAGGTGGCACACTGGGCAAGTTCGGGATGGTTCCTAGCAGATGGGGGGTAAAGGAAGGCGTCTTGGAGCCCTCGGTGGCTTCTATGCTTTTTATTGTCAGAGGTGGCCAGGTACATGGCAGGCAGGGGTGCTGGGGTGCCGGGAGGATGCCAGGCCTCCCAGCCCCCGGCGCATTTCACCCTCTCAGCTGCTTTGCTACTGCTGCTCTTCTGTTCTCCCACTGCTGCTGCTGATTGGTACTTGCTGCTAGCATTGGTTGGTACTGGCATCCTCATGACACCGCCCATATAAGCCCGGGTCCAAACCCAGGTGCGCCCACTTGCACATGCCCACCTAGGCATGCGTGCAGCACGGCAGGTGTCCATCATACCAGTGGCAGGAGGGCAGAAAAGCCTGAGACTCTTTTCAGACACTACAGTTCACCCCCTCAGGGTTTTCCACCATACAAAATATTTCCCTGGGCCAATAAGAACAATGCAGTCATGACCCACAAAAATACAACACAATTCAGCAACACAACAAAATATAACAGAATACAAATACACTCATGCAGGGCACCAACCCAGGGGCAAAATACAAGATTATTGGCACCAGCAGATGATCCACCACGTCTGCTGCCGAAGGCACGGATCATATGAGACAGGAACCACTCACGGCATCTGCCATCTCATACCAGGAGCCGTCAGGCTTCCTGGCCTTCTCTGGTTGTGGTCTCAGCCACAAGCCACACACCACACCCATCCCCAGGATGTGCTCACTCTCGGGATTGCGATAAACTTTTGGGGGTAATCGCCCAATCCCCAGGGTACTCTCTGCTGTCACTCCAACACCAATGTGACACGCAGCCCCTGCACTCAGGCCAACCCTGTGCACATGCACACGTGTCGGGGATCCATGGATACAAGCTCCACATGCGGCCTCTCTTGGGTCCCCTTTTTCGGCTGTGGGCTCCACCACAAGCCACGTTCCCTTCCCACCCCCCTAGGACGGCTCCTCAGCTCCTCACCTCATTTAACAGGCGGGGCATCACTCACAGGTGATTTTAAGAGAGTCACTGGCCTTCTTGAACAAGCCTAGTCTGCTTACCAGCCGATAAGGGCTTTCCAATCTTAGTGCCAGCTTTTGCCTTCTCTAGGCTTTTTCAGGCTGCTTTCGGCCACCAAGGCTCACTGGCCATGTCTTGAATCTCATCTCCTGGGGTTTACAAATATCATCATTGTAGGGTAAAGGTTGATCAGGTCTTTCCACCCACCCACCACTGATGATGGACACCTGTGGTGCTGCGAGCATTCCAGGGTGGGCATGCGCAAGTGGGCGCACCTGTGTTGGACACGAGGATAAATGGGCGGCATCATGAGGACACCAGAACTGTGAGAACTGTGAGAACCAACTGATGAAGGAGCAGCAGCAGCAGCAGAGATAGAAGAAGCAGCAGCTGAGAGGGTGAGGTGCGCTGGGGGCTGGGAGGCCTGCCAGCCTCCCGGCCCCCCGGCTCCCCTGCCTGCCATGTACCTGGCCACCTCTACTAAATGAAGCATAAAAGCCACCGAGGGCTCCAAGACTTTCCTTCCTTGACCTGTCTGCCCAGAACCATCCTGAACCTTACTCCTGTGCTCCCATCCTGCCGCTACAATCATCCACCCCCAGGGTCCCATAAACAAAACATTAACCTGCCAAATTTTCCCAGCCTTCTGGTGGGATTGTCAGTCCATCAGTCCTTTGCTTGCGTCAGCAGTGGGCGAGCTCTGAATCGTGGTTCTCTCCTCCAAGGAGTCTGCTGCCTCGGGTCGTGGGCTGGTCCTCGCGGGCATCTCCTCCTCCACTCGAGGTCTTGTCCCTCAGCTCCTGGACCTTGTCCACCTCCTGCGCTCCTGCAGCATCTCTGGCCCTTCCCGCAGCGTCTTTAGCTTTTCCTGCAGCTCCTGGACTTCAGCCACCTCCTGTGCTGCCGTTTCTCCGCCAGTGTTACATGTTCGTGGCCTGCCACCTCAGTCCCTCTTGTAGTCTTCTCGGGGCTCCACACCCATCTTCACTGAACCATCCTGCTGACTAACGCCAATTGTAGCGGCAGGAAGGAGGCACAGAGCAAGTTCGGGGTGGTTCTAGCAGACGGGGGTAAAGGAAGGAGTCTTGGAGCCCTTGGTGGCTTTTATACTTTTTATTGTCAGAGGTGTCATCCAGGTACATGGCAGGCAGGGGGCCGGGGGGCCGGGAGGCTGGCAGGCCTCCCGGCCCCCCGGCGCATCTCACCCTCTCGGCTGCTTTGCTACCGCTGCTGCTCTCACCGCAGCTCGTTGGTCTTGCTGCTGCTGGTTGGTACTATTGGTCGGTCCTGGCATCTTCATGACGCCGCCCATATAAGCCCGTGTCCAAACCCAGGTGCGCCCACTTGTGCATGCCCACCTAGGCATGCGTGCAGTACCGCAGGTGTCCATCATCACACCAATGGCGGGAGGGTGGAAAGACCTGATAGTTCTCTGACCCAACAATGCCCCCACTCCAACCCCTGCCTCCTCCCACCCAGCCACAAGCCACCCAGCTATGCCCTCCCCACACTTTCAAAGAACTGCACTACACTCCCCAGGGACCCTGCCTTTCCCACTCAGCCCCCCAACAGGGCTACGAGGTGGGCCAGGTGAAGGGTCCCTAAGCCATGGCAGGAACAACTTCCCCCTCAGCGCTCACATGGCTGGTTACCTTTTTCAGACCCACATTTCGTTAATACTCTGCCCATCCATTTTTGCACCCAGTAACTGTACTGGGGCCATTCAGCAGACGCCACCATCCACAAATTAGGCGTCAATAAAGCCATGTGCCTGCTCCAAGAATTCCCTGTCTGGTGAGGAAGACAGATTCAGATGTGGAGGAAACAGGCCCAGGGCATAGGTGAGCACAGGTGTGCACAGGTGTGGGGAGGCACAGGAGAAGGTTTTCTCCAAGGCTGGGAAGGACTAAGCAGGCCAGGCCTAACGGTGAGGGCACCTCTGAGCAGACCCTTGATGAATGAGATTTTACCTGCCAGAGAAGGGAGGTGGGGAACCCCGGGAGAGGGGCTAGGGGATGCCTGAGGGAGACTGTTTCTTTCCATCCTTTGGTGAATTTGTGCTAAGGTGAGACCCAAAGCTAAAGGCACAGGGGGTCAGCCAAGGGGAGGATTTGAGAGCAGAATTGAAGGGGAGTCAAACTACTCAGTGACGAGATAATCATATTTCAATGCAATATTTAAGAAATGAAAATTAATGTAAACTTCCATGATAAAGTACTGAATTTTTAGATAAGGACATTCAGTATTACCAATGTCTCCTTTTGTTTCTGCCTCCTTTACACTGTTAAAATCGCAGATTTTTAAGAGTTCACAGCTAGGGCTACTGTGTACTTATTCTTACCAATAATTATCTTTATATCTGGAAAAAGAAACAATAAGGGTAGCTGGAGCCAAAAACTCATTCTTATCTTGGTCTCTAGAAAACTCTTCCATTTACAAATTCCCTTCACCTTTTAGAAAATAAAAGCATTTTAATCTAAGTACTTCCGTTCAGGATCTGGAAGCCTTCCTTCACAGCAAGTACCGCTCAACACCCTCTTCCTCTGTTCCTCCAGGAACGGTGAAGCTGCATGCCAAGGCTTCGGGTGGAAGTGTGTGCATCCTGCCAGGGCTATGCAGGAAGTTGCAGAAGCTGGGCAGTGCTGGCTGCATAAACCTGCTGATGGAAACAAGGTGTAAAGGGGTAAATCTGGTCATCTGCTAGGTTGGTCGGTTTCAAAGGAAAGAGGAGGAGGCCAGGCCAGCTTGGGTGGAGTTCAGAATGCCCCTAAAAACACAGATAGGTGCAGGATCTGCAAACACCCACCTTGAACCCCCACAGCCCCCATCTTTACAAGTAGAATATCTCCAGCTGGGATGGGGGTTCACACCCTCCCATGTAGACCTGTTATAAGGTAGGATCAGAGCCCTTTTTTGGTTCCTGTTTTATATTATGGACAGAAGATTTTCCACAAATTCATACTCACCACCCAAATTCCACTGTTACTATTTACTATAGTCAATCAATCAGCTATGTATCCACCTATCCATCTAATCTTTTTTAAGTACTTCGAAATGCACCATGGACACCAATACCCTCTCACTTGAAACTTCAGTCAGTGAAGAGTAACTAGATTTCACTGTAAGACTCGGGTTTCTTCCTTTTGATGTAAAAATTTAAATGAAATACAGAAAATCTTTTCTTCATACACCGTCCATATCATTACTCACTCTTCAACTTTTCAAATTAATTGTCATTTTTGGATGAAGTTTCTTACTCTTGGACCCAGCTAAAAAGGGAACTTCTTTTCAGAGTTGATGATAAATTTTCTAATTTCTCTGAGGTTCCAATTTCAACTAATTTTTTAAAAGATTTATTTATTTATGCATAAAGGACTGGGGTGTGGGCCAAAGGTGCCGGGCCAGGGATGGTGAAAAAATTCACCAGAGACAGAGTGGGGAGCAGAGCAGGCAGATCTACTGAAATACACTGCTGAGGGGAGCAGCGGAGAGATAGGAGAGGTCTGCCATGCCATGTGGGTCCCCTCCCTGGCTGGAGATGAATTCTGGCCACAGTGGCTGGCGATAGCTTCATAGTGCTGAGACTTAGCCCCTGTACCACCAGAGAGGCCCTCAACTAATTTTAAACAAAACTTCCTATCAACAGCTAAATATCTGCATGAGCTTTTCAGTAAAAGTGAATCCATTTAGTTCTGTGGACCAGACAGGAGGGGAAGAGTTGGGGTGGGGGGCATGTGGAAAGCAAAGGAGCAGCCTCACCACACCCAGAGGAGCCCCCAGCCCAGAGGGACATTCGTCCACTGCACTAGCCCAGCTCACTCTCAGGGGCCCACAGCCACAGCCACCAGGCAGGCCAGAAGGAGCTGACCTGCTTCCTGCTCGTCCGGGAGCCAGGAGCTCTCCACTCACAGGCGGACACCCGGGGGAGCAGAGCGAGAAAGGAAGGGCCAGAGGAAGGACCTCTTCCTGCATGGTCCTGAAAGAGACCCAGTGACGGCCACGAGTCTGGGTGGAGAGATTTTGACAAAAACCATAGAACTGGGAGGACAAAAGCTCACAACGGGTTTCTGGGGCATGTGGGTCAGCTGACCTTGGAGCCGGTCCGGAGGTCCAGAGGTCAAGCTGAATGGCTGAGTCGTCCCTGGACCAGGGCTAGGACACACCCGCCTTCCTGCTCCTGGCCACTTCGGTCTCCTTCCCTCACCAGCTCTGTCTTTCCCATCCCCTCCAAGGAAACTTCCACAGCGCTGAAGGTGAACCTAGTTACCTGAGCTGAGCATGAACCTAGCTACCAGCCGCCTCCACATCACCTCTGTCCGTCTGCAGCAAGCGCTTTTCTGCCGAACATCACTGCCAGGGGCAGCAGCCCCCTAATGCCAGCCTGGATGCCTGTCTGAGGAGAGGGGGATTCAGTGCCCCCCCCCAGTGGAGCTTTTGCCCCTTTCTCTCTGCTTGAATTTCCTACCCAGTGCTCAGATCCCACCCCCCCTAAAAGAAAAACCAATAGTGCAGACCTGGAAGACTGAGGCCACCTCCCAGGCAGGCTTATCTCCCACATCTGATGCCTCCTGGTTTGGCACACATCCCACCTCCCAGCAGCCTGGGCCTCCCTCTCTGGGAGAACTGGCCATGTGTAGGGTAAAGGTTGATCAGGTCTTTCCACCCTCCCACCACTGATGATGGACACCTGGGGTGCTGTGAGCATTCCAGGATGGGCATGCGCAAGTGGGTGCACCTGTGTTGGACACGGACATAAATGGGCGGTGTCATGAGGACGCCAGAACTGTGAGGACCAACAGACAAAACTGCGAGGACCGACCAACAGAACCGAAGAACCGAGAGAACTGACAGTAGCAGCAGCAGAGAGAGAGGAAGCAGCTGAGAGGGTGAGATGCACTGGGGGCTGGGAGGGCTGCCAGCCTCCCAGCCTCCCGGCACCCCTGCCTGCCATGTACCTGGCCACCTCTACTTAATAAAGCATGAACAGCCACCAAGGGCTCCAAGACTCTCCTTCCTTGACCCATCTGCCCAGAACCATCCCGAACCTGCCTCCTGTACCACCTTCCTGCCGCTACAATTGGCGTAGTCGGCAGGATGGTTCGGTGCAGATGGGTGTAGAGCCCTAAGAAGACCGCAGGAGGGACTGAGAGGTGGCAGGCCATGAACTTGTAACTTGGCGGTGCAACAGCAGCACAGGAGGTGGCTGAAGACCAGGATGCTGCGGGAAGAGCCAGAGATGCTGCAGGAGCGCAGGAGGTGGACCGGTCCAGGAGCTGAGGGACAAGACCTCGAGTGAAGAAGACTCCCGCGAGGACCAGCCCACAACCCGAGGCAGCAGACCGAAAGAGGACCACGATTCAGAGCTCGCCCACTGCTAACACAAGGAAAGGACTAATGGACTAATGGACTGACAATCCCTTCAGAAGGCAGGTTGTGTTTGTGGGACCCTGGGGGTGGATGATTGTTTGTATACCTCAGGAGGCATGGCCAGTGGGCCTTGGTGGCCAAAAGCAGCCTGGGCATAGAAAAGCCCAAGAGTGGCAGGGGCAGGAAGCCCTCTGCAGCCAGGCAGAGGAGAGGTTGGCAAAAGCTGGCACAAGTTGGGGAAACCCAGAGTGGCTGGTAAGAAGCCTGTTTGTTAAAGAAGGCTGATGAGTTTCTTAAAGTCACCTGTGGGTGATGCCCTCTTTGGTGCAGCATGAGGGTGAGGAGCTGAGGAACTGTCCTTGGGGGACGGGAAGGGAACATGGCTTGTGGTGGAGCCCACAGCCGAAGAAGGGGACCCAAGAGAGGCCGCATGTGGAGCTTGTATCCACGGATCCCCGACCCGTATGCGCGTGCACAGGGTTGGCCTGAGTGCAGGGGCTGCGTGTCACATGTGACTTTGAAAAGCCAAGTGTTGGAGTGACAGCAGAGAGTACCCTGGGGATTGGGCGATTACCCCCAGAGTATAGAATTGCCAATCCCGAGAATGAGAGCACCCTGGGGGTGGGTACAGTGTGTAGCTTGTGGCTGAGACCATAGCCAGAGAAGGCCGGGAAGCCTGGCGTGAGACGGCAGATGCCGTGAGTGGTTCCCGCCTCGCATGTGCCTTCATAGCAGGGTCATCTGCTGGTGCCAATAATGTCTTTTCCCTTTAGGTTGGTGCCCTGCCTAGGTGTCTTTGTGTTTATTCATATCATATTGTATTTGCTGCATTGCTTTATGGGTGATTTGATGTACAATTTGTACGGTGGAAAACCTGAGGGGGTGGACTGTAGGTAAAGGTTGATCAGGTCTTTCCACCCTCCCACCACTGATGATGGACACCTGTGGTGCTGTGAGCATTCCAGGGTGGGCATGCGCAAGTGGGCGCACCTGTGTTGGACACGGGCATAAATGGGCGGTGTCATGAGGACGCCAGAACTGTGAGGACCAACAGACAAAACTGCGAGGACCGACCAACAGAACCGAAGAACCGAGAGAACTGACAGTAGCAGCAGCAGAGAGAGAGGAAGCAGCTGAGAGGGTGAGATGCGCTGGGGGCTGGGAGGGCTGCCAGCCTCCCAGCCTCCCAGCACCCCTGCCTGCCATGTACCTGGCCACCTCTACTTAATAAAGCATGAACAGCCACCAAGGGCTCCAAGACTCTCCTTCCTTGACCCGTCTGCCCAGAACCATCCCGAACCTTGCTCCAGTGCTGCCACCCTTCCTGCCGCTACAGATGGGGTGTTTTTTTTTAAAACAGTCCAAAATACCACCATGAGAGAAAAGAAGCTAAAGGCTCACTAAGAGCCATAGCTTGGGGTAAACTCTACTCCCCCCAAATAAATAAAGATGATAGAGCCATGGCAGTGATGACCGCAACCCACCCACACTGCTGCTGCCTTCTGGGCCGCTGAATCGCTGCGTGGACAGGGAGGGACACCTCTCCCCACCTGGTACTCACAGAGCTCTGGGCCAGAGCTTCCTTCCCTGCCACCCTGAGCTAGCTCAGCAGGGGATGTAGCTCCTTCACCTCATGCTGCATCACAGAGCTGGTCCCTCCGGTTTGGGTATGAGGACCTCTTAGCCTTTTTTTACCCCCTGGCATGTTTAACTTGCAATGATTTTGCTAAACGGTGTGAATGCTTACCATATGTTGGTGATGTGGCAGAATAGCCTGGCTCCCCCAAAAGGCAGGTTGCTGAGTCAGGCTGAGTCACTCTGGCAGAGAAATCCTACAGGAAGTCACCAGAACAGCTGAGGCAGACATGATGTTATGTGGGCCTTCCCCAGAGGGACAGGACAAGGGATGAGGAATTGAAGGAGGAGGGATAGAGAGATGGAGGGATGAGGGATGGAGGGTGGAAGTCACACTGGAAGAATGAGGCCGAGACTCCACCGCCAGCTGGTACACCTTGGCTCTGACAAAATAGCAAATTCATATGGATAAACATAGAATTAAAAAACATTAATTAAATAATTAATTAAATTAAATAAAAACAAAGCACAGAGCTTTATCACTATCCAGGCACAAAGATTGCTTAAATTTTTTTGTTGTTCTGCTAATACATGATTTTCCTTTGTTCTGCTAATACATGATTTGCATTCAAGTGTGAATAAACAAATTATTTTCATTATAAATCACTGTATTTTTAAAAGAACATGGGTGAGCTGGAATGGTGGATTCCTGCCATCTCCTCAATGTCCCCATTGAGGGACCCTGCATTGTATGATCAGTTACCTCTGCTCACCAGGTGAACTGAACTAGGGATAGACACTAAGGACTAGAAAAAGCCAAAAGTTCCTCTTGCAGGGGAAGGGGTTCTCAAGTTGCCTCGGACATAAGTATCACCTGGGGGTCAGCCCTAAAATAAGTGCTCCCCATTTCTGACTGTGAAGAAGCAGAATGTCTGGGAATGTTTAAAAAAAAAAAAAAAGATCTGAAAAAATTTAAATTTCTGGCCCTATCATTCACCTCATCCCCAGATTGTTATATGATAAGTAGGAGTGGGAAGTATGCAAATATGTATTTTCCAGAAGCTTCTAGGTCATTCTACACAGGTTTTCCCTGGCCATGCTTTCAAAAAAAAAACAGTGAAGTCCTATCATTGCCTAAAGGACCCTCCATTCCTGAGCAGACATGGAAATACTGCCTGTGGCCTTTGATCACTTTGTTTCACTTAAGAATAACTTGTTCCCTATATTGCCGATACATGGTTTTAAAAAGCAGAGAGGACAACAACAACAACAAAAATCAAATCACAACACAACAAAAACAAAGAGACAGACAAATCAGAGATACTTTGGGGAGCAGGGGAGGGAGAGTGAATAGGATGAGGGCAGAAAAAGCACAAGGGACTGAGGTAATGGTACACTGGTGAATCGGTGGTGGGAAATCCATGGGGACTACAAATGATGTCAAATATACATGAAGAAGAAGAAGAAATAAATAAATAAATAGCAGAGAGGGAGGGATGGGCCATCCTGGGCTTTGCTCTGTGACCTTAGACATGTTATTTAACCTCTCTGAGTCTCCAAGTTGTACTAAGATGGAGCCCCTGACACCATAGCTGCTTCCTCTGGGTGCTTGTTAGGATCAGGTGCACAGCCTCCTGCATATCTAGCAGTGCCAGACCCAATCCTCCACTGGTGAACTTGAGTTCCAAGAGACTGACCTTCTTCCTGCTCTGCTCAAATATCACCTTCTTAGATGCTGCCCACCTGGAATCCCCATCCAAACTGCTCCCCGACCCTTGCTCCCAGGGATTGCTCATTGCCAATCCCTACCTTATTGCCATAGCATTGATCTGTTAACAGCCTATGCAACTTACTCACCAATTTTTGTCTGTCTCTTCCCACTAGAATACAATACCCTAGTGCTCAGGGACTTATGTCATTGGTAATTCTAAGTTCCTAGAAGAGTTCCTGGCACACAGTAAGAATTCAGTAAACACAAGGGAGGGAGAAGAGGAGGGGTGCCTTTGGGCTCATTTCAACTGTCCTGTCACACTAGCTGCAGCTTCTGAGTTGGAAAACCTGGGGTAAGTTCTGATGGCTCAGCAGCCTGTGACTTCCCTCTTTAAACCAACTTTGTTGTTTTACTACTGACATGTCTTCATCAGATCTGTTTGTCTGTTCATTAACTCATGTAAACGTTAATAAAACAACATGAAAACAGCTTCCTGCATGTTTCCTCTTGTTTTCCTTCAGGTATAATTACCTAAAATCACAAGATACCATAGACGCTGATGAGTAAGCTCCTAACTGAGTATCCAAATGACATCTTCCCTGAGAAGATACCCGAAAGCCAGTTTTATGTTTTCTCTTCCCCCTCTATCTGCTCTGCTCTCTGCACAATACAAGGGTCCTCAGATAAGTCAGTCCCCTCCCCTTTGACAGGGAGATTGACATATCCATCTCCACCCCAGCAGCCTGGGAACTCACTCTTATCTTTATTAGGGCTTTGTAAATTATAAGGGATATTCTAAAATGGCCACTTCCTTCTTTGCTGCATCCTCCTCACAACTACTCTCTACCCACCAAGTCAATGCTGCCTGACATGGCAGAGCTTCTAGATTTCTTCATCCTAACAAGCCCACCACCCATCCCTTGGGTGCCTAAACCGAGGCACCCATGTGAAAACAGTTCTGTAATGGGCGCTGTGCCTCAGCCCAGGAGGAGTCAGTGTGGTAAAGGTCATGAAGGAGCCACAGATTCCAGCTCAGTTTTATTTTCTCCCAGACTCCTGGCAGCTAAGTATGTGAGTGTGACTGAGTTCTAGCCCCATGGTTGTCACCAGGGCAACTTTGCCCCAGGGACATCCAGAGATGCCTTTAGTTGTTCTAACTAGGGGAGGGGAGATGTCTGTTAGGAACTATTAATAGTAGGCAGAGGCCAGGACAGGTAACCCTGTGTGAAGGCTGTGGGCACAGACATCAAAATCAGATAGGTGTGGGTCAGGGTCAGCTCCCCATTTTCTGGCCAGATTGACACAAACAGGTTCTGTGACAGTGTCCTGGTGTGTGCAGGCCCTTGGAGGAGGGTCTTGTGGGGACTGGAAGAGAGCAGACCAGACAAGAACTTCCAGCAGGCCGATGACAGTATGGGGCCCTCCAGGAATGACCTTGCCGTGGGCTTAGGGTCTGAGTGGGAGTTCCCATCCAGTGAGTCCCAGGCTCTGTGGTCTCAGCCAAGCCAATCTCCCCAGCCCAGCACTTGCATCTGTGAGGTGGACAACAGCCCCATGCTGCTGTGTCAGCATGAGCATGAAGGCTATTGGAGGGGGTGAAAAGTGGGGAGAGGGGATAATGTAGCATTACAGTTTCAACACCTGGTCCTCTTCTGGACCAAGAAAGGCTATGGATTTTAAATGCCAAGTGTAGCTTTATCAATTTTAATGAAACTGCCCAGAATATGAGCCCAGCAGAGTATGAACAATCACACTCTCCAGAAGACAAAGCTTTTCCTTTTGCATTGCCAATACCCATAAAGTCTGGGGGTCACCAGTGTCACCTGTGAAATTAACTCCATTTCCGGTCAGTTACACTGCCCCCATCTGCTCCATTAGTCATGCATGCCTTACAAGCAGTGCTCTCACCTTTAACCTCTCTTCACAGGGCACAGAGGTGCAGAGACCAGCTCCGGGTCACCTGTGGAGGGCCACCACCAGCAGGACTGCTTTGCTGGACAATGAGTCAGACTTGGTCGATAAGAGTCTTGACCACCACTTCCAGCCAAGGAGGCAGCCTATACTCACCTAGGCCAGGGATTCTCCCACCCTCAGACCCACCTGCTGTCAGGACCAGGTGGGGTATGACTGAAAAATATACTTTCTAAAATCCATTAGTTGATGAAACAAGGTATATGTGAAAGTGTTTTGTTAGTTCACACAATATAGAAATACAGATTTCACTGCTGTGTATTTTCTATTTTAAAATAAATATATAAAATAAAGTAAATATATTTTTCTCTATTCCTGTACTAAGCAGAACTAAAATCCCTGGACATTAGTAGGAGAGAAAAAACAGACAGTCTACTGACTGTGGGGTGGAAGGGGCAACATGATGATCTTTCCTCTGAGGTTGTGTGTGTGTGTGTGTGTGTGCTTCAGCTGAACCAGGGTTGGATCAGCTGCCACCTGAGAAATGCCAGTCCTCATGGACAAAAAGAAAACAATGAACATGTGCTTTCTCTAGCCAAAGCACCAAGAAAGAGGAAGCCTGGTAAGATAGGAAACTTTAGTCAACAACCATCTCACTCTAACGAAGCACCATGGAAAACACTGTGACCCCAACTCCACAGCCATTAGCAAAAGCAATGCGGAAAGCTTGGACTTCCATCCTCACCCTACTCACATGAGGCACCCCATCTGTCTCAGCCTCTCTCTATAGTCAGAGTAGGTGGAGTGGGGGGCACTCTCTCCCCACTTGTCCACAATGAGCCTGACTTTAACCCCTACTCAGCTATAACCTGGCACAAACCTGTCTCCCCACTGGGTGCTCTCAGGAAAAACTGAGTGAACCTCTAGGACATTCACCCCTTCACGGAGGTTAGAGGTGTCCACCCCAAGTGTCCCACTGGGGACTGCAAGGAGGTGATGCTCCCCTTGAGCCAGGGTGCTGTTAACAGAGGACTATTATAAGAGAAGCAAACAGAAAATGAAATTCAGAGTTTTATAAAATAACAACCCAAATGTCCAACCCTACAATCCACTAGTTGATGAAATAAGGTATATGTGAAAGTGTTTTGTAAGTTCACACAATATAGAAATATGAAGTTTTCTTTAAACAGATTTCAAAACACTTTCACATATACCTTGTTTCATCAACTAGTGGATTCTAGGGTTGGACACTTGATTATAAAAAAAAATCACTGATCATCCTAAGAACCAGTAAAAGCTCAACATAAATGAGAAAACTTAATTAATAGCTGTGAATTCTGAGTTGATGCAATGTTGGACTTGACTGGATAAGCTCAATCACCCAAAAAGTCTTCCACTGAGCAATTATGAGTCCTCTAAAATAAAAAGATCATCAGAAAAGAGAAGATAGGAAAAGAACCAAATAGAAAGTTCAGAAATGAAAAATTTAGTAGCCTATGGGGGGCGGGGCAGGTTGTAGGGAGGAATCTTATTGGATGGTCCAAAGCAGAGAAGACAAAGGAAAGAATCAGTGAACTGTGAACTTGAAGACAACAGAAATCACCCAAACTGAACAATAGAGAGAAAGTAGACTTTAAAAACAATGGTCACAGCCTCATGGACCTGTGGGTCTCTAGCCAAAGCTCTAACGTTCATGTCATCATGTTCCTGGAGGGAAAAGAGCAAGAGAGAGGCTAAAAGCATGTGTGAAGAGTTGAAGTCTGAATTTTATTCTTTATTTGGCAAAAGAGTTAAGCCTATAGACTCAAGAAGCTGAGTAAACCCTAAACAGCAAAGTATACATAAATCCACACCAAAATACACCATAGGCAAATTTCTGAACACTATAGAGAGAGCCAGAAGAGAAAAACAGGGCCTTCTCTATAATAGAGAAATGCAACTTGGATGACAGCATATTTCTCATCAGAAACCATGGCAACCAGAGGAAATGGTACCACATGTCAACCCAAGATTGTGGCTCCAGCAGATATCCTTTAGGAATTAAAGGGACAAAACCTCAGATACAGGAAAACTAAGGACTTACCACCAATAGACTTACTCTTCAAGAATGCCTCAAGGATATTCTTGAAAAGGAAAGACTACTAGAACACCAGGAAGGAAGGACATGGCAAATACAATAGACTATCCTTGTCCTCTGAGTTTTCTAAAAACAAATGTACAGGTCCCCACAGGGCCCAAGAAGTCTCAGTCTCACCCTGTAGGCAAGCAGCACCCATGCAGATGGAAGCTTCTAACAGTGTGGTCCCTGCACACCTGCTTCAGCATCCCTTCAGGATGCTTGTTCAAAAGGTGGTTTCCTGAGTTACTCACTCCAGGACTCTACATGCAAAGGTGAATTCTTACATAGGTAGGGCTTGAATAAGTCTCAGGTTGGAGCCAAACTTTTGTTAAAGGGCCCAGCTCAGTCATCCAAAGTCAACATGGGAGAGAAGTGAGAAGTGTTTTTACAGACTCCTGAGCTACCCAGGCTTGCAGACCTGGAACATACTTCAAGATGAAAAAAGTAATCACAAGCCCACCTGAGACCAAAGTCACACACTTTGGCATCTCCCTAGGTGTTTCCTAGGGAGTTTGGGCCCAACTCACTAGGGACTGTCACTCAGCTTTGCTGACAGGGACAGCATCTGCCTTCTCTGAGTCATGGGGCCAAGGTGAAGAGCAGAACAGGTGAGTTGTGAAGGGGCTTGTAAACGACTGTTCTTACCCCTTGTCAATGGAGGGGAAAGAGCAACTTCCCTCAGAGAAAAGGTTAACTTCCCCTTAAAGAGGGTCACATGTTCCCAAGTGGAATGTCTGGGTGGTCTCTGCCCAGGTTCTAGAAAGGCAGATAATTTAAAATAAAATACAGGATCTGATTCACCCGCCTGTTCCTCCAGGGTCCCACTGATGGGTGGCCTGGCATTGAAACACGAGGCCCTGCCTGGGCATCTGCCATTCATCGGTCCAGGAAGGTGGTGGGAAGATGGCAGCCCCCCCCCACCCCCCGCAGGCATAGCGGCACTTGGGTGCCTAGGGAATTCTTGCAGATCTCAGAAGCTCCCGGGGTCCCCAAAACTCAACTCCCTCAGGATGCAGCCCTAGGTCCTGTGCCCTAAGTAGGGCACGTGCCAGGTCTGCGTGTCCTGGGGTTTTCAGAGCCCTCTGTGATTTCCCGCAACTGTCAAGGATATCTGTAAATTGTCCTCTTTATCCAAGGACATAAAAAGGGAGTGGGGGAGTAAGAGAAGGGTGGCAAACTATTTAAAAAAACAAAAGTCTCTCTTTTGTTTAGAGCAGGCAGTGTTCAGAGCTACCCGCGCCCGGCAGCACCGGCCTGTGGGGTCGTGAGGAAGGGGCCCTGTCCTAGCGCGGCGGGCGCGGGACGCGACGGGGTGGCCCCGACGGGCGGGTTCCTCTCCACTGAAGTCATGGACTTGGCGCGCAGCGAGGCTGCCGGCGCGCAAACGTGGCTCCAGCCAAAAAGGAAAGCGAGGGGAAAGTCACACAATGTGTTTCTTGTTAGGGCCTCGCGGGCCGCGGCCTCGGCTTTTGCTTTTGGTGCCGCCTTGTGATACCGACGAGCCGCGGGATCCCGGACCAGCCCGCCGGGGCGCGGGGTGCAGAAGGCAGCCGCGCATTCCCACGGGCGCCAGGGGCGGAGCCGGCGGCCGGGGCGCTGCCCAGGCGCGGGGGCGCGCGGCGGCCGGGGGTCCCGCGGTGACCCTGTCTCCCCGCGGGGGCCGGACCCCAGCCACGCGAGCCTCGGGCGGCGCAGACTCGGCGACGCCAGCCCCGCGCCCGCCAGCTCGCGGGCGGCCCGGGATTGTTTCCCAAGACCTTATCTCTCGCTCTAGTTAATTTTCTCTTTTCATTTGGTGACCGGAACAAAAGTCACAGAAAAATCCTCCGTGCAAGTCGAACGCGGCCACAGATTGGGGCACTTCACGGCGTTTGTAACTAAATAGTGGCCGGGCGGGGGTTAAACCGGCCCCTCCGCCAACTTTGCAAACTTTGCTTTCTTTGAACGGAGCTGAAAGGTGATCTCCCGACCAGATCAGGCGGCGCAAAGCAACTGGGTTTCGCGCGACGCTCGCCCCTGCGCGCGCCCCGCAGCCTCCCGGCCAGCGCTCGCGGCTCCAAGACGGAATTCCGGCCCATGGAGCGGGCGCTGCCGCCCAGCCTTTGCGGTGGCTGCCGCGCTTGGTTAATGCGATTCATTAGCTGTGCGCGACAAGGAGGCGAGGAGGTCAGGCAGGTCTTCAAAAATACCCAGCGGAGAAGAATAAACATCCCTTGTTTGCTTTTGTGGCTTTGCTTACTTTCTTTCCCTCTCGTTGCCCCTCATCTAAGGCCATTCTCAACCCAAATTCGGTTATCTGGTTTCAGAGTAAGGGCTCCCTCTTGCCAAGGTATTAAATAAACAAGTAAAGCAAAAACTTGAATCCTTATGTAATCCAGATGCTGTTTCCTCGAAAACCACACGCGCTCTGGGGAGCCAGATAACCGGATAGGACGCCGTGTCCCCCACCCCCCACCCCGCACCCCCGGCTCAAGGACACCCACCCTCGGGACAGACGGTAAACGAGTGCGGCCAACACTCGAAACTGCAGATGGCACCCCCGAGGGCCCCGGAGGCCAGGAGCCGTCCGGGAATGTTGGCATCTAGTTCTTAAAATGGAGCTTTCCCTAGAGATAGAGCGGGGACGGAGGCGGCGTCAGCGTCCGCGGCTGACTTGGAAGCGTCTGGCCTCTTGATGTTCTCAGTTGAAAACGCAGCTTCAGAAATCGGCCGAGCGCGCCCGCTTTGTAGTGGTAATGAGGACCGGCCGCGGCTCCGCGGGCGCCGGGGCGCGGGGCCGTTCTGGAACAGGCTCCGAGCGCCACCTCCCAGGGTTCCCAGGCCGAGGGCCGGCTCGGCGGGGGCGGGGCAGGGGTCCTGCCCAGGTCCTCGTAGGAGTCCGGCATCAAAGTGCTCCCTGCTTGGACCTCGAGGATCCAAAGGCATCAGTCAGTCCCGCCGGCCGCTGAGACAGCGCCTTCCCCCCGCCCTGCCTCGCGTCGCACCCCCCTCCCCCAAAGCCTGGGTTGCAATAACAAAATAAAGCAAAACCTTTTGCTTTGGCAACCTCTGAGCCCTATTATGCCTCCTCCTGCAAAAGGAAGATATCTTTCTTCTCCCGCTCACGGCTTTTTTGGCTTCTCCTCCCCCCGGCGCCTCCGCCCCCCTCGCCGCGCGGTGCTCCTTCCTTCCCCCAAACCACTCGAAACTTAAGACGCGCGGCGGCTGCAGGTGCGCGCGGGCCGGCGGCAGGGCCCGGGCGAGCCTGGGACGCCCGGCCTCGCCGGCATTGATCAGCTGGGCGCGCGCGCTGAGTGACGGCGCGGTTGCCATGGCAGCCGCCTGAGCGGCGCCGCGAGGACAAGGCTGCAGGGCGGCGTGAATGGGCGGCGTCACGCGCCTGGCGCCAGAGAGTCTGCTCCGGGGCTCCGGCTCCGGCCCCGCCGCGGCCTGGCCCGCGCGCCGCCGCTGCCGCCGCCGCTGCCAATTCATCACCTGTCAGGGATCACTCGGGGGGTCACGGGCGGAATGGACACAGCTGTGAGAACAAAACCGGAGGAAAGAAAGGCGAGCGCTCCCGAATGCGCCGGGAGTGCGGGGAGGGCTTGGAGGCTCCCCCAGCCCCCCGTTGCATCACGCGGGGATTGCACGGGCGGCCCCCGGCGCGCCCGGCCCGGAGCTGCTTCTGATTACGGCCGGGGGCTGGACGCGCTGGAGCTGGCGGCCGAGCCTGGGCTGGAGACTGAGCGAGGAGCGAGCGAGCCCAGGAACCAGGTCCGGGGAACTTCCACGGCAGCGCGTAGCTTTAAATGGGGCGGAGGCGGGTGTCCCAGTGGGTAAATCCTGTAGGCCTCCATTTGCACCCCCCACGGGAAGCCCTTCACACCTTCCCGCCACCCACAGGTCTACAAATCCTGGGCCCTCTGGGCAGCAGGGTCCATTTGAACTTTGGAGGCCTCTAATGCAAACCCCCTGAGAGTTCAACTGACCGATTTTTTGGGAAAGATTGGCGCCCGCCCTGAAAATGCTCCAATCTCATTTCCCCCACGAAAATGGAGTTTTAAAGGTAATTTCGCACTGAGCTTGCTGAGACACACATACTCAGGCCCCTTTGTAATGATTAACTTATACAGCCTCGTAATCCCCTTAAAATGATCTTTAAATGAATGTGGAACTGGATAGCGTGCCAATTGCATCGAATTCATCACCATCAGGCAGACTGGACTCTTGACATGGCCGCTAAAGAAAGAAACATTAGCAAACTTTCACCATATTTAGCCATTTTACTCCACTAGGGTCCAAAAATGATCCTAGGAGAAGGCTCTGCCTTAATCAACTTGCAAGTGTGTAAAGTTGTACCGCGCCAGGCTCATTATGAGCCAGCCCAGCGCCCGGCTGTGGGGATAACGAGGCTGGCACGGATGTTAACATACGGTGTCCTTGGAAAAAGCTAGGAATGCGTCAGTATCGCAGAGCTGCAATGTCCAAGAATCACAAGTAATAATTTGAAAATCCCAAAGATGTTTGTTTACATTGGCTATTATTGTAAAATAGTCAAAGTATAACATCATGAACCAAAATAGTGTCAAAACAAAATCTGTTCCACTGTGGCACGTATGTGACAGAAACACATGCACACAAAGTACATCAAAAGGCTCGAACTGGGGGGGACTCGGGTATTAAATCATTTCCAGACTTAATATCAGAGGCGAGGTTGTGCAGGAACCAAGTTGCAGGCAGCATGGTAGGGCCCGAAGGTCCCCAGCAGATTTCCATGCTAGACAGGAAACTATCCACGTCCATCCTCCAATCTGCATTTCCTGCAAGTGACATCCACCTCCCCACAGACTCTGCCTCGCACAGAGAACCCCGGGGCCACACAACTGGCTGGAGTGGTGTCAGAGACTGACCGGCCCACCCGCTGAGAAATTAATCATTAATTGAAGGAGAAAAGTGTTTGTCCATTACTGAACTTTGCTGCCTCCCCGGTTCTGCCCCCTTCTCGCTCTTTATTGCAAAGGACGTGGGGATTAAGACATAAAGTAAAAGGAGATACTTAGAAATATTTTACTTTCTGGGATTTTATGGTTTATTGTATTCTAGATAAATATGATTTTCAAAACATGCAACTAATTTACTGTGGTCTTCAGTTAAGCTAGAATGATGTGTGAATTAACTGAAAAGTATTTGAGTAAACAACTGTAAACTTCAAAATTAAGACCACAGGACTGAGATTTTAAAGATTGAGAGGGGAAAAAAAAGACGTTGAGGGCCAGGGAGGACAAAAGCTGAAGCTGCATCAATACTTGTGCTAAAACATTTCAAACCTTATAATTGACATTAAATTTTTTTTTTAAGTATGAAGATAATCGGTCAATAGCTAGGACCACCTACCTGTCACAAAGCTTTACAAATACAGTATGTGCTGGAATGTGACACCAGGAATCAGGATTTGTGCATAATTAATCACATTACTTTGCCACCTACACTCAAGGGCACAGACCCGCAGCTTCTCAAGGGCAATGAATGCATGCAAACACGGTTTCAATATGCAAATTTTTCCTAATGATTTCCGATTAATAGATCATCATAATAGCCTTGCCCTGTTCTAGAAAAGGAAACTTGAAAATGGCCTGTCTCTCCAAGCTCCGCAGGGCTCAGTCCCCAAGTCGGGCGCGTGCCCAGCAAGCGCTCCCCGTGCGGAGTGGACCGCGACGCCTCCCACGTCGCCCGGCGCCCCGACCCCACACTCCCTGCCATCGAAGGTGCGGGTGGCGGCAGTGTGTGCGTGACAGCTCTCCCCGAGTCAAGGGACCGAAGTCACTCTACAAATGTCCCTTTTCCATGGCAAACTCATTTGCGTTTCACTTTCTTCTGAAACGCTTTCGTCTTTCTTGCTGACAGCCCGTGGGTCGCGGTGGACGCCGGCTTCCCTCTGCGGCGTGGAGCCGGCGGGAGTCGCCGCGATCCCGAGGCGGCCGGCTCCGAGGGGCGCATCCCCGGCCGAGGGTCCCGTCGCGCCAGGGGAGTGGGATTCATAGGCACCTTCAGACGCCCAGGCCCCCGTTCCCGTGTCCCCCCACACAGCCCCTCCGCCCCCGCTCCGAGTCCCCCCGGACCCTCGCCTTCGCCCACGCGCCCCCCCGCCCCGCGCGTACTGTACTCTATTTACCACCCCAGCTGGGCCCGCGCCCGACCCGCCCACCCGCGGGGATTGGCTGTGAACGCGGAAGGACCGAGCGCTCACCCCGCGCCCGTACCCGCCAATGGGGGCGCCCGCCCGGCCTGATGGACGCGCCGCTCTCCACCAATGGGAACGCGGGGAAGCCGGTTCGTGGGGCCCCGGCGAGTGAGTATAAAAGCCGCCCCTCCGGGCTCGGGGCTTCATTCGGAGTCGAGCCCGGTGCCGAGCGCAGGAAGCTCTGCAGGCGGCGGCGGCCTGAGCTCTAGGGCAGCCCGCTCCCTCCCGGCCTCTCCTCCGCGGTCAGCATGAAAGCCTTCAGCCCCGTGAGGTCCGTCAGGAAAAACAGCCTTTCGGACCACAGCCTGGGCATCTCCCGGAGCAAAACCCCGGTGGACGACCCGATGAGCCTGCTGTACAACATGAACGACTGCTACTCCAAGCTCAAGGAGCTGGTGCCCAGCATCCCCCAGAACAAGAAGGTGAGCAAGATGGAAATCCTGCAGCACGTCATCGACTACATCTTGGACCTGCAGATCGCCCTGGACTCGCACCCGACCATTGTCAGCCTGCACCACCAGCGGCCCGGACAGAGTCCCGCGTCCCGGACGCCACTGACCACCCTCAACACGGACATCAGCATCCTGTCCTTGCAGGTAAGACCTGCGACGGGCCCCCCGCGCCCCCGCGCCCGCCGGGCCGCCGCCACAGGCAGGTCCACCGGCGGGCGGCTGTCGCGGGGACTCACTGATGAGCTCGTTAACTTTATTTTCTTTAAAAATGTGCTGTCGATTGCGAGCTGCGCGAGAAATCGCCGATAAGTTCTGACATGTTCCGTGCATCTGTCTTTGCGTCTGAATCGTAGCCTAAACGTGTTTAATGGGACTTGCAGTTTTGTAAGGACGACTTTCAAAAGAAAGAAGAAAGAGGCCCTTGCCTCTTTGGATTGTCTAACATCGTGCTTTTTATCCCTTTTCTCTCCAGGCGTCTGAATTCCCTTCTGAGTTAACGTCAAATGACAGCAAAGCGCTCTGTGGCTGAATAAATGGTGAGTGTCGCTGGTGCCCCGTGTGTGCGTGTGTCATTGTGTGTGGGGGGGAACAGTTTTTTTGGTTTAGTAAGCGAACCTGTACTCTGCTGTGTGCCTCGGCTGTAAATTGTCTCCCAGCGCTAGACAAGAAGGGGCTTCTTACCCGAGAGCACAGACCATTCTCCTTTAAAAAAAAAAAAAATCACGATGTCAGTAACTTACTATGAAGGTGGTGGGGAGAATGCGGTGGCCTCTGGGTGCTGTAATTCCCTGGCTGCCTTCTCCTCTTACTCGGTACTATGAGGTACTAACCTCCATGTAATTAATCTTATCGCTACAAATTCCATAGGGATCCTCCTTCCCCAAAACTAGAGCCCCTGGGACTGTGCGGCGGCGTTGCTCCAGCCTCAGACCCTGTGATGTGGGATTCCGGCTGCCCTATCTGCTAACCAAGGGGCTGTTTTCAATCAAATAATTGTTACAAGAAGCAGGCTGGCGCCTGTGCGCCCTTCGTGGAGATGGCTGGCTGGCTTGGGGAAGTTTGCCCCTGGAGTCTCTGCTGTTTTAATGTTTCATTTGCACTGTGGAGGCCGAGTGAGTGTGGCATCTGGTCGCTGGGGTTGGCCTGATCCTCTGAGTGTTTGGTTAAATGTTCAAATCCGAGGCTTCCTCCTGGCGCCAGCCCGCCAGCCCGCCAGCCCCTGCCCTTAGGTTACATTCTGCTAACCGAGCTTTCTCCCAATCTTTTGCAGGTGTTCATGGCTTTTTTTTTTTCCTTTGCACAACAACAACAAATCCACAGGATCTTTTTAAGGCGCTGAACTTATTTTTCGACCATTTCACCAGGAGGAGGACAACAAGTTGAATGGACCTTTTTAAAAACATGGAAGGAAAATTAAGAATGGCCACCTTCCCCAGGGTGTTCTCTGCCCGGGACTGTGATCTTAGTTATTTATGAAAAAGACTTTTAAATGCCCTTTCCACAGCTGGAAGGTTTTCTTTATATACTATTCCCACCATGGGGAGCGAAAACGTTAAAATCACAAGGAATTGCCCAATTTAAGCAGACTTTGCCTTTTCTCAAAGGTGGAGCGTGAATACCAGAAGGATCCAGTGTTCAGTTACTTAAATGAAGTCTTTTGGTCAGAAATTACCTTTTTGACGCAAGCCTACTGAATGCTGTGTATATATTTATATAAATATATATATATTGAGTGAGACCTTGTGAACTCTTTAATTAGAGTCTTCTTGTATAGTGGCAGAGATGTCTATTTCTGCCTACAAAGTGTAATGATGTACTTATTCATGCTAAACTTTTTATAAAAGTTTAGTTGTAAACTTAACCCTTTTATACAAAATAAATCAAGTGTGTTTATTGAATGGTGATTGCCTGCTTTATTTCAGAGGACCAGTGCTTTGATTTTTATTATGCTATGTTATAACTGAACCCAAATAAATATCAAGGTGAAGATTTATGTACACTGTATAAGATTATAATAAAACATGTCTGAGTTGATATCTGAATTCAGAATGGTTTTTAAGTGTGCTGTTGTTCATGCTCTCTTATTGAACCCCTTCTCCCTCACTCATCCTTTCTGTGGAACTTGTATACAGAGACTTCTTATCAGATGTGTAGTCCTAACACATCTGATTTTGAGGGGCAAAGTTCTGCTTTGGAGGAGTTGCTGGGGGCAGGAAAGGCTCTCAACACAGAAGTTTGGGTCTGCCAGGATGCTGGGGTGTGGGGGATACTTTCCATTGCAGACTTGCAGTGCTGTGTCCCAAGAGCTGGACAGGACACTGTTGAGTGCTGTCTGGGAGGGCTACTTGTCTGAGAAGCAGAATGCTTCTCTGGAGGAAATGAAACAGCTCCTTAGGAGAAAAGGCTTCCTGGTGGAATATTTGGGGAAAGGGCAAAAGACCCCTCAGTGGGGTTGCAGGCACATTAGACTCTGCTCGCCCAGCCCCCCTCCCCTGTACTTCCTCCCCCTGTAGCTCCCCCAGCTGCAGAAGAGGGCCTGGCCTGGCTTGTCCTCTTTCCAAGGCAGGCTTCCCAAGACAGGCATTGCTAACTCCTCCACCCTGGACTGCAGCTCTTGACTGCCCAGAGAGAGGAAAACACCTTTCACTTCACAGAAAAAGTAGTCCTGGCAGCCCCCGTGGGACATATGAACCCTGAGTAAAATAGTTAATACAGGCACTGTTTAAAATTCCTATGTGTCATGTTTATAATAGATCTTCAAGTTGGATATACCCTCAAGTTGGAAGACACTTCCTACTTAGTGTTTTGGAAGGCTGGTCTGAGGCGGACAGGACCTGAGAAGGGAGAGGGAGGAGGGCCATACCTGTCTCACCTGGGGCCACTTGAGCAGGTGCTTGGGTGGCGCCTGTGAGTCTGTCGCTGTAGCAGCATTTCCCGAGGCCTGAAGCCATCACCTCCTGGCGCTGGGCGAGGGCTGGAGAGGCCACCAGGTTTATCAGCCACTAATAGTTGTAGGGTGGGGGTGGGGTGAGGCGGTAAGTCGCGGGCCAGCGCCACCTTCACCCTCCAGCAGCTCTGCTCAGCATCCCTGCCAGCTATCACCTCCCTGGACTCCGCCTGCAGCCCCACAGGTGGCAAGTGCTTTGCTCTGGACACAGCACCCAGGGGTGGATGTTGGTAATGACCATGCCCGCCCTGGGAAGTGACTCTGGCTGCGGCATCTGGGGTTCAAACCGCCCTCCAGACCTCCCCCTGACGACCCATCCCCAGCCCGCCCAGTCTGCACGACAGCCACCTGCGTGGCTCTGGGAAGCGCCAGGACAGATAGCCCCGGGGGACCAGGAAGCGCCAGCGGGTAATACCACAGATTGAGGGTCCACGGCAAGGGCCCCTGGGGTTTTCAGGTGCAACATGCAAGGGGGGTGGCGGGTTGCCTCTGGGGCTAGGGCCTGTGGGCCGTACTAGCACCGCCACCCGAGCAGGCGCCGCACAGAGGCAAGCGCCCCGCGAGGGCTTCTAGCGGCGAGGCGGGTCGCGCGGTGGAGGCCGAGCGCCACCTGCTGGCCTCTCGGGGAAGTCTTCGGGGCCGCGGGGCGCGAGGTAGGCATCTGGGGGCGGGGGGGGGGGGAGGGGTGGAAGCCCTCTTGGGAAGGAGTGTCCAGGTCCTGAAGGTGACCTCTGCAGGTACAGTCGCTTCCACATATGCACTTACTA
>JAGFMF010011799.1:8330278-8369686 GCA_019455555.1 Galemys pyrenaicus | reverse complement strand
CCGCTCTCTGTGGTGAATCCTCTCACCCCCCCACACCTCTGGCCTGTGCCCCAGTGCTTGTATGCATAAATAAATAAATCTTTAAAAAAAAATTATTTATATTTATTTTTTCTTACAACATTTGCTTTCTTTTCTAGGTGTAGTCCCCGTAGAACTCCCACCATCAATTCACCTGTGCACCATCACCATAGTCCCTGTGCTCTTCCCATCCCTGCCTTGATCTCAATCCCTCCCTCTTCCCTGCAGAATGTCTCTGTTTTGTAGTTGTCTGTTTATGTTTGTTTTATTGTGGTTTTTTGGTTGTTGTTTTTTTGAGAAGTCACACTGTAGCCTTGCCTGTCTGCAGTAACTCACACTTGAACATGGTATATTCAGTTTTTTCTGTGCACGGTTAAGGTTATTAGCCAATACATTGCTTGGAATTTCCGAGAATGAACTGGAGCTGTGGTTTCTTGTCCTGTGCTATCTTTATCTGGCTTTGGAATCAAGGTCATTCTAACCTCAAACAATAATAGCTCAGCAGGTTAGTTTATATTTGATTTCAGTTCCCAAAGCCACAGCTAAGTTCCCAGAGGTAGGCAGAGACTAACCGAGAGAGGGAAGCGAGTGAGTACAGCAAGCAGCTCAGCCCAGTGTTCTTGGGGGTTAGGGGACTCCGGAGGACAAAGATGTAAGGTCTAAAATAGCAGCTTGTCAAAAGAAACTATTGCGGAGTTTTTTGGGTTTTGTTTTTTTTTTTTTTTAATTCACGGGCAGTTATTTATGGAACTGTCCACAATGTGGCCCACCAGTTGGGCCCCTCCCCCTCGCCTGGCCCAACTCACACCCCTCAGATTCCTCGTGTTTTTTGTGGCGGAAAAGGGGCCTGGAGGCTGCTGGTGTCTTTCTGGATGAGGGTTCTGTGGAGACTTTGAAGAGATTTTAAAGTTTCATGAAAGAGCAGTTTATTTAGATCACCTGAGGCTCTGGACCTGGGAGACCGCCTTGGGATTCTCCGAGCGCCAGAAGTTGGGTTTCGTTTCCTATAACTTTTATGTAGCTGGATTACACCACAGAAAGAATATATGATATTTTTATAACAAAGATAGGTGATCTGGCGCCATCCTAACATGTCAGTGAACGGCAAAATGCGTGTCCTTTCCCAGCATTCCCGTAAGCGGCATCAGACCGTGTGTGTGAAAGGCCAGCGCCAGGCCATGGAACCTTTGCCCTAAAAACGGCGCACGCCCTCCAACGCCAGTGCTCACTCGCCTCCCAGGCGCTCCCGCGCCACACCATGGGGGCGGACTCTGGACCCAGCGCCTCTGGGAGCTCTTTGACTGCAAGGCGTCTTCACTGCAAACAGAACCTGTTTGTTTTAGCTGAAACATTGCTTGGCAGTTTCTCCGGAGTGGAGACATCCCTGCCCACGGCGGAAGCCCACAGGCCACAGCACGCGGGCAGGTGGTAATGGGACAGGCACTGGCTGCTTGCTATGTCCATGTTCTCGAGGTCGGTGAAGATGACATTTTGCCCAAGTAAGCAGCTCCTACTAAAACATGAAGATGCCTCTTTGTACAGAACAATCTGATCTGCCGCCCGGGTTGTTTTTCCCTCCCTTCTCCTCCCTTCCCTTGCTCTCCTCTCCTCTCCTCTCCTGATTTCTTTACTTAACGTGGGCCCGGCGCCTTTTCTGTGAGGGCCCTTCTCTGTTCTGGCCCTTGAGGACCCCGGAGCTGGCCCAGTTGACAAGCACCCCAGCCCGTCCAGCTGGGTTTTGCAGTGAGAATGGCTGCCAGAAGTTAACTATTAGTGAGAGCGGGAATAACAAAGGGGACGCCCAAGAGGCTGTGCTTGCTTGCTCTGGAGGCCACCCTCCATCCCCAGCTGTGGGTCGTGGAGTCCTGGGTAGGGGATGGTCAGTAGGGGGCGCGAGCGGACAGGTGCGAGGACAGGCCAGGGGACTAGGGCCTCCTTCCGGGCGTCCTGGGCTCCCGGAAACTCATGGCCCCTGATCACCCAGGCCTTCCTGTGGCAGCACCTGCATCCACTTTGTGTTTCCCGGACTCCCTCCCGGAAGCAGTAGCCCTCTCAAAGGATCTGAGCTCCTGGCGCAGGGACCCTCCTTTAGTCCAGAGACCCCTTGCATTAGTGAGTGCAGCCCCCCACCCCCAGCCAGGTTGAAAGTGCTAAAACCCCAGTCATCCCCCTGTGGACGCTTATCCCCTGCAGCATCCTTTTTGTGCTTTTTCCTTCCCCAGCTACTGGGCAAGTTCATTCTCTGGGAAAGCCCGTGACTGACCCTGACTGGTCACTGGGCTCTTCAACCCCTTCCAGGGACAGGAAGGCCCCGTAGCTTGGAGGAGAAACACCAGTAGCTCGCCGAGCACCAAGCGTGAACCAAAATGACTCCGACTGTGAGGCTCTGGATGGCCGCATGATGACGCGCCCCAGACTCAGTAGCTTAGCCAGTGAGCACGCGCACTCGCCAGGCTTCTGAGGGGCTGGAGCTGGAAGTGGTTTGTGGGGTGGTTCCAGCTAGGGGTTTCTCACCCGAAGGCCCCACTTCATGGGAGAGTTAACTTCCAGACACTACTGTGCTGGCTGCCAGCTGCTGTTCCACACCAACTTTTGACCAAAAATCTGACGGCCCTTGACAGCATGGCAACTGGTCTCCCCAGAGGGAGGCAGAGAGGAACCCCCAAGATCAAAGCTGCCATCTTTTATAACCCAGTCTTGGAAGTGGTCACCCCCACGCCCCCCACTTTCAGTCACATTACCAATCCTGGTACAATGAGAGGGTGTCGGGTATGACAGACCCCAGGGGACGGCATTGCGCAGCCATCTTGGAGGCTGGTTACATCCGGTCATTTTATTAAGAACTTTGGGTTGTGAGGTAGGGCTGGATAAGGGCCAGCTCAGGGGTCCTGCCTCCTTCACTGATGATGAAAACCTTAAAAGAACCCATAATTATGACCAGAGCCATAATCCATACATCCTACAAGCAAGAAATACCTCTTTAAAAATGACTAACTTCCCACTGCAGACACCATTTTAGAAGGTCTTGGGAAACATTTGGTGGAAATGGCAGGGATAATTTTGGCCACGTAACTCCAAAGCCAGGCATATCTTGCTTTGTCACTAAAACTCTCGACTTAGGAATGACGCTGGCACTTTCTCCAGCTGCTGAGAGTCTAGATGTCAGTGGCTTATGTGGGTCTTTTTTAGTTAAAGCCCATATATTTCAGACTTACTAACTAGACCATAAGTAACTTGTTTTTTTTTTTTTTTTGCCCAAGAAAAAATTACCATATTATGGAGCCACCATCATGGAAGATCATCACTCATGAAATAATTTACTTTTCCCAACTATTACTTCCTGTTGATTGAAATACCTATTGGCAGAACCTTGAAATGAAGTTAATAGTATTTCCACTTGTATGATGACAGGGATAATGTTGGCATAACAGAAAGAAAGATAGGTAGGTAGGTGGACAGATAGATGATAGAGAGAGGGGGAGAGAGAAAGAGAGAAGAGAGAGGAACACACTCTTAAATACTTTGGACTTATAAAGATTATTCTAAAAATAAATGGCAACACAAGGTGAAATGAATTTCCAGGTATAATAGCCAAGCATAACATTTAGGGATGCTTCCCTCCTCGGTCCCTGCCCCTTGCCATGTCCTTGCTCTAATGCATATGTAGCTGGCCTAAGGGGAGATGTTACTGGAAGCCTGTCTTATGTAATCGATAGTGTTCCTCACCCTCACTGTTGAAGGTGCCACCCAAGTCCAGTGATTGGCTGAGGCAGATAAAAGGGCCCAAATTCTAGAAATGTTCAAATTGGCCTCTGGCAACTTCCTCACATTTATACATAAGGAGATGGTCGCTTTGTGTAGCATTACATAGATAAAGATGAGGGGCTTGAATCCTAAATCTTATGTTGATATGCAATCTGAAAATAGTATATATTGAAGATTTCTATACACTTCAACATTTTCTGTGTAAGGCCTTTATATTCTTAGTTATAGGCAAGAGCCCAAGTTTTCTGAGATCCTATAGCCAAATCATCCGTGAGATGGAAGAGGGGAAAAAAAACCTTACTGGAAGCCATATGCAAGAGAGATAGTGACAGGGGTGGCAGAGAAATCCACTTCTATTTTTTACATCTTTTTCACTATAGTAAGGGTGTAAATTTTAACTGACATTTTCCAACTAAGTGAAAATCATCCTGGGAGAAAAGAAGGCAGTTACATACCAAAAGGCTACTGAAGGTTTCCATGTGGGAGGGGTGATATATCTATGTGACTTTAATATTTTCAAGAAAGACTGATTCCTGCCCCGCATGGAGCCCAACATTTGGGGACCACTTGGGGTGGTGTCAGGAAGGCCGTGGTAATGCCCCCCCGCTCCCAGCAGGGAGGAGCTGGTCAGCTCCACCAGGCTCTCAGGATTCTGTCATGGAAGGTGGCATCAGTCCTGGGAGGCCAACAGGGGAAGTGAACCCACCAGTGGGGACCAGGTGGTGATGGCGGGGTGGGGGGGGAGGTGTTGGGGGAAATAGGTGGAGCATGGGGATTTCAGAAATCTGTGTAACATCCAACCAATATGCGTCATTATGCATTTACACTTTACGTGAAAATTTGATTTCACATCTTTGATATTCTTTGCCGACTAATAAAGCCTTTTAAGGCTGGTAAAACAAGATTAATTTAGACAATTTTGAGGTTCTGCAAGTCAGAACATATGTCAGCCTGCTGGAAAACAATGAGTTCAATATTTTACTTATAAATTAGGTGTATCAGACTGGGAGTCTGTGAGCTCTCCTGGGAGACCTTGGGCTTCTGTGTGTTGCAAAGTTCAGGACTCTCCTGTAAGTTAGACAAGAATGTTCTTTATCACTTATTCATTCAATTTATCCACAATTTTTGAGGTCCAATGTTTGTTTTAATCTATCGCAGCTCTTTGGGTAATAAATTTTTACTAACTTGCCACAAAACAAGTGTTACTCTTGAACTTCAGAACTCAAGCCTCTCCCAGTGCTCTGCTTATGGCTGTGACCTCTGCATGAAGGCCTGATTGTGGTCAGTCTCAGCCCAGACAACTGCTCACGGGCAGTGCTGAGCCAGGCAGGCACAGCCAGGAGGAAGGGACAGGTGCCTGAGGGCTGTAGTCGAGCAACTAAACACTGCCAGGCAGCAGCCCGGGGAGGCTTGGCAACCCCCACCCCCCCAGGCTCCCAGTGAATCTCCAGGGTCTTTCTCCAGGCTCTGTTTGGGGTTCTCTCTCACACATCATCTTGGGGGACTTGCGGTCACGCTACTTGTCCTCTTATACTGCCACTGTGATTATGCCTATCTCTGGGCTCAGGTGCACACAAGTGTGCACACACACCCACGCTCCAGGTGTCCACCATCAGACAATTTTGAGGTTCTGCAAGTCAGAACAAGTCCCTCACCTGCACTCCCAAGCTCCACCTGCATTAGCTCAATCAAGGCTACAGGTCATGGCCACAGAGGCCAGTGGAGCAATAAGCATGATTAACTCACTACCCTATACACATGGAGAACCCCTGGGGAGGTGCAGGGAGCCCCAAAGTGGAGTTGAGAAGCTGGTGAATGGTGGGAAAAAGGGATGGTAGGGACTGAAGTTGCAGAGCCTGAGTGACAGGGATAATGATGTCAAGGAAGAAACCCATCTGGGAGAGGCTTGAGGGTGGTTTTGAGTCCCACCCTGTGACCTGCAACACCAAGGTGAGGGCCTGCTTCTGGGTAGAAGCATCTACCTGGTGCCAGAGGTGGGGTCTGAAAGCTGGGAATTCAAAGACTGTGGGCACAACACGTTTGCTCTCACCCCACTCCCCCAACTCAGTGCCTAGGCTCACAGCTGCTGTCTCTGCACAGACTCCAAATGGAAAAATCCAATTAGTGCGCTTCCTTCTGGCACCCCCTGTGCTATCACCACCCCCACACCCCCACCTCCATCCCAATGCCTTTATTAGACCAAGTCTGCCTCTCCCTGCATCACAGAGGTGGAGGAGCCAGTTTTTGGTGCCTGACACCTGGAGAGACCAACAGCAGACCAGGGAAGAGCCCCCTTTGCTCCATCATCAGTATTTTTAATTGAGAAGGACACTAAAGATAAGTCAGTGGCCACGGTAAGTAAACAGCAGGCCCAGGGCCGGCCCTCACCTTGGCTCTCTACTGTGTCCTTACACCTTGTAGGGCTGGTAGAAATTGTCAGGTTTTCTCACCCTCCCACCATTAGCATCAATGACAGACCCCTGCGGTCCTGCACGCGTGCCTGATGGCGGCATCTGGAGGAGGGTGTGGGCATGTGTGGGTGGGCGCACCTGGGCTGAGACACGAGGCGTATAAGGGCAGCATCACAGGAACGCCAGTAGCAGAGGCAGCAGAAGTAGAGAGCCCAGAGAGTGAAGATTCACATGGGCTGGGAGACCTGCCAGGACTCCTTCCCCATCTGTCTGTATCTTAGAGAACCTGCCTCATGCCCTCCTGCCTCTGCAGACCTCCACGTACTGACTGCTAGCTCAGGGGCGGGCGTGACGCCTTCAGCAACCAAAAAGATAGAGTCATTCATAGAGACATGGATGGAGCCAGAAGGGATTGTGCTCAGCGAAATAAGTCAGAAGGCAAAAGAAAAACACCAGATAGTTTCACTCTTAGAATATAAGGGGACCAAATGAGGGACCAAGGAAAGAAATAATAACAATAAAAAAAAATAACCAAAAATGAGCATTGTTCCAAAATGCTCCAGTGTCCCAAAACGTAAGAACAAAGATGTCTGATTTTTTTTAAAGTGTTTCTCTAATAATACACACAGATATAGATTTTTTAAAAAAGAATTTTCTCAAACAGCTCTTTGTTTTTTTTTTTTAAAGATTTATTTATTTATGCATACAAGCACTGGGGTACAGGCCAGAGGTGTGGGAGGGGGGTGAGAGGATTCACCACAGAGAGCAGGGAGCAGAACAGGCAGATCAACAGAAGTACACTGCTGAGGGGAGCAGCGGGCACAGCAGGAGAGGTCTGCTGCACCATGTGGGTCCCCCGCCTGGCTGGCAGCAGGGATCAAACTTGTGCTGCGGTGGCTGCGGTTTGCTTCATAGTGCGTTGCTTAACCCACTGCGCCACCAGGGAGGCCCCTCAAACAGCTCTTTGAGAGACCCTGTCCTATTTGAAAACAAGCAGATGATCATGATGATACAACAAATACCTCTAAAATTAAAATGTATCTGGGAAAAATGTAACAATTGGGCTGTCCCTAACTAGCTAAAGAACAACAGAGGACTCTAATCTGAAGAGTGGGCTCTGGACAGCCACCACCTCTGAATCTAGGCTCTGCCACTCAGTCACTGTGTGACCGCAGAAGATCCTTAACCTGTTTCTTTTTTTTTTTTCTAAAGATTTATTTATGCATAAAGAATTGGAGTATAGGTCAGAGTTGTGGTGGGTGAAGGGATTCACCAGAGACAGAGTGGGGAGCAGAACAGGCAGATTGACCGAAGTACACTGCTGAGGGGAGCAGCAGGTGAGATAGGAGAGGTCTGCTGTGCGGTGTGGGTCCCCTCTCTGTCCGGGGAGCAAACTTGTGCTGCAGTGGCTGCAGATAGCTTCATAGTGCTCAGACGCAATCCCTTGCATCACCAGGGAGGCCCCACCTCTCTGTTTCTTATTTGTAAACTGAGGGTAACAGTAACTATTTATTGAAGTTGTTGTGCAGATTAAATTAGCTAACACAGGTAGAGGTCTTAGAACATTGCCAGGAACATATATTAAATAAATAGAAGCTTTTTAAAAATAATGACTACATCAGGATACTTTAAATATCCAAAATGAATACAACAGGAGCAATAACTGATAAAATTTTGGATGTTGAAGATCCTTGAACAGAAATCATCACCAGAGCATCACTGTCGCTTAAGACACAACTCAACATGACCATCGGGGGTCCACATCTCGCATCCCCTCCGTCCCAGTATGAGGATGGGGACGTGCGGCCCACTGAGGCAGAAGTGCTGCCTTTGACGCCATCAGCTGTAAGACGTTTCTGAAAAGTCAGCATGTGGAAGGCACACACCCTAGCATTGGTGAGACTGCTGGCAAGAACCTGAGGGTGGACGGTAGAATTAGATGACAGAAGAGTTTGTATAAACACAGACCTGCAGACAGAAAGTCTAGTATTCCTCAGGTGGGAGCTGGGATTCTTGATGAGGTGGTCCCTGTGCTGGGCTTAGCCTGGTTTCCAGAGACAGGGAATGACAGGGGGCAGTCAGGGGCGGTCAATAAATATAACCAGCCTGACCAGGAGAGAGAGGGGAACAAACAGCCCATGCTTCAAATGCCAGCACTACCAGGACCAGTGGCAGAGCACCTTCTCTGGGAAACTGATGTTTAAAGAGGCAACACCTTTGGTTGAAAGTCTCCCAAAGTAGGGGCCTCCCTGGTGGCGCAGTGGGTTAAGCAACGCACTATGAAGCAGACCGCAGTCACTACAGCACGAGTTCGATCCCTGCTGCTGGCCAGGGAGGGGACCCACATGGCACAGCAGACCTCTCCTGCCTCGCCGGCTGCTGCCCTCGGCAGTATTTCAGTCAGTCTGCCTGTTCTGCTCCTCACTCTGTCTGGTGAATCCTCTCACCTCCCATGACTCTTGGCCTGTACCCTAGCTCTTGTATGCATAAATAAATAAATCTTTAAAAAAAAAAAGAAAGGCTCCCAAAGTCACAAACACAAAAGTCCACAGGAGCCAGCTAGGGGGAGGGTAGGCGGGGCCTGTAAGACACCGTAGCTCCAATGCAGCATCAAGACTTTCAGAAGCCCAAGTCTTTCAAGCCATCAAGTTTGACATATAGACACACTCCTCTAGGAGTGTACTGCATTCATTCAGCAAGCACTGCAAGTCCCCAGTGCCTGCCTGCAGCCTGGCATTTGGCCTAAAAGCTGTCTTGAGGGTCTTCCCCACTCAATCATGCTAAAGAATGTTTTGTGGTAAAGTAGAATGAGTACATACAACTTAAAAAACAACTTAAGACACAAAAAGAGTGAAAAGAATTCAGGCAAGAGGGGCAACACAAAGAAAACAAAAAGAAAATAATTCCTTTAAAAAAGAAAACATTTTAATTTATATTTAAATATAACAATAGACAGTCTATCAATGCTCAGAAATACAGCTAAAACACTGCAAGTGTCAAGAAAAACGGTAATTTTGAAAATAACAGTTTAACTTTTCTTCAACATTTAATCACAGAGGTGGTATATGGAAAGCCATGTTTTTTTACTAAACATTTTAGTTTTCTCCTAATAGTTTATAAAAAGGTACATTTTGTTAAAACTCATTCATCTTTACAATTATTAATAAGAACCAAAGGAAAACTGTCTCGGTGAACAAATCTCTTCTCCAGCCGAGTGGGCAGCACGGTTACTGAAGGACCAGCTGAATCTTCTTTATCTCTTTACGGACGAGGAAGTCAGCTGTCCGGAGGAATGGCCTACGGGCAGGGAACTATGACCTAGCGCCCTTGCTGCCTTGAAAGGAAATGAGGTGGATAGTATACAAGGTTAAAATTAAGGCATGACAGTGGACATGAGCTTAACTATGTCAAACAGCTTCTTAATTTGAATATGGAGCATACAGTTCTATATTTCAGTAAAATTTCATTGACTCAAGTCCTAATAATTCAGTTTGATTTTTTTCATTTAATGTTTCATTAAATTCCAGCAAAACGAAGAAAGTGCTCCTAATACGAATCAGCAGTGAATGCCCACTAAAATGCACACCTGACCTCAGGAAGTTAAGGCTTATGAGGTGCTTCGTGAACAGGACAGCTGACCACACGCCACAGGGCAGCAGAGTCCTCTGCTTTCAAGTCACACTGTCTTTATTGACAATATTAGGTAATTTGTGTTTTCGCAGATTAGTCAAATCACTGACATTTTATTGACTTTGCAAAACTCACCCTACTAAAAGTTTGGAAACAATTGCTTTTCCTCTGACTGGCCCTTTCATTCTGATAAATTCTTCATGTTCTAAGTGGCTCACTGTGACTGGAAACCTGGGAGAGGGCTCCTCCCATAGCCAGCCACCCAGGCCCCACTCAGGGAGTGTTTCTGCTCCACCTTCAAAGGAGCCTTGTTCAGAAACACTGATCTCCGGAGACCCAGACACAGAGACGCACCAAGTTCCCCAGCCATGCTTCGCCAGGCATTTGCCCAGAAAAGCTTTGATGATGTAGATGATGGTAATTAACTTCAAGTGATAATTGTTTTAGAGATTTCTTAGTGCACTCTATTTCTTAAAGCGGTGAGATATAAAGTCTCCTGATTGGAGAGCTGTTTTCAACAGTTGGCGTCAAACTGTTAATTTTTTACATACCTTGAACTAGGTCCTCTGAAGATTTATCTATCTCAAGGGCAGCATTTTCTTCCTAGGCATGAAAGGGTTTAAAATTATGTAAGATGTTAAATTCTCTTTCTAGCTAATCAGTCTCAACCAAGGATTCTCAACCTTTCTCATCACGAGCCACTGAGAGACCACACAGGGCTGGCTCACTGTTACACATTTTTCTATCTTTTGTTTGCAGAACTGTGGCCTATGATTAAAATCCTAAGGTGGGGAAGGGGAGGGGGGACTACAACCTGGAAATAAAAAATGCAATCATTTCAGAAAGCCCACCACACCCACCAGCCTCCACCCCTACTCCAAGCAAAAGCCTCTCCACCTGCTGCCTTTGCACTATGTGTCGGCACATCTCAAGAAGGGCAGGCTGGGAAGAAAGGAGCCCAGATATTTTGTCCCAAGCGGCCCAAATTAGTTTTGTTGCATATTCTCTTTTACCTGCTCATCCCCTCAACGTCACTCACCCATGAGTTAAGGGAACCATGCCCTCTAATTCTTTTTCCCTGGTAGTTATGTGGATTTACTCAAGAGTCAGCCAAGAACTCAGGATTTTTAAACTCTAGGATACTTCTAAATAGGCTGAGAGTTTCTGGTGTCATAAAAAAGTATGTGGTCTTAAGGGCTTTTAAATGTAACATCTTAGCCAGAATTTAGCTTCATTCAAAATACTTTTTTCTCATTAGTAAGAAAAATATGTCCAAATTACAAATGTACATTGCTGTAGCATTGTAACATTCAAACGATCTAAGGTGAGAATTTTAGCAAAGACATTCCTATAGTTATTTGGCGAGGCAATTAAAATTACTCAGGTGACTATGTAAGATTCAAAAAAGGAAAATATAACACAAAAAAATTTCTGCTAACACTGAGAAAATGTTGGTTTGGTTACAAATGCCAGAGATCCCTGGGATCCGAAGGGCACCCTAAACAAGCAGCTTGGGGAAGCTGCCCTGCCCCCGACCCTGTCTCCTGCAGAAAGGCTGTCTCAGTGCATGCCACGTGTCTGGGGGCCAACCTGGCTTAACACTCTGCTGCGTGAACAGAACTATTTATGGCACAAAGTGAAGGTAAAATGGTTTATAAAATATGGTAAGACTCTGAATTATGAGAATCGAAGAGACTAGCAAATTTAGAGCACCAACTTTCTTTTCTATCATTTTTCAGCCAGCCTAAAGCAGAGTTTTACACATGTGAGAATCCGACTGAGTTATATATTTAGATAAAACACACACAGAGATTCAAAAGGACGATGTGTGACTCAATAATCCATCTGGTTTTGTCGATTTCTCTAACAGTATGAAAAAACAAACTTTTCATATAATAACTTAATTGATGTCTTCCCAGGACCTGGGTAACTTCCCTCCTGTTGCTGCAGTCCCCAGGACAGAGGGGTACGGCTAGGCCCCCTGCAGGCCCTGGGCCACAAGAGCCACACTCTTTTGAAAAGACCAGTGGTGGCTGCTCAGGCTGTTCTGCCACTACGTGAACCTGAAGGTCTCCAACCAACTTTATAAGGTGACAAAACAAGCACATAAATTAGCTTTTAATATTTAATTAAAACATGAACCACCATCACTGTAGTAAATAAAAATTCATGAGTCAGAATAGCATGCAATTTTTTTTATTGTTTTCTGTATGTTCATACTTTAATAAAGTATCAATACACTTAATACTCTAGTATCAACTTCACAAACAGTATAAAGAATGCACTACAATATTAAGTTGCACTTACTCACCTGAAAAGGAATAAAATATTGTCTCTGAATTAATTACTAATTACACAATATTGCAAACTACTAAACACTATAAGTAGTAAAATGTTAACATTTCAATACATAATGGTGGTAACATTTTGCCTTTTTCCTAGTTGGTTAAGACATTTGTTCAAGTCATGCAAGATGGACACTACAAAGGTTACGTTACACGCTACCATCAAGGCAATAAAACCGAGAGAGCCAACTATTAAGTGCAATGACTGGTCAAATAAAGATTTTATTAAGCAAATTAATAAAAATTCATTGTGATACTCATCACACAGCTAACACTAAATTCAGGTAATTACATAGCTGAAGTTTCACCATCTACAACCTTGACTGTGGCTGAGAACAGACTCCTAAATTGATCCTACACAGGTAAGTCATGGCAAAAAGACAAATCTCAACGTATGATGAGAGCAACATCTCTGGTTCCGCGGTACTAACATGGGATGGTCAGCTCTGCCAGCAAGGAATGGGAAGTCACATCTGTTTTATCTTCTTTTACCCTTTTCTGTTACATGTCTATACACTTTTTTTTAGAAGCATCTCCTTTCTTATGAGGATCATGGGAAGACTCAACATCTGATTTAGGAACAAAGTAAGTTAACTCTGCCCTGCTATAGAAGGCAATGATTTAGAGTCACCTAATTAAAGATTTCCTTGTCATCTGTCAACTGTCACTGACCTTTCTGATGCAATTATTTCTTAATTCACTCAGCCATTAATATTTATTAGTGTCTATTATTACACACATCACCTTGATTTTCCAGAAGACAAGTTCAGGCTTTTCGTCTCATTTGTAGGCCCAAGAAAAGCCGGGCACACAAAATGAGAGCTATCAGAAGACCAGGGTGGGTTCTCGGGCAGGAAGACGGTGCCTGAAGCCAGGTCTGTGGCTGGAGAGAAGAGCATCCAGGGTGCAGAGCAGACACACTCCTATGAGCTTGTGAGGGCCAGTTACCAAGGTTCCACTTAAGTTCTGTTCACTCACTTTATCAATTGTGAAGCCCTTTTTATGATATTTTTCAATTTAAAATTTAAAGTCTTTAATCAGTCTGCCTATTATATAGACAATGGTTTTCAATTTATAGAGCTTTTACCTTTAGTCTCTGGACTACTCGAGAAGCTGTAAATCTTATCTTTTACCCCATAAAAGCAAAATATGCTTCTGGTTCATCTAATGCCATACCATTCCTCAAATATTTGATGAAAAAATGTCCTACAAAAGGGATCTCTAGCCTTTCATTTTCTTTGGCAAACTAAGCCCTTTATATTTAATGAAATACTTCAGACCTATCTTTATACTCAAGTCTTATCTCAAATAATTTCATGGGGTCACATGCTGATGAAACTACACTACAACAGTAGTGAAGTGTAGGCTCCCGAGCACAAAGAAGGAGGCACTGACTTCTGGGTCATCCTCTCTCACCCTCTCCTCACTGGATGCTACGTGTCTCCTTCACCCAAGGCCTCCCAAGCATTCATTGCGTGAGGTGAGATGTACAAAGATGGCATATGCAGACAGCTTCACTATAAAATCCAAGTCAACTGCATCACTGTGGTACAGTAACACCATTCTGCTTTGCTTGACATTCTTAAAGAATGCTCTCTCTCTCTTCTCCAAAACCTGTGCTTTCAGAAGAGGCTACCGCGAGGAGCTCAGCAGAATCCTTCGAGAGCCGTGTGTAGCTGGAACGTTGGCTTCGCTTATGTGTCATGCTTTTCAGGTTTTCATTCTGAATAGCATTGGGGTTGGAACTGGAACCAGGCCTAAGTATGACTTGGGAAGTGTCCCTTATTCCCTCCATTTCATCAAAATTCTGATTAGCTCTGTTCGCTGGAGCACTGTTGTTGTTCAGAGTCAGGGTGCTGGGCGTCCGGTTCAGATTGTAGGCTTTCTGGCACGCTGGCCAGTTTTCTTCAGGGCTGCTTGCTATCAAGCTACATTCAGAAGGGCTCTTCTTGTCTTCGGAACAAATGGACATGCGAGCTATAATTGGATCTTGCAGGCCACTCAAACTATGTGGTATTCCCCGTTTCCCACTATGGCTGTCGTCTTCAAGTTCTATGAGATTCGCCTTCTCAAGCTGGGAACCATCAGCAGCTTCATTGTGAAGAGAGTGATTGGGAGAACTTTCGTTGGATCTCACTCCTGAGTCGGACGAGTCCTTCTTGTCAAGGAGGGCATCAGACAAGTACTCTTTTGCTTTGATGAAGGTTCTGATCGGCTCAGCGCTGTGTTCTGGAGACTTCAACACTCTTTCTACCTTCCCTTCAGCTTTTCTATCTTTGTCATCTTTGAGCAGCGGAGTATTATCTGATTCTTCGGTCCCAGATTCATCTTCATCACTTGGAAGTTTCTGGTAGCGCAGTCCACCTCCCTTAAGCTTCAAATCAGTCTGGAAGAGACTTGGCCTTTCGGAAGACTTCTTGCCTGGCAGAAGCTTACTGCCTGACTGATCAGACTTCTCATCTTCTTCAGTGATAGGATCCAGGGGTGAGGCCTCACTCGTGGAAACCCCTGATGATGAATAATCTACGACATCTCCCCTCTTCATTAAAAATGACTTCCTCCCATCATCTGGCTTTGGGTCACTATCTTTCCCCTTTTCTGGTTCTAGGTTAGAATGAATGGAGCCCCCCGATGAACTCTGACCCATATAGTATGTGCCATGTGGAGAAGATCTGCCACTAATGGTCGCAGAGCCTGTGCCCCCTTCTAACTGAGACATCTGAGCAATATACTCTCGATAGGCATCCCTGTACTCAGCCTGCACCTTGTCGGTAAGCTTTGAGATTTCAATACTGGAATCCTGGGAATTGAGACTTGAAAGACTTGGGGTTCTACGAGTTTGTGACTGTGGAGAAAAAAAATTGAAAAATTCAAATAAGCAAAAAAAAAAGGCATAATAAACAACAATTTAGGAGACATAAATGTATACTAAAAATGTTTCAAGTCCTCAAAATACTAAAATCTTTTCAAAGAATTCTGCATAACAGTCTAACAAAAACTGAACTTATAAATAATTTTAATTGTTATTAGAAAGCTTTATATAAATTTTAATAAAATTAGTTTATTGTTAATAGTTAAAAATATACTTAAAAGTTGCATTAACAAGTTATCTTAGCATTTGTTTTTGTAACTTAAAACTTTTAACTTTAAGGTAAAAGTCACTATATTGATAAAATATTTAATTTCTCTTAAGAAAGAGAAAGAAGATGGGTGTTAAGATATATCTCAAAAACAAAACACTCAAGTTTTCAGCGTATGTTAAAAAGAATCTTTCTCAATTTGTACAATATGAAATTTCTGTCCAATTTCAAAACACGGTAAGAAATAGACTCAGAGTGAAAAAATAAAAACAAAACCCAATAAGTAGAGAGAACTAAGTGAAAGATAAGCACAGGGTCCAAATGAACAGAAACAGAAGCCATGAGATCAACAGTCAGGTGCTAAACAGAGAAAATATTTTTATATTTATAAAAATTGGATTACCAATGTAAAATTTTAGGATTAGAATTCTTTTAGATGCCAAAAACTAATAAATGGCAAGCAAAAGTACAGATTAGGAAAGAAGAAAATGTGAAGAAACCAAAAAAAAAAAAGAATCAATGAATTTAAAAAGAGACAAGAGCAAAAGCTGTTTTAAAACAAAGCAGCAGAAGTGAGGCTGACTCCTCCTCCCACAGGGAGAAAAGGCCCAGGCACGAGGGCCCCGAGTCTCTCGGAGGGACAGGTGACGCCGTCTGCCTTCGCACTGCCACTCTCACCAGTGTCCAGCGTGAGGTCACCCCAGACTGAAGACAGAGGCAGAGCCAGGTTCTAGCTTTCTACACTAAAGAGACGTGTGAAACAATACTAAATTTTGCTTTGTTTTGAAAAATGCCATCATTTTTTCACCAACATGCTATTTAGGTTAATGTAATTGGTTTATTTTAATAAATTGATAAATATTAAATATTTTAACAGCTGCTCTATTTTTATTTATAAGGAATGCCATAAAATTTGCATAAACAAAAGCTTTTTTGAGTCTTCAATAATATTTGAGTCCTTTCCTTCTCAATAAACTTTCTCTAAACAAAATAATAATAATATTTAAGAATATAAAGGGATTCTGAGATTTAAAACCAGGCAGAGAACCACTGCTTTCCCAGAAAGGTTGAGTTTCCAGGCCACTGCAGGAAGACCAAGATGGAAAAGCTGAGGGTGAAGATTTCTTAAGAACTGTTAAGGAATCGCAGGGGAAAGAAATTACGCACTGTTCTTAAAACAGTCACAAATGGGTAATGTGTGGATTTATCTTCTATAAAGAAGAGAATTTTTTTATATTTGCCAATAACCAAGGATAAAATGGTTTCCCAACTTAAGGAAATAAAGCAAGTACTTTGTAGAAAAAGATAATGACAAGAAATATTTTTACTACCCAAATCAACACCCTTGGAAATGGCCTGCCCACCAGGCACCACTCCCCACAGCCGCTCCCTGCAGTGGAGTTTCTTTGAAGCCACATACTATGTCTCCTCTGTCACTTGTGTTCTCTCTTTTCTACATCCTGTACTATTTTTCCTAGTTTATTTTTCTTCTTATTCTCCCTTCAATCTTTCTCCTGTGTGTCTCTAATTTGCTTTTATTTTTTAAAGATTCATTTATTTATGCATACAAGAACTGGGGTGCTGGCCTGAAGTACAGGGCAGTGAGAGGCTTCACCAGAGACAGAGTGGGGAGCAGAACAGTGAATCCACTGAAATCCACTGCTGAGGGAAGACAGGGGAGATCTGCTGTGCCATGTGGGTCAGCTATCTGGCTAGGGATCGAACTTGCGCTGCAGTGGCTACAGATAGCTTCATAGTGCCGTGACTTAACCCCTTGTGCCACCAGGGAGGCCCCTAATTTGCTTTTATTCTTCCTTCTCACCTGTCCTCCCTCCAAAGAAGCAACTCCTCCATATTCAGCATCAGGTAATACAAAGGAAACCAATGTTTATAAACAGTATGCTTAGATACTGAAAAGTCAAGTTATGGTGCTCAAAGGGATAATATGGGCAAGTTTTCCCAGATAAATGTATTTTAGCCAACAATTAATGGATTTAATAAGAAAACAAGGCTAAATTTTGCTAGCGCACTATCTAAGGTGGCCCAGGTTCGGTTTCCCTATTACCCAGCTTTATTATTTTTAGCTCTTATTAATTTCTGAAATAATCTCCTTTTTTCATTTTTACTGAATGTCCTCTCCAGAAGAATATGCTCCTTAAGAACCTGGCATGTTCTACATACTCATTTTGGTACCCCTGAATTAATGAAATATTTTCTGAATGACTGTGGATAGGCATCATCAACAATGAATTAAAAACAGTCCTATGCTCCTAAAATACGAGAAAATGACATTTAATAAATACCTGCCAACTGAGATTGCTGTGACGTGGGGCCCCTTCATCCAGGCCTAGAGTATTCAGTTCTTCAAAGCTGAAGTTCAGTGTGTAGGGAGTCTGGCTGGAAAGCTCGGTGTGCGGCAGCTCATTGTGTGAAGAATGGCGAGCAGATTCAGCGTGAGGGGCTGGGCCACTGTTGTTCTCACTGAGCAAACGTGGGTCCTCAGGGGCCACTTGGTTTTCTGCGTTTCTCATTTCGAGCACCTTAACAGAAAACAAAAATAACATTGCTTCCCACACCAACAAATCACATTTCAGAAACTTTAGAAATTATTTCAAAAAGAAAACATTATAGGCTATTATAATGGCAATGAAAAAACAAACTTATTAGAAATGAATTGGTATTTTATCTGCTTATCTTTCATTTTAACTAATATTAAAAGAATGACAATAATTACCTATCTATATATAGTTATATATAGTTATATACAGTTATATACATGTAACTCTAATTTGATCATTATGTTATTACTTAACTTTAAAATTTAACTTTAGAACAGAGTAAAATGCAACTGGAGGAAAACCAGAACAGGACAGTGGATAAAGTGTGAATGCAGGTTTTCAGCAGGAACTACAGCAACAGGGCAAGAGAGGACGAGAACCGGGCCAACCGGGCCAAGGCAGCATGGGCAGGAGGGCATTGACAGCCCACGAGCAAGTGGGGGGTCAGTTGTTGGAAAACTGCTATGAAACATAAAGATAAGGGGGGGAGGGAATGTCCCTGGCTGAGCTGATGCACAGGATTCTAGGTGAACCAGGCCAGGCAATTAGATGACCTGGGGATGGCGGGCAGTGAGGAAGCTGATCAGGTATCAGGGGTTGTCAGACATCAGGGGTAGGTGTTCTTTCCTGACTGATTTAACATAACTCACTTGCACCAAGCCATGCAGGCCTGACACGGACAAACACCAACATCAAGACCTAGAGGACCTGACTACAGTTAAAGTAGGAGCAAGTCCTTGTCAACGAAAGTATGGGGAACTGGTAGGTCACCTCTCCCCAAATTTCAAGTGAAATGCCCAAAATACAAAGTCTGCAAAATGCTGCTGTATTTTACATAATAGAGCATGTGTGACTTGTACATAAGCATAAACTAGAGTTCAACATGTTTTTTTAAATATAGAAAAATAGGGGTATCCTTGGTAGCACAAGGAGTTAAAGCACAGCACTATGAAGCTATCCTCAGTCACTGCAGCACAAGTTCGACCCCCAGCCAGGGAGCTGACCCACATGGAAAGACAGATCTCTCCTGTCTCGCCCACTGCTCCCCTCAGCAGTGTACTTCAGTTGATCCACCTGTTCTGCTTCCCACTCTGTCTCTGGCGACTTCTCTCACCTCCCACACCTCTGGCCTGCACCCCTGCTCTTGTATGCATAAATAAATGAATCTTTAAAAATAAATAAATTAAAAATATAAAATACAGAAAAATATTGGTTTAGAGACAGTATTCACTGTAACTTGCCTTATGTCATGTTGTAAATTAGGCTATAAATATAAAATATCTTACTGTGCTTCTAAAAAGGTGCCAATCTCCAAAATTCATGTTCATCTCTTTCTTCAGTTCGTCAATGTTGCACTGAGCTAGCACACGACCATTTATGTTTGCCTGGACAGAAGGAAAAACAAGTAGACAAACAGAAGATGAGATATTCTGAATTATTAGTGATCAAAAAGTTCCTTTACATTTAGTTTTTAACGTCATTAGAGACTAGAAAATATTAAGGTAATGTAGTTCATCATGCCATGTAATAATATAATAAACAAACTGAATTTGAACATAAGGCGCTCCAGAAAGCCAAGACACCTACCGAGTATCTTAAACCTTCAAAGTAAACAAATCACTGTTTGGGGAGCAACCCAAGAGCTAGCCCTCCCAGCTACCTCCCATCTACCCACCCAACATGAGCAATAACAAAACTGTGAGTTCTATCCTGTACCCTTGTAAAACAAAAGCATGTACATGAGACCAGGTTGGGAGTGTCCACCCTTGCACTGAGGACGTGCAAATGAAGCAGGCTCTGGAGCATGTCACTTACATTAGATGACTTCTCCAGAGAGGATGTCTGCCTGCTAATTTCCTAGTCTATTAAACTCACAAAAAACACTGAATCACCATTAAGTCTCTGTATTGCTAGTTTCCCCCAAATAGAAACACTGGCATTGTGTTTGCAATAGGTAATTGACTGATTTTACAAAATAGAAAATCTGACTTTATTAACTATGGGAAAACTGCCGAATACCAGTGTCTAAAATCAGCAGCATGTTCAGTTTCCAAGTGGATTCTGAAGGAGAGTGAGTAGAGCAGCCCAGACAGCTCCTGCCGGAAGGTGCAGACAGATTTGCTGCCATAGGGAGCAGCTGTTACAGGGGTCTCAGAAAGCCTGGCTGGGAACAAAGGGCTGAGCAGGCAGCAGAGGCTGTGCTGACACCTGCCACAGAGGGGTCCTGCCGGAGCCTCACTCTTTGCTGACAAGGACCAGGCTGACAGGAGATGGGTTTGTGCATGGGAGGGACAGTGTCTGCCCCTTTGCAAACAGGATGACCGCTAACCAGATCTGTAGAGAAATGGGTGTTTATTTGAAACCTTTCTGACTAAATGTAGGTTAAGATTAGTCAAATGGCACCTCTATATACTCATAATTCTTTGAAAGCTTCAGATACAGCTCGCTATGTAACATGAGAAGCCTATTACTCCTCTTCTACTTGACTGTGTAATTATCTGGTAGGAAAAGTGTAATTGAGTAGAAATAACTGTAAGACCGGGACAGGGAACGGTTCCTCACAGTCCCAGGCATCACTTCTTGGAAGTTGCTAGCATTGCAAAAACAGGATCTAGAGAGAAATAAAGCACCGCAGACATGTCCCAAGACAAGGAAGTTTCAACAAACGGAACATGACCATAAGTCATAATATATGACTCTATATAAGATAAAAAAGTGAAAATTTAGGGAAAATGAAGGCTGCTTTACTTTGGTAATTACTACATCACAAATGTTACAATTAAAGAAAATGTAACATAAGAGGCCTTCTGTAACGATAATAGGAGTTACTTTTTCTCTGGTGCGGCACCTCCCTGCCTGCACCTCCCTCTGGTTACTTACATTAAGGCATTTTTTTCAAATAATACTGTATACAGCCACTTTATTGTCTTTTACCCACTTATACACTAAGGGTGAATGAATGAAGCAATTTGGGGATACAAAATGAGAAAGCTCACAAGTCCACAAGGGCTTTTCCGTTGCACAGAGCACTTCTCTGAGCAGCAGCCAAGCACACACATGCACCAGGAGCCAGCCCTGCCTCCGCCACTGGGCATGGCCTCACCTTCTTGATGGTGGCACAGTACTGAGGCAGCATGCCCTGGTCCAGCCCTTCTATCTGCTTCAGCTTCTCACATACTGCATCCACATTCATTGAATTCAGTGATATCACTGGTCCCGAGGCTGAGCCTGATCCCTAAATAAGTCACAGAAAACCACACATTTGAATCATCTTCGATGCCACAGACACAGTCACTTGCCAGCGGCACTCATGAAGGCGCATCATGAAGCCCTCTGGTTAACACATTTTTAAACCAAGTGAAAACAGCGGATGTATGTAATAAGGGGAATACCCCGCAGCACAGGTGCAGCGACAGCTATACTTAAGGAGCAGCTTTTATTAAGCAGATACAGCCTGATCAAAACCACTTTCCTAACACAGACCCTCCCAAGAACCAAGCCTAGACCAACTTCACGAATGTTTGCAGCTTAACCTCGGAGGGAAGGGTGCAGTCAATTAAGAGGAAGGTAGAGTGGGGGTGGTGTTGGCTTACAACGAAAAGAAACAAATGGGGGAAATCACTGATGCTTATATTGCAAAAGCTAAATCTATGAAATAACTTTGAAAGTGCCTACACTAAACAGCTTAACTGTCTCCACAGACAATCTTAATAGACTGCAGCAGCTAATGCCTTGAGCTCTTGATTAGACTTTATATCCAAGGGATCTAGAACCTCCCTTAGTAATCTATACAGTGATCAGGTAAATATAAAACAACAGTATTACTTCCTAACATCTGTGAAAGTAAATACAATCCATTAAAATGTGGTCTTACTTAAAAGAGAAGTCAAAATAATAAACAATTCTAGAATTTATTTAGAAGGAAAACACTTTCTGAGTGTGGTGACAAGCAAAGAAGTATTTGTTTGTGGCCTATTAGGAATGTCCTCAATTACAGATGTGGACACGGAGGTCAGGAGAGGTGAAGTTATAACTTCAAAGTCACAGGGTAAGTAGCTAGTTGGTGTCAGATTTGGACCAGAATCCTAACATGACAAAGCTTACACATCCTAATTTCCTTATTCTAACTATTTTAAAAACGTTTCCAGAAACTATCACCATAATGAAAAGGCAGGCCAAGTACATAGAGGAAAATGCTCCAAATGACCTCCCATTCATGATCCAATTTCATCTTAAAACAAAAAGTAGAAATTACCCTGCTCAAGGATGCAGGCGTTTATACTTGCTGCTACGGCCTCTGCCATCCTCAGGACAAAGCAAACCAGAGCACCGCCAGAGCTGCTTGCCAGCCAGTTGTTGAATCTTATTTGTGACATGGAAGGATCACACACCACAGAGCACACACCCATACATCTTTATGTTATATGTATATTTACACGTAAGTATATTTGAATGTATATAAATATTGCTAGGGAATGAGACGGATTAAATACAGCTGGGTACTAATTTTATGAGTCAGGGAGCTTTAGAAAATTTATAAATATAAGACAGGCTCATAAAAATTTGGAAATTAATGACTTGGAATATACTGTACCAAACACTTTTAATTTAGTTTGGTTTTAATTAAATATAAATTTAAAATATGCCTTCTCTTATATGGTCTTAAGTTCAGTTGCTTCAAAAATACTAACAGCAGGGGCCTCCCTGGTGGTGCAAGGGGTTGGAGCGCAGCACTGTGAGGCTGTCCACAGTCACTGCAACATGAGTTCGATCCCCGCAGAGGGAAGTGACCCACACGGCACAGCAGACCTCTCCTGTCTGGCCTGCTGCTCCCCTCAGTAGTGTGTTTCAATAGATCTGGCTGTTCTGTTCCCCACTCTGTCTCTGGCGAATCCTCTCACCCCACCATACCTCTGATCTGTACCCCAGTTATTGTATGTATAAATAAATAAATCTTTTAAAAAAATAACATTAAAACACTAGCCCTTCCGCAATCCAGTCTTCTATCTCTATACAGAGTTTCTGTTTTCTGTCTGGATGAGGACAGCCCACATTCAAAATGTTAATTGTCCTCTACCTACTTTGGAAACTTAAAACGCCTTTTGAGAAATTTTGATAAGGACCTTTTTTTAATCTTTTCTTTCTTTTAAGACAGCTTTAGTGAAACATTTAATGAAACAGCTTTAGTGAAACGTGCCATATATCTCTTCAATTTAAAGTGTACAGTTCAATGACTTTTAGTCTATTTACCTAGTTGTGAAACCATCACCACCATAAATCAGGGTATTTTCACATCTCTAAAAAGTCCCTGTGCCCACTGGCAGTTATACTTCATCCCTCCAACAACCACTCCAGCCTCTGGCAACCACAGTCCGCCCTTCTGTCTTAAATCTGCTTGTTCCAACAGCGTGCACCTGGAACCACATGGCTAGCGACCTTGTGTAGCTGGCTTCTCTCACTTCATACGATGTTTGCAAGGCTAGGCCATGGTTTAGCATGTATCAGTAGTTCATTATTTTTTTTAGTGTTGAATAACATTTATCTTTTAAATGATCTTTAATACTGTATTACGAACATTTATATTCCTCCGCCTGTTTATTTTCTCTGTATATATTTATACTGGTTCATATTTACTTGGTTCAAAAGTCACAAATGAACATCTGACCACCAAAATAATGATCATGTGAACTAAAGTCCATACTGATCTAAGTAACTGAGTAAGCAAACAAGTGAGGAAAAAAACACAGCTTTTCCTCACAGGATTCCAATAAACAAATGTAGAAGAGGGAGGTAGAAAGGGACCATCAGGCATACACTGCAGTGATAGTGCTGTACACAAGATGTAAGACACTGAAATTAACGGACAAAAATAGGATATTGAAGAGTTTTCACATAGCTCCCAACGATCATTATTCATTACAAAGGGAAAACTAAAGTTTGGCAGGGTTGAAAGCTGGCAGGCGCCCCCTTAGCCTTGTGGGCCAGACAAGCATGACCAGGGGTGAGACCAGGCCATCTCAGACCTCTGACAGAGCGTCACTCCCAGCATCCTCTAGTCAGAGCAAACCTCCTTCTAGTCAAGAGAAAACAGGTAAACCCAGAGGGGCAGCCTGAAAAATACTGAACTAAGGTTCTCCAAGAGCCAGGGTCCCAGGCGACAAGGGAGATCAAGGAGTAGCCCAGGGAGCACCCGCAGAGAGTTAAGGAGAATTTCCTTGAGACATAACAGTAAGATACCAGGAAAAGGGTATTTGTAGAAACACTGTGATATTCAATAAAGTCTGTGGTTTGATAGTACTGTGCCAATTTGAATTCCTGCTCCTAAGAAATTTATTGCAGTTATAAACAATGTTAACATTAAGAGAATACTATTTTTGCCCCTTTTCTTAAATTATTTTAAAGAAATTTTTTTTTTAATTTAACCACAAAAGAAATCTATTTCTGATTGTGCTAAACAGGATAAGTACAATAGACTGGAAGAGATTACCCCTGTCAACAATGGGAGTGCAGGGGGTATAGAACATTAGAGTACCTCATCTCTACAGAGGCTGAGAACTCAGTATCAAAAGAATGTTTATAAAAATACCACTCTCTTCCTTTCAAAACTCCACATAATTTATTTCCATGATCCTTTAAAACTACTACATTTTATTAATTACTTTAAGATATATATTCTGCTTCATGGGGATAATGTAGAAAGTATAAACTATCTCTGAATGATTTTAACCTCATTAAAACACACACACACACACACACACACACAAGATCCCTGAATTCCAAAACTATAGTCTGACTCTTGATCATTTGTAAACTGAGTTATCAAAATAAGGGGTAAATTTTCAATAAATTTAAAAGTCTTAATATGCTTCTTTGAATAAAGGAGAAATAGCAATTTATCTGTCAGGTATTTTCTAAAATAATCACATATACAGAGTTATTTTGAAACCAAATGAGTTTTTGGACATAGATATCATAAAACCATAATTTTTGGATATAAATCTCATACAAGGAAGGAGAAAAACAAATGTGTTCAGGAAAAAGTAGATTCTATAGTTAAATTCTTAATGGAAAACTATATTGTTTTGACAATAGGCAGAATGATGATACTTTAAAATCTATCACGCACTCTTACTTGAAATTGACCTGTTATAAGTCAATAACAAATAATTTCAGCATACATCTCAGTTTATAAAAAAAAGTTTTTTCAAATATGAAAAACTAAATACAGAAGATGTTAGTTTAAGCTGTTAAATATAAACTTACAAACAGCACACAAATCAGAATTTTTCCAAGTAAAAGTAAAAACTAACAAACCAGATTGATTACCAGATGAAACTATCATTTTCTATTGTAAGTAGACTAAAACTACACTCTGACATTATCATCTTCAGTAAATTAATTAAATAAGCAGAAACGAGTGCCATGCAAAGGCTGGAAGCAGCTATTAAAATAAAATCCAAATGAGCACAGATTTATAAACAGCCCAGCAGAAGTTGCCAATGATTGCTTCTAAGAGTCTAATGAGAAAAGTAAGATCTCCTTGAAAGGCTCTGTACCTGTCTCTGTCTGTTAAACCCAGAGTCACACGGCTTTAAGGAAGGAATAAAAGAGAATGAAGAACTCGACCTTGAAGTAAAATGTCAAATATACATTCAACATAAACAGGCAGCACTCTTCACTCCTCTTTCCCCACATTTCAGACAAACCACCCCTACCAGACACAGCAAAAACATCTGCACAAATGTGCACACACACAGTGGTTACTTTAATTCCAAATGCTCTCAAAATTTATGTTTCTCCTATTAAAAGAATAATGCATGGGTCATACATTCAACAAGAAAGCCAGGTATCAAATTTTCTATGAAAAGTCAGTATGCTTACTACATACAAGTTTAATTTCCAAATAGTCTAATTAAAAAGTTACAACCAAAATTAACCAGTTTAATAATAAAGTTCAAATACTTGGAATTCACACTTCATAAGATAGTTCATGCTCACTTACATCCTTTTCAAATCTGGACTTTTTTCTATTGGGCATGTGTCACACAGATACACTATGTACACATAGTGGCACTAACATGTCACTCGAAAAGAAAGGCCTTAAGAGTCTTACTCAAGATATCATAAAAGTAACAAAAAAAGTTGCCTGCATACTTTGATTAACGTACCTGTTTCAGTGATGTCTTTTTTAAACTCTAATTCAAAGAAGACACTACTATATATATATTATTTTTGAATACCTAAGCTGGTAAATATTTTTTAAAAGTTAAAATAATATGACTGTCATTGTCAGTTATAAAATAAATATGACTGACAATGACTCAAAGTTGGCTTTTCTGGCCTCATTCAGATGTGAAGTTTCCTCAGCATATGCAGTAACTGGAAGACTTGTCGGAGCCTGGTTTTTTCTAGTTTATAGCAACCTTATTATAAATAGTTTCTGTCAAAGTCTGTGTGTGTACAATATACACACACATATATGTACACATACATATATAACATATTTATGTATCTGGAGATTTTAAAAATACCAAACAAGGAGTGCTAATGAAATTACAGTTTACTACACAATACCCAAAAACACAAAAGAAAGCTATTGTTAACCCAGTTAGAAAATGTAGTCTACAAACTACATGAGAAATAACAATTAGGTCAAAGTTGACAGGTGAGACTTAACACTTCATTTTAAGGGCAATCTTTAAAAAAAAAACACAAGTACGAAACAATTGCAGTGAATATAATTGTGTTAATTTTTAGTTCTGCTCTAGGACTTCTCAGATATCATTACTCCAAGATCCTATTTCTGTGAAAGTATCTGGTTAGTTGTAATTGTTCAGGGAATTTAGTGGCTTAGGGGAAATGTATCCTTGAGTTCAAGTTTAATGCAAATACTTTCAAGTTGGAAGTGAATACAATTTTTCACTGTATCACTAAAGAAAAAAAGAAGCTAACACTTTCCTAAATTGAAGCAGAATTTTAAAAATGCACTTCTAAAATATTTTAGGAAGTGTAACGGAACCTTTTCAGACATGACCGATTGCTGATGGGGAGGACTGTCCTGAGCTTCCATCTAAGGACCCCGTAACCCCCCACTCCTTACCCACAGCATCTTTAACTTTCGCATCCAAGCCTGCTCCTGAACAATAAGAGACAGTTTGATTTGGACATACATTTGTTTAAAAATAGGTTATAAGTTCTAAACCAGTGGTGGAAATAAAAAAAAAAAACCAGTTGAACCCCATCTTTTTTTACCTTTTACTTAGTCATTCCACTGACTGGATCCAGGTTAATGAAAACCAAGGCCTTCACTTTTAACAACTTTAATAACTTAGCACTTCTCACCAGTCTCTCCATATTAGCACACTGGGAATCAGGTAACAGCACACTGGGAATCAGGATAATGTGCTGTCACTGCCTTTGCGATTCTGAAGTTCTTTACAACTCAACTTTCTGCTAATGAATTACCTTCCTGCCTTCTCAAGGAGGTATAAAAGTGATCTAAAGGGCCTCCCTGGTGGCGCAGCGGGTTAAACAACGCACTATGAAGCAAACCGCAGCCACTACAACACGAGTTCGATACCTGCCGCCGGCCAGGGAGGGGACCCACATGGCTAGCAGACCTCTCCTGCCTCCCCCGCTGCTCCCCTCAGCAGTGTGTTTCAGTAGATCTGCCTGTTCTGCTCCCCGCTCTGTCTCTAGTGAATCCTCTCACCTCCTGCGACTCTGGCCTGTACCCCAGCTCTTGTGTGCATAAATAAATAAATCTTTAAAAAAAATAAAAATAAAAGTGATCTAAATAAAGCTGTTTAGAGGTTTCAAGTAACCCTGTGGCAGAAAAAGAACGGCTCAGTCGTACTGGGGATCCCCTTGGAAGGCCTCACAACTGTGACTGGATGAAGGCAGGATCTCCATTAGTTTACTCACTATCCCACTAGAATAACACTTGGTTGATACACAGTAAATCTTCTGAGCCAATGAATGATCAGTCACACAGGTACTCTGTGACACATAATTCAAGAAAAGATAAAATGTTATGTAGCTCCTGCCTTTGAAGGTATACCTTTCTGTGAAACACTGGTTAACACGTGATCAGCACACCTTAAATAAAAATAGACCACACTCCTCATAAGAGCAACTCTTGAAATACTGCAATAAAATGCCCCCGAGGGGACTGGGGCTGAAGCCAGGCCTCTCCTTGGTCTGTCCCTGCATACCCCAAATGCTGTGACTGCCCTTACTTCTCAAGTGGGAATTAGACTGAGACAAAGTAAAGGCACCAGGTAAAATTTTCCTGGACAGTTCAAAACTTTAAAGTATTTGAGCATTCAAATAGCCTAGAAATTTAGAAGACTAAATCCTAAGAAAACAAAACAGACTGACACCTTTGGACCAGAGAAGCACCAATAGTAATACACAGATCTCAAAATAGAATGCTCTACATCTGGAACCTATATAATGTTAAAAAAATGTTACTTCAGTGAAAGCTTTTTTTAAGGCTGAATTCATCTAAACTGACTGGATATTACTTCCACTACTGAGACAAAGATTATTTAACATGAAACAGTTCTGGCTTCTGAGTCTTTAAAGCTCTATGGAACTTAACCTTTGGGGTAGTAATAATTAGCACTACCAAGTACTTAAAGAATATTAACATTGAGCAAACCTTAAGTCAGACCAACCAGGTGGCTAAATATTAGAGAGGTTAAGGAATGTGTCCTATAGGCAAAGAGCTAGTCAGCAGCCCCTATTTACTGAAAGTCAAACACCTGACTAAGCCGTGCTTGGCTTTAATGGGAGAGAGGGCAGCATTGCACCAAGGAGTTCGCCCACGCCAAGTTCCATACCTGTGCTCCCTCCCTGAGCCTCAGGTAAGACTCACAGGCAGGGTTCCCACCACTCCACTGCAGCATGGGGCTGAACTAGATTTCAATTACCTGTGTTCTCTAAAGACCTCCCAAAGTTAGCTGGTCAAGTCCAGCACAGGCACCAGAACCTGCTCTTACTGGGTTTTCTTAAACTGGAGTCTGATTAAGGTTTCAATTTTAAAAACGTGTCCGCTTTAACTCACTGATTAACACTAGTTCTTTCTAGTTCTAATGTTCTTGGTTCCAATGTTTTTCCCACTTTACAAGGTTTGGCATGTATTTTCTCCATTACAAAGTCCTAGATAATAATGTTAGTACACAGACTTGTATTTTACATCTTTACCTGGTGAAACACTGGGAGAGAGCTAATATTTATCTGATGGCTTTTATAAGCTACAACACTTATATGAAAAGGCCCAATTATTTTCATAAGGATCTGCTACATAAAAGGCTTATCAGAAATTTCTGTGGTAAAAAAAGATGGGAGTACTATTGGAAAGGCTACAGCTGGTCTGGTTAACTGCTTATGACCTGGCTTTTTGGTGGTTTGTTGTTACTGCTGCTCATTATTCTGTCTGTAATGACAATACAAAAGCATTTATGTAGCTCCTGAATTACCTACCAGCAGCTCTTGTCACCAGATATTGCACATAGAGGACAGCTAGACAAATGACAATGGGCTCAGTTGGCAGCCTGTTACCCCAGAGATGTAGAGGGTTTTCTAGAACAGGACTAGGAAGTCAGGAAGGGCTAGGTAACTTTTATATTAACCCCTACGTTGCTTTAGCTATAAAGGTTCCAGACAATGTGCCCACATATAGTTACTTCTTTGTATTTCCACCACTGCTTTTGATTTCATTTTGAACTGTCTACTTTTTGCTAGTCTTCTACAAAATAAATTTCACATGCTATTGTCATTGTTAAAATCTTAAAAGCAAAGAAAGCTTAGTAAGCATCTAGCATTTGCTAAGATTGCAAAACTATCTTTTGATATTAAAAGAGCAGCAAATAGCCAGTTATTTTATTACACAAAGGCAGAGATGCTAGCAGGTAGAGAGAAACTTTTTTCTTGGTTATTCTATACATATCTCAAGAATAGCATTTTTTCCCCTTCCCCAAAAACTGGCCCCTGAAAGAAACTAGATATTTTCATTACAAGTGTCTTTTCACTTTGTAAACATGGGAGCAACTATTCTTTCAGCACGTCTGTAGGAAGACCATTACATTCTTCACAGTATCTGACTTTCATCAAATGTTTGCTGATGAATCTTAACTCAGAAAACTGCACTGCGTGTGTGACTCTCTATTAAAAGCTCTCTGACTAAACTAAGTCCTTCTACACAGTGGCGATGGTTCATGAATGAAAGCATCCACTAACATCCAAATGGAATTATTCTGGTTTGCGGTATCTTGCATTCCTAAAGTCACTTAAACACTTCAGCAGAAAAGGTAATGAGTTTAAAAAAGAAAACCACATTTCCCTTCCTTTCTCTCTGACTAACACTAACTCAAAGAAAGTTAAAGTTAAAATACTACTGTCTGTCCATATACATGTTTAACTAAAAAACTATGGATAAACTTAGGATGCAGGTAATTTTAGCCATACATTAATGTTAACGGCTATGCCACATTTCAGCATAGCTTTAAACTGATGATGTTTATGTAGGAGTAACATTATATAAATAAATCAACAAAAGTTAAAATACAAATTAGAACCTTAAATTTCCCATTGACCTAGTAAATGAATATTTTAAAGTTCATCATATTAAATGTATTCCTAAGTACAAAGTTCTGACTAAAAATATACAAAGTAATTTCTATATAAGTTCATTCTTTTAAAAAGAACCCTACATTAAAGTGTTGTCAAGAGAAAAGTTTAAAATAATTCCCTTTATTGCTGAACAACTCTGCATTTATCTGGAAATTTTACTTTTAACATTTACAAAGAAAAGTAGTATGGCATTTATACTAAGGCTTTATGAGCTGTGGACACCTAGGTTAAAAATGAGTTACTAGAGATCCATTTTAGGTCCACACCATCTAGCTCATAATGTCTTTTTGTAGTCTTAAGGGTAATTCTGGATATTTTCAAAAATACATGAGTAAAACCAACCTCAAGCTTAGAAAAAATAATCAAATGTGAAAATAGAGCTCAACCCTAAGAAACAAACACCACCAACTGAATATGGTCCTGATGGCTGTTGGAAAAACTCTTCCTTACTGAACAATAAAAAAAAAAAATCCATCCCATGTTATTGAAAAAGGGGAAAAGCAGGAGGAAGTAAAGAATAAAGGTAAACATTAGGTTTTTGAATAACCCATGAACTTAATCATTAGTACTCAGCTACTCTGACTAGCTGCCATCACACAACAGTGCAGTTAGTGGACTGCCGTCAGCACGTTAGACAGTGGTTACTGCCACAGAGAGACGAGTGGCTGGCGTTCCACACCACAGGACTACTCTGTTACCCTCGAGGAGTCTGTGGGTGAAGAAAGCCCCTCAGCAGCATCCTCCTTGATAACCTCCTAACAATACAAAACAAGAGTGTAGGTGAAAGGTGAGGGGATGAACCAAACTAGGATGACAAATGAACATGATGTAAAATAACAATACATGACACTGAAATCGTATGTGATTAGATTCTTCCTTCAGTGACTGAGTTAAAATTTAGATGCTAATTTAAGAGCTATTAATTTTACCTCCTAGTTTACAAAAATACAACAACAGGATTTTTTTTAATTGTTAAGTTTATCATCAGGAACACCTAAGATTTTAGACACAAATTTTTTTGTTTTGTTTTGGATAAGATTCCATAGTATATTTGAATAACTTTCTTATCCTATTTAATTTCTACCATTAGACTAAAGCGTTCTGTCAATATATCCTTTAATTTTTACACCATGGGGCTAACATATGCACAGATACTATATACTTATGTCCTCTAAAAAATACTCAAAATTAGCAGATGTAAAGGTTTAGTTTTTAAAGTTTTGATAACAAACACTACATTAGAAACCAGCAACTCAGTCTGTAAACAACTGAGCACTTACTCACTGAGATTGCTAGTCATTTTTCTTCCAAAGATATTTACCAGAAACAAAACAGCATACATCTTATGTTAGTAATAGCTTATATTTCTTAATATTATTTAAAAAATAAATTATGTTCTTTACTAAGAAAGGAAATAACCACACTGCTAATGCTATCTATGATTTTATTAGAGGAATACTTTAGTTACCCTTTTTTATACTTACTAGGCCATTGTTCTGATCTCTGGGCAAATTCGATTTTACTGATGGACGTGAGATGAGATGTTGGGAACCGCCAGGGTAATACCTTGGCGTGTAAAGGTATGGGGCAAAGAATGGCTATGGAAAAAACACGTAACAAAAGAAGGGGATAAACAATTACAGAAATCAAAGTGTAATGAGATCTATCAAATGAAACTAATAAAATACAACTCCAAATTTTTAATACAAGTGAAAAAACAAAAGAAAAGAAGCCTCACACATATTCCATAAGATCTCAAAACCCAAACTTAAGACATACTATTTAAATTTTCAGATTGTATATTAAGCTCTTTGTTTTAAAGCAATGAAGTTGTTAAGGCTAATCTTGCTAAGTAAACAACTACACACGCCTGAAGATAACTGAAATCAAACTCTGGAAATGGTCTACAGTGCTATAATCTGGCAATGACATCTGAGTCTACAAACAGTATTTCCTATCATCATCTCACATTTAAAAGCTAGAACACATACTAAATGCAAGTTCACTAAACTACTGTCAAAATTTAAGTATATCCTTTTAAATGTGAATATAAATTCTGAGACAAGCTATAACAAATGGAACACTTGTTTAGGAACAAATACCTTTGTGCTTGTTTAGGAACAAATACCTTTGTGCTTGTATTTATTTACATATACCTTTTTTGTAAATAAATACAAGCACCGACCCTGTGGAGTTCATTTTCCTATCAAGATAATAAAAGCAAAAAGTATCTCTAATATTCATATTCAAATGCGATCTAAAACTCACTAAAATTCAACATTCTTTTGATTAAAAAAAATCATACATTTAAAATTCAGTCATAACATTTTAAGTCCAAAAGACAGTTTCAAAACAATAACAGAACCAATATGAAATTCATGATATATCCCTTGAGCAAACTGTTAAAATGAAAGATTCCCAGCACTCTCTTACCCTGTTATAGAATGGGTGCTGAGGTCCTGTCATACCACTGTAATAGCTGCTGTGAGGCTGTGGAGACACAACCCCACCTGCAAATGGTCCGTTGAAGGATGTGGAAGAGGAACACACAGAAGGAGGCTGGCTGTAGCCAGAAGGCGGTCTAGGAGGAGCTTCATGTAAAGGCAGTGGGGGATATGCGAGTCCTCCGATATTAATCTGGTCTCTTGCGGCACGAACATCTAAAAGATTAAATTATATCCCAGCAAACAAAAAAATATACAGAGCATTAGTAATAAGTCCAGTTACCCACTTCCCCCTTTAATTTCCAGATAAGCATGGTTTTATCACTCTTGCCAGAGATTCCAACTGGCAAGAAGTAGACAGGGGATCATCAATATTTTGTACAGCTACTAGTGAGAAAAGACCAACTACTTAGCTTTTTTTCACCATGTGAAAAGTATCTGACATCAGGATTCTCTCCATAAATATAACTTTTTCTCTGACTTTTTAAGCTATTTGTGCTATTCTAACAATTCCTACAATTCATAAAGTGTTCCTGACTAGTCATAATTCCCATTGTCTAATATAATATTAGACTGTAGGATTGCAAATTATGTGAACCATCACCTGTGACCAACAACAAACAATTCCTATAAGATACACCTTCAACATCAACCTCATCACAGGATTCTTAATAATGACAAACAAGGACCACAGGAGTACCTCAGGGCTCTATTATTCCTGGGAAATTGAGGGCCAGTCCCGCACAGAGGACCAGTCCCACACAGAGATCAGTGCATCACGACAAGCCTTTGTGGCTGCACATGTATACTCTGGTGTCTCAGGAACTTGAATTATCCCAAAACCCAAGTGTAGTTCACAAATTTAAGTGAAAATTTTCGACGTACTATAAAACTTTTCTTACCCCCTCTAGCTAGATATGCCTATTACAAATAAGACTGGTGTCTGAAAAATTACCATGGACTACCTGACATCTTAAAGTGGTAACTATCTGCTAAAAAAATATCTAAAGTAAGACTTAAGATATGTAGGTTTGGAAACATGATAATGTAACTTTCACAAATAGCATTTTCTTAACATTTCTAAGGAGTGTCAAAACCCCTAACCCCCCAATACATTAATTCTGTAGTGCTTGGTTCAGTATTTCTTGTTTCTTTGTTTTATGGAGCAGGAGACATTGATACAGCTGTTAGAAACAGGAAAATATTTGCAGACTTCAAAAGGAAAATTAAGTTCGCCATTGATAACTACCTGCAATAATTTCCCGCAGTTTGGGGTCTAGATTTACAGTACATGGCAGAAAGGTCTTTACATCTCGAGTCACAAGAACAGGGGTTCTTGAAGACAAAAACACCTCAAAATTTCGTATATCTCCATCTATTTCAAGCAGTGGCTCAACATCTTTAGTTGTAGGAATGTTCTTTGATATTCTTCAAATAAGAAACAAATGAAAAAGGTCATTAATATCATTATCAGAAAGATATGCTACATGTAACATAAAATTTGTTATTTACAAAATAATAATTATACATCTTCCTCTCATTAAAATTTTTTAATGAAAGAAAAAGCAAGAAAAAATCAGTATAGTTATAAAATTACCAAGGTAACAAGTACAAGGTTAGAATTAAATTGCCTCTGGTCAAAGACAGGACTTGGGTCCTCAATGCATCATCCATTAATAACTTTTCATCAAAGGTCAGTTATTCAACACATGAGGATAGTGGGTCTCAGAAGTTAAACACTAGTTAAAAGCTTACCTAACATTACATGACTAGAAAGAAAATAGGGTTTGCTCTAAAATCTATGTTTATAATACAACACTGTGGTTCTTCTTGCTTTTGCAAATGAAAGAAAAAGGAATAATTTTTAAATAAATTACATAAACTAGAAAAAAGTTAGCACTGTTTTCTTTTGTAAAAAAAGGCTTTATTTTCCATTTAAATTTCAATAAATATTCTACTGTATACACCTATAAAGGTAATATCTATCAACCATCAGTAATATGTAATTTGTGGGTAGTCAGAGAAATACAAAAAAATAAGGGGGAAAAACACATGATTTTACAATCAGACAGAATAACTGCTAATATTGTATGTCATATAATATTATCTTTTACAAAACTGTTAGGTAGCTGAGTTTACACATACAAACAAATCTTATATGTAAAAATGAGTAATATTCATTGAAAAACACTTAGTAAAGACTTCTATTTTGAACTAACTACTCAAAAAAATGGTCAAATACTAACAATTCCAAACTACTCAAGTGCCAGGCAAAGTGCTGATCTGCAGTAGTAAGTAAAAAATGCATTAGAGAGCAAAAAGGATAGAAAATGTGAAGGAGAACTTAAAAGACAAGAGGAAAATGAGAAATAAGCTAAATGTCAACTCAGGATAAATGTGTAACTTGTGATACAGCCATGTAATGGAATACTACCTTTCAACAAAAAAAGGAATCATTTATTTATATATGCAACATGGATGAGACTTATAATAAATTATGTTGCGTTAAAGAATAAAGCCAATAGGGGCCTCCCTGGTGACGCAGGCGTTAAGTCAGTACTATGAAGTTATCCGCAGCCACTGCAGCACAAGTTCTATCCCTGACCAGGGAGTTGACCCACATGGTACAGCAGACCTCTCCTGTCTTGCCCTCTGCTCCCCTTATTAACAATGTTTTCAATCTATCTGCCTGTTCTGCTCCCTACTCTGTCTCTGGTGAATCTTCTCAACCCCATCCCATACCTCTGGCCTAGACCCCAGTTCTTATATGCATAAGTAAATAAATCCTTTTAAAAAAGAATAAAGAATAAAGCCAATAAAGAGTACGTAGTTGTATGTTTCCACTTACATAAAAACAGAAAATGTAAACCAATCTATAGTGACATAAAACTGAGACGGGGTTCCCTGTGAAGTTAGGAAGAAAATGTTGGAAGTGATAACTAGATCCACTCTCCTGACTGTAGTGATGGCTTTGTGGGTATGTACAAATACCAAAACTTGTAAAACTGTACAATTTAATATAGAAGTTTAAAACTATATGCCCATTATACTCCATCAAGCTGTTTTTAAATTACTACACATTTGAAGATATCTTTAAAAGAGTGAATTCCTAATTAGTCAAGAATATTAACTATAAAAATATGCTGAGCACAGTTTCAGGAAAGCAATTAAATTTTCATGCCCTTCAAAAAGTGGAAAGGGTCTTACTCTGACTTTAGTTAGTTATATCATTTCCTTGGGACTAGCACTTTACCATTCATACCCAATGCTTGGCAAGTAGCCCAATATTAAAAGCCATCTAAGGGAAAATCCAGAGAACAAAATTAGCAAACAAGAAAAGAATAGGGTGCTGGTGAGAAAATAAAGATAGTAATTTTGTCTTAATGAATTTCAGGAAGTCCTTTTTACGGACTCATGCACACATGTATGAAACAGAAAGGCCACTGGAGGAGATTACTTCTTAAGAAATTAAAATGGTATTTAAGATGATTATTAACTATATTTCAAATTAAATGGAAAACAGTTGCCCAGGGTCATCTGCAGAAGTGGCTAAAATATCAGAGCTTAAACAGTTAAAAGCGTAGTTCATCTAGTCTGGGAGTCAACATAAAACACTGAGAAGAGAAGTGAGAAATATTCAGATAAAAACACACAGCTGACAAGTCACATGAAACAAATGAACTGAATTTTAATGCCGCTCTGCTTAACTCTGAATGTGAACAGTGCTCTCAATCCAGTGAACAATACTGCTGTTCACAAGCCAACAGTCTACTGCTGGTTTCCAGATTGAAGTCTCTATTCTAACCTTTTGAGCTCAATACATTAAACTCTTTTACTGAAAGAGATATTTATGTAAATGATAATCTTTTGGCAGTGGGCCATCAAAATCATATGTGCCTTTATTTTTCAGATATTTTTTCTAAAGGTTAGTATTTAGGGAATTTAAGTAACTTCACTTTTCAATTAAGAGTGAGTTTAAATTTTCAGCATTATAAATCATGTGAATAAAAGTTGCCAGCAGTTAAATAGCCCACAGAAAGCATTATAAAACCTCAGGCATCAATGAGCTCCTAACAAGTTTAAATGTAATTTCTTTCTATGCCACCAATCTAGCAATACTTGTTAATGCCAACATCAATGTAAGTTAAAAGCATTTTTGATTACAAATGACAGTGGTTTATAGAAAGTCCATATTAATTCCTTGGCAGAAATTACATAAAGCATTCATATCACTTTCATTCAAAATGAGGTTTTTAAATTACACGGAAAGAAGTTCTATTTTAAATCAAAATATAAATAGGTTATAGGGACTTAATTTATGATCATGGCATTATTTGTCATACTTAATTTAAAAGCAGCTGCCTAATAATGTCATTATTTAATCATGAGAGGTTAAAAATGAAGATAAATTTCATTTAAAAATTTGAACAGGGGAAATGGCTAGCTGCCTCAGAGTCTTATATACCCTGAAGTGACTTTAACTTGTAGTAGACTCTCAAAATCTCCCAGCCAGTCAGTGGCCATTTACTCATGCTGCCCACACGGAGCAGCTGGGGCCAGTGGAGTACTCGGGAGATGGCCACGGCACAGTAGCCCGAGGACCAGAACCAACAGATACAACGAATTTACTTTTAAGCCACCCCATATATGGAATGACAATCAAGAACCCTAAAACCTTAGGAGCAGGGCCTCCCTGGTGGTGCAAAAGGTTAAGCACCACACTATGAAGCAAACCGCAGCCACTGCAGCACGAGCTGGAACCCCACCACCGGCCAGGGAGGTGACCCACATGGCGCGGTAGACCTCTCCTGCCTCGCCTGCTACTCCCCTCAGCAGTGTATTTCAGTTGATCTGCCTGTTGTGCTCCCCACTCTGTGGTGAATCCTCTCACCTCCCGTGACTCTGGCCTGTACCCCAGCTTTGTATGCATAAATAAATAAATCTTTAAAAAAAAAATCCAGACCAGCACTCTACTGTTCACAAAACTATGCAAGCAAGCACACTACTCTACCCTAGGCTTCTGGGCTAAGAGATTCATGACTAGCCAGAAAAATCACAACTCTGACTTATGATGAGGCCTGGGTCAGGACCTGGAAGACACACACCCACAAGTCCACTTAGGATTATAGGGATGATTCACCTGTGAGGCAAAATTCCCAATTAGTCTTTTTAGGTTCTGGATCAGATTTGTTGAAAACATACTACCACTGCAGAGCAAGTTTAAGAGATTGGTAACATTTGCATCTACTAAGGATTTAGAATTTCTTAATATTACATTGTCAGAACGAAGCATAGAAGCAGGTAGATGTCCGAACAGCGTACAGCTACAACAAGCACCTGCGCGTTTCAGTGCTAATATTCAGAGCAGCTCAAGTTTCTCACTGAGTTTACCGAGGAATGTTATCATTTGAATCAACCAATTCTTTCTGCTTTCTTTATTCGCTTCTGTACAAGATCTAATTTGCAAATAGGTTTCCACGAGGAGGGAAGGAAGAGCCTGAAAAACTAAGGTCTACAGTATGAGAGCCACCCAGGCACCAAGACGCACGTGATCAGGAAACAGCAATGCAGGTGACAAAATTTCAACCAAGGGTAATGAGAGAAGAATCTAGAAAAGAGGTTAAGAGGGACAAAAGGAGACTCAGGATGAGACTAGATCTATGATCAAAAGTATTCTGATGAAAATGAATGAGATTACCCATGGCTGTTTAAGAAATACTAATAACATAGTGAGCTGCTACCAAGCACTAGATGTTTCCATCACTGTGGCCCTTAAGAAATCTTAACAAGTGCTACGTTAATCATGTATTGGAAGCAAGTGTTCTGCAAAAGAACTCTGAGTAACAGACACAGAGGATGGAGACTCTGAACCCAAAGGCCAAGAACATGCTGCAGGTTCTGAAGACTTCACTACACGAGCCCCCTCCGAGTCAACATTTACTGAGTTCAGAACCCAAGTTCCACAGTGGCTGGGCTGTTTAGTACCTTTAAGTATAAACTGGCTAGTAAATCAATTTTTTAAGCCTCTTTTTTTCACATCTACCCTCTTCCCAAGAGTTAATTTAAAAGAACTCTAGGGGGGAAAGTCCTACTAAACTTAATAAAAATGATACTATTTGACCACATAACCATTCATTCGTCTATGATCATGCTCCTCAGTGCTTACAAATGTTCTGAGAAACCATAAAAAAAAAAAACAGGAATGGAAAGTTGAAATTTAGAGTTCAAATACTGATTAAATGCAGTTTTCTGCCTTGTTCTGTTATGTAAAGGGGAAAGCAGGATGCCTTTGATGTCATTCATTACTTGGTGGAAAGTCTGGGTAGTGATTCCAGTGAAATACCCCCACCTGCTGGACACACTGGGTACTGCTAACAGAGTCCACCTGCAGTGGGCTTTTTTTTTTTTTTTTTAAAGATTTATTTATTTATGCATACAAGCACTGGGGTACAGGCCAGAGGTGTGGGGGGTGAGAGGATTCACCACAGAGAGCGGAGAGCAGAACAGGCAGATCAACAGAA
>JAGFMF010011799.1:8238000-8330257 GCA_019455555.1 Galemys pyrenaicus | reverse complement strand
GGGCGAGGCAGGAGAGGTCTGCCGCGCCATGTGGGTCCCCTCCCTGGGCGGCAGCAGGGATTGAACTCGTGCTGCAGTGACTGCGGTTTGCTTCACAGTGCATCGCTTAACCCACTGCGCCACCAGGGAGGCCCTGCAGTGGGCTTTATAGTGGCTCATCACCTCACTGCTTAACCTTTCATTAGACAGCATTTTGGTTGTACTGTACTATTGTTTATTCTCACATTTTGAAGACTCTTAACAACAGTTTGATTTGCTAAGATCACAAACCTCTGTCGAAAAAATAATTTCAGGAAAAATATTATCTCTAAACTTAAAGCATATTCAATTTTGAGAGACAAATTTGACTCCTTCAATAATCAGATTTTTAAAATATAACCATACATTACCATTACCGCATTATAAAATAAACTGAAAATGTGCACAAGTAATGCAATTTTTGTTTCAAATATTAAAACATATATTTAGATAAGGGACTATGGAAAAAATCAATTATAATAAAGTAAAAATCAAAGTCTCAGACAACTATAAACCGGAGACATTCCCCAGGGTAGGAGGAGGGAGAAGGAACAAAATGGGTGGGAAGAGCAAAGGGGACTAGGGTGATGGGACACGGGTGAGTTGGTAATTGGGAGTTTCACGGGGACTACACCTGAGAAGAGAAAGTATACACTATACAAAAATGAAAAATAATGTAAAATATATATAAAATAAGAAAAATAAATAAAACATATATTTAAATTCATTTTGCTCTTTCTACTTTCAAATAACTTAGTTAATATAAAGTATTTTATGTACTTTACTATATAAAACACTTAACTTTGGAACATTTAAAATTCTTTGTTCTATATTAGCATAAAATATTGAAAGCAGCATCAAAGTTTAAATGAGAAAATATTTTAAAATCAATTTTATTTTATTAAAAGCAGGAGAAAAAATAACCTACCTAGAAAGAAATTGTCAAAAGACCCCAGCCATCTAGTACACATGAAATGGTATAAAAACTTAACCTAAATATGCCCAATGTTATGACTTTTTTTAAGCTTTCGAAGCAAAGCCTACTGCAGTTACTACAAACAATTAGAACTGAATAAAGTTCTGCATAAAGAACTGAATGAACATAGTCAAAATGCTCAAAATGGAGTCAGCCGAGGCACATCTTTTTCCAACAGCACTGCCGCCCCACACAAGGGTGGAACCCCTGGGTCGGCTGAGGGCACGGAGCCACCACCAAGCCACAGCGTACATGTGAAAAACCTCAGAAATGCAGTTGGACTCTAAGTCACAGGGAAATGCCTCTGAAAATGTTGCTTTGATTTTTAGTATCACCTGACAAAAGGCAGAAACTGCTGGGTGTCAGCTGAAATATGTAATCACCAGTCAATATTTGTGTACTGAGAACTGTAGCCTTACCCGGGATAGACTGGTATGGCAACATTTTACCCACATTTAAAACCAATGAACAAGCATCTGTATGCAGAACGTACTTTCCAAGTAAATGCAGCTTCTCACTACCTTCCCCCTATCCATGCTCCCCTCAGTTCAAATGACATCATCATGTTTCTTCATTCCTTCAGAAACACCTACTCTATGCCAAGAAGGTCCAGAAACAGTTCAGCAAGGCGTAAGGGAAGTTACAGTTCATGGAGTTTACAGTCTAGTTCGGGAAACAAATATTAAAGACATAGCAAAGCAAATACTTAAAAAGCAGTAACTATGGTAAGTGCTATGAAGTAATATACTAGTATATAATGAACGCATCCAAAAAAACCTTAGAGAAGGGGTGATGCTAGGTTACAAAAGGCTTCCTGAGGTGACAGCATTAAGATCAGACCAAAAGAATGTGGTGGGAGAGGATGGGATGAACCAGACAGAAGAGTAGGTGGAAAGGTGAAAGGGAGAGGGGAAAGTGTGAGAAGGGGCTGGAGGGCCAGGCTAAGATGGAAACTCTAGTACAAACCTGATTCCAAGTTACAGAATTCTGACCAATTACTTCTCTTTATTGTTAGAGTCAATCCGACGTGCAATGACCATTATTTCCACTTCATATACCCTATAAGTCAAATTCACTGTCAGTCCACATGCAGCTCATTAGTCTGTCTATGCCTGTCAATCCTCAGTCCTGTGGAAAACACCTTCTACTTACTGTCAACTAGGGATCTAAATGTGAGTAGGAGAGCAGGAAAGGCATGCAGTTGGCTAAGTCCAAAGAAACAAAAGCTATTTTTAAATGATCCAAAAAGTAGACTTACAAATTCATCCTTTTCTTAGAAGATAGGGAATAATCTTAAGAAACGAAATTTACAGCAGGAGAAACACAAGAGGAAATTAGATTTTGTGATTTCTTACAAATAAAATACTTAGGATCTCTCCTTAGGGTTCTTTCAATGCACAGCGAAAAACATAGACGGAGTGATTCATTTCTTAGTTCTCTCATGCTCACCTACTTTCTGCACTTTTCATTTACTTGAAGTTTTCCACCCAATTCATTCCTACCCCCTCCCCAGCACTGGAGTCTCAAAATATGCTCCCTTAAGTCAATAGAGTCTCCAAATTCTGGCCAAGACACACTGAGGAGTGCTTGAGGAGTGCTTGCACAGGCACAGTTCCTTTGAGAGCCTGCAATGTACCCAGGGTGGACGCTGATGTCCTAGCCTTAGGCTTCCAAAAACTGTCCATGACCTGGTCTCAGAGCCTTTGTCTCCCCTTTGGTCTCAGAGCCTTTGTCCAAACTGTTTCCTCAGCTAGAAAAGCCTTCTTGATATTTGCTTCACTAATTCTCTTCTCCTTTCACCTTTGCTCAAAACGCCCCTGCTTACTCGGACTCTGTTCAGCCCTGCCACCACCACATGGCCCTGCTCTCTCCTCCACTCTGTGACTGTCCCTCTGACACGCTGCGCAGACACCATTTACACTGGCCACCCACTGCGGAGGAAGCGCCACAGGGAGAGGGCTGTGTGTCTCTTTTGTTCATGTGAAAACAGAGCCTGTCAAGAAAAGGTGCTCAATAGTTATTCTCTGAGCTTTCTCCCGTTAATGACTCACAGCTTTGGGTGGAGCTACAAGTTCTGCTGCGAAGAAGTAGCAAAATCTGCAAAACTAGTTCAGCTGGTCTGCTTCATTTTTTGCTCCAAATGAAAAGAGTAGGCAAAATACAGGTACGTCAAAACAAACTGAAAAATTCTGCCCTTTACCTATAATTACACTTGGGAAGCCCAAAGGACATACAACATACTACAAAGGACATGCGGCACTTCACAAAGTCAAACTGACTAGTGCCCGATTCTTAATGCTATTCAAATTAGTAACTTAGGTCCACAAGCAGAACAAGAAGTCTGTACACACTCTGCATCTCGGGATGTGGTGGGGGGCACTAACAGTCCCCCAGAACATAAAGGAGAGCAGAAGAAAGTTAGTGAGAGCTAAGAGACAGGAGATGACTAGAAAGATAACATTAAACTTATGAAAACTCTGATTATCAGAGAGGACTATCATAAAACATGAACCTTTATTATGAAAAATATCTCAAGTACAGAAATACCATTACTTGAATAAGTTAAAGATACTGAAATTGGGAAAATGTTATAAATGAGATCTCTGTCGTGTCTATTCAGCAATACTATTTCAATGAATAGCTACCATTCTGAGGTTCTCTCAAAATAATTATTAAAAAAAAAAAAAAAAAACTAAAGAACCAAAATGAAAGTATGGCACAAGCTTTAGCTCAAAATTATTCTGACCATATCATCCTGAGTAAAAGACCGCACAAGTGTCAAAACAGAAACTTAAAACGTTATCTTCATGAAAACTATTGGAACTGATCTTTAAAAATCTCTGCTTGCTTCAAATGCTTACTAAAAAAACCAGAAATAAACGTTCATGCTAAAATATTTCAATGGTTGTCTAAAGTGTTGTAATAAAAAGTAGACAGAAAATCTTTATCTACAGTTTTTATTTTACTCCCTTTCTTCTTACTAAATGTATGTTAACAAAAAAAAACCTCAAATGATCTAGACAAAAGCTTTTAGCTCAACACATAATTGCATGAAAATTACAATAATTGTACCAATTAAAATAATCTTGAATGAACAGTATGTCATCTTAATGTTCCAATGGCTTATAGAGGGATCTACTTAATTAGCTGAAATTGCTTTCCAGTGTTAGTATCAAATGTCATTTGTTAAAAGTTGAACAATTTAGAAAATAATTTAACAAAGCAATTTCACCAAACACCAAGAACCAACATTTTCTTTTTCAGCTGAATAAAGCAAGCAGATGTGTCATCAAATCTCTATAAAAATAAATGAGGCTTTTTATGGATTAAAAAAATAAATTTTACAACCAGCGTTAAAAATACTATTTTCTGTTTTTACCAAATCAGATTTCTTTAATAAAATAAATGAATATCAATTATACATAGCTGCTTTTTGTCTGTTGTAAATAAAACTTTTTATTATTCAAATGACAAGCAATAGCATTAAAGAACTCAACTATGGTTAACCAGAGACAGTCATTTAACTCTCCCAACCTATCCCAACATATGATTTTTCAATATGGTGACCAAATGGCTTTCCTATGGTTTTTATTTCAAATCATCTTACTAAATTTTATTACTTTAAGTCAACTCCTTAATGAATACTCAAAGATACATACTAAATTGCCTTTTTATCTTCCTTAGACTAGCTATAAAACACTCTTGTAAGTATTTCTATGCATATAAAATATAGTTGCACCTCAAGAAAAAAAAGTAGGCATCTTCAAGTCATCCTGAATCCAACCCATTTGTGGATGGATGCTTAAGTCTAAGACACTGGGCGAAAAACACATTAAGTGAAGAAAAGTAACTAGAGTCAATAAATAAAAATCAAGAAAAGCCATTAGGACTTTGGAAAAAGAAAAGTCAAGATTTCAGAGAGACATGTCATATCTTCAAATGATAATATCTAAAAGGAAATCAAATTACTCTTCATCCTTTTTATATCTTTAGTTTTCCTGCCACCATCTCAGCAGAAGACTAAATAGAAAACTAAAACTATTACTTTCTAAAATACGGCCTGATGATAAGCTGACAGTCAGCTTCATACAAACATACTACATATATACAGACACACACATACTTTTCAGTTACAGGTTGCATGTGTGTAAAGGGTCCTAGAATCATGTAAGTTCACCAAGGAGTACAGTTCTTAGATGCATTCATTAAACTATGTCCTTAAGTAAAAAGGTTAACAAAGCAAAGAACAGTTATTAAACCATCCGTGTGAAGAACAACAGGAAAGGGAGGAGGGAAAAACTGTAAGAAGTACTGTGCTAGGGTCCATCATATTTGGATCCCTCGTCTCTTTTCGTTTGTTCAAATCATAGCACATATCATCCTATACTTTAATTACTTAATTGAGTGCTGCCATTACTTTAAATTTTAAATTTTCAACCCACTGATAACTTGAAAGAATGGAACACAAACACCTAGATCCACAAACCATTCAAATACATCTTGATACACCTGCTCTCACGTCTGCCCTGTGTCAGTGTCAGTATTTGAAAGCGCACACACATAAACACAAATATGTCTCTGCACACAAGCTATCTGAAAGTGCTCCCTAATGCCCCTGAAATGTCCTCTGTGCTCCCCTTTCCTTCTGACAAGATTCCAATCAGAGTTCACGTCCTGCACTCTGCACCTGGGACTCTCAATCTTCCCCAGTAGCCAAATCAGTCATTCCTAGAGAATTTCCCACAGTTTGCATTCATCTAGCTGTTTCCTTACGATAAGAATCATGGTAAAACACCGTATTACACAAGTGCTACCCTCTACTGCATTACCCAGAGACACACAATGTATGACACTCTGCATCCCGTGAAAAGAGTGAGGACTTTGGGCCTGACCATTTGACTAAGAATATGGGGACACCCAGCGCTCTCCCTATAAGTGCATTTCTTTTCTGCAAGTCTAAGTGTAAGCATCTTATTCCCTATTCTCCCTCTCCCCTCCACCTTGCTAGTGTTTTTTAAAAATATTTATTTATTTATGCATAGAAGAGCTAGGGTGCAGGCCAGATGTGTGGTGGTGGGGGGCGGTGAGAGGACCCACCAGAAACAAAGTAGGGAGCAGAATAGGCGGATCCACTGAAATACACTGCTGAGGGGAGCAGCAGGTGGACAGGAGAGGTCTGCTGTGCCATGTGGGTCAGCTCCTGGCCAGGGATCACTCTTAGGCCACTGAGGTGATAGCTCTGAGGTTTAACCCTACACCACCAGGGAGGTCCCCTGCCAATGGTTATTACAATCATTGCTGAACCCTGTTTGAATCACTTATACTCAGGGTTTTGAAAAGGTGATTTTTCTAATTTAATGCATTATTTATTCATTTATTAACTGATCTTTTTTTATGATTTGACAACAACTGTTTGTGCTCATTATGTTCAATATTATTTTAATAAAAATATTTTTAAAATAATGCTTATTTATCTACCAAACATCCATAACTACACAGAGCCTGGGCTGTGATGCAAACACTTACTCATGGAATAAAATGATACTACACATGCAGAGAAACCCAAGCACAAGCCTCACGCTGAGGTGGTGCTGGCAGTGTCGCTGTGGACGCAGGTGCAGCTCTATGCCGCTGCTCCTGCTGCAGTGACCGCGCTGCCGCCATCTAGTGGGCCCTGCTTGATACAGTGCAGTGTGAATAACTGACGAATTTAGCATCTTCTAGAGCAAAACCCTCAAAGAGCACAAATCTGTAGACTATTGCTCCAGCCATCTCTTTAGTTCTCAAAGGAGTTCCTCACCTGGACATATTAGCTAATAGATGAACATGAAGAATGGGAATTAGAAAAGAGGGGAAGTCGTATGCTGACAATCTCTAAGAAAAACAATTTGAAATCTTACAAGTTTTAAGATAGGAATTACATACTAAAAGCTTTGTTAGATTTAATATTCCATGTATAGATATAAATTTAAATGCAACAATTTAAACTTTTAAACAACATTAAATGTTTAAATCTTTAAATTTAAACAATAGTTTCCATTATACCCAGTCATATAAAATTGCAAGTTCCTTGTATTATTTTTCCTCTAAGAGATAGTTTATCTAGAGTAGCAAGTGAAAACACTGAAGGTATAAAGTGTTCTGATAAACAAAAAGGACTATAATTTTGTGAATTTGACAACAAATTGGTAACTTAAAACTATATATCTGACATTTCACTAAGTCTTAACTGGATGTCTTTCAAGAGAAAAATATCAAATTCTTTATCAGAAGCAAACATTTCTAAAGTACTTTCAATGGCTGATGATAAAAGGATAATAAACCCTTTATCATTTAATGTAAGCAGTGTTTTCCACCAGAACTCAGTTTCTCAATTCACCAGCTACAAAACTCTGAAAATATCTGCACCAGTGATTTTTGGAAAGACACCCTCTTAGCAGTCTATGAAGACAGAGAATATAAAATAAAATGGCAATAATTTTGCTTTAAGGCTTGCATTTCATATGATAAATACATAAAGTCAATGTGACTATTAAGTCAACATTTTATCACAAAGGTTATACTGGAAAAAGGAAGAATATATCCAAATAAAGTTGTGCACTTTTACATGATGGGTCATGTACCTTGCTAACACAATTCTAAATTATAATAGTCAATAAGAATGAGTAACCAAATGCATTTTATATAGACTAATTTATATTCACTTTGCTTTAAATGCATTAACTTCTTTTTGAAAAGTCAATCTAAGGCAAAGTTAACTATAAGAGATCAGAGTACCTTTCATAGATGGTTTTTAGTGTCATTTGATCTGGGATGCCTTCAGTCTCTTCCAAATATAATATAAGCCAGGACGTTCTGTAAGGCCACTGCTCAGTCAGGTTGATCCAGCTAGCAAGTCTGTCCCAGTTAAAACTGATCTGATTGGCTCTCAATAACCGTCCTTTAAGGAATACAAAACCATTTAAAAATTAATATATAATAATATGTTAAGCAAGGAATTAAAATGTACTTACAACACTTGCAATGTATTTCTTGAACTCTTAAACATAAAAAAAAAACAGGAGTGAGTTGGAGATAGAAATTACAACAACATAGGTACTAATTTTTTTTCTCTTTTTCTTTATCTATATATATTTGACATCAGTTGTGGATTTTCCACCACCATTTCACCAGTGCACCATCACCTCAGTCCCTTGTGCTCTTTCTGCCCTCAGCCCATTTTCAATCCCGTGACTGGGTTAGGTCCCAGAAATAAGTGGTGGCAAAGTTGTGAAGACTTCTAATCGAATTTTTTGCTATGCTTAAAATCTATTCATTCAGTTTATTAGTTACTGATGGCAGAGATAGAAGACCTAGTCCCCAGTCTAAAAGAATTCGAGTATATTGGGAGTGATGGATAAATAAGAAGACCATTGTAATAGTGTGAGATGTGGCTATACTCGTGATACACACATATTGCTGTACGGACCTAGCTCATAAATGTCAAATCTGGAAGCAGCAGTTAAGGGAGCATTTCCTTAAGGATGTAAACACCAACACACAGTAAGCTCTGCAGGATGAACACCAGTCAGTCCAGTGAGGGAGGGCTGAGGCAGGGGAGGAAGAGAAGTAGGATATTCCTACAGGGGAGCAGCAAATGCAAAGTCATGAATTCAAGAAACAAGTCGATACAGAGAACTAGAAGACCATTTCAAAAGTGTGAGTGAATGGGAAGGATGAACGTATTCTAAGTACTCTAGCATAGAGTAGTTAATAAATAAAGTAGCAAAAGAAAGTTTTGCCCAAAGAATGCATCATATACTATTTTTTAATTTTATCCTCCAAAACAACCTAATGAAAACAAACTGTAAACTAAACACAACTGATAAAGAAAGCACAATATTAAAGAAACCTCTTAACCACCCACTAACATTTTTATCTACTAAAATCCCAAATTATTTTCTGATTATTAGTTTTATCTGTTGTATGGTTTCTTAAAAGGAACAACAGATTGCATGCATTTTTACATACAAAATAACAGAGGCTACTGATTAATTAACATGCCCTAGGCTCAAACCTATGTCTTTTGCCTTCAAATTCTTTCCAAATAAATTACTCATCTATTTATAAAAATAAAATAAAATAAAATGTAGTTTCCTACATACATCTAAGTAGTGTTACCCAATTAAATGAAAATTTACCATGAAAACTAGCAAAAATCCATTTAAATACAAAGGTTTAAATCTGTAGTTATTTTTCAACATAAGCCTTTCATATTTAAGCAAACCTACAACACTGAGATGCTTTTATAAAATGTTTACTTAGACATCTTTCATTTTCAGGCAGAGCTGTATTTGATAAAACTTAATATTTCTGATAACAATCTAGAAAGACTGCTATATAGTTATAAAAACTAGTATTAGAGAAATTCTTACACTTAAAATGAGGCTAAAATACTTTGGAAAATACTTTGGCTCTACTCTATAATACATAATCATCATTTTAGAAACATTAATATATCTCAATAACAACTATTAAATGACATTAACTTGGTCATCTTTAGACTGTCTAAAAATGTCTAAATATAATTCAAGTCCTTATTATGGATTTGGGGCCTTTAAAACCCAAAATGAATGAGCCACTGGTGCTTTCTCTGGCATCGCTTCCCATGCCTGTCCCTTTTACTCTCAGACTCCTGCCAGACTGGGGAGTCTGGTTGGACTGTTCCTGGGTGGAGAATTTACACTTGCTGTTCCTTCTGCTTCTCCAAAGATACTGCAACTTCATTCCCACTTCATTCAGATCTCTGACTCACTTAACAACAGTGTCACGGATCTTGTTCTGGGTAGTGAGGAAAGAGAAAATGAACACAATGACAGAGATTCTGGCTTTGTGGGTCTTATACTTTAAGACCCACACAAAAAACAAAACTAAGTAACCGTGTGAGTGTAACAGAAGGTGATCTGTTCTGTGGAGTAATATAAAGCAGCAATGTGGTAAAAGAGGGAGCTCTGAGTTTTTATAAAATAATGAAGGAAAGGGCGCATAGAAAGTTGACATTTAGGAAAAGACTTCCAGAAGGCAAGAAAACCCAGTATGCCAAGGATTGGTACAGGCAGAAGTGGCAACTGCAGACCCTAGGCAGTCTGCATTTGCCTGGCATTTTCAGGCATAGGTAGGTTAGGGGTGGAGGAGAGTAACAGAAGATGAGACCAGAGGCAGGGACACAGATCAAAAGGGCCTTGTCAGAGACTGCCAGGATTAGGTTTCCTTTTCAGTAAAATGGAGACACACTATGAGCAAAGAAGTAGCATGATAGGCTTCTATTTTAACAGGATTGCTGTGGCTGCCATACAGAGAACAGGCTATCGAAGAAACAAAGGGTGGAAACACTTAGAAGGCAACCATAATCATTACTGCAGAGGGGACATGACGATGCTTTGAGTAAGGAAAGCATACTAGAAATGGTAAGAAGTGGTCAGGTACTGGATACAGTCTGAAGACACAGTTAAAGAATTCAGTACAAATTGGAAGTGATATCTAAAAGAAAGATATCAAGGTTTTTTTGCCCAGAAATAAACTCTTGCATGTACAGTGAAATGATTTTTAACAAGGGTGCAAAAGCATTCAGTGAGAAAAGGAGTCTTTTTAATAAATAGTGCTGGGAAAACTAGATCTTTTCATGCAAAAGAATGAACATGAAGCCTTCCCTAACATATACAGAATGCAATTAAATTAAGCTAAATATAAGACTTACAACAATAAAACTGTTAGAAGAACACACAGGCTTTAACCTCAGGACCATGGATTAGACATGACACTGGTAAGGCAGAGTCAAAAGATAAAAGAGACAAATCGAACTTCAAGAAATTTAAAATTTTCATACATCAAAGACACTGTCCACGGAATAGAAGCCAATCCTCAAAATTGAAAAAAATTGCAAATTATATATATTTGATAAAAGATTAATATCCAGGATATAAAGAGAGCTAAACCTCACCTTGAAAAAAATTATTTTTAATTGGCAAAAACCTACATGACATGTCTCCAGAGAAGACACACAGATGGCCAACAGCCATGTGAAAAGATGCTCAACATCTCTAATAATCGGGAAAATGCAAATTAAAGCTACAAGATACCACTTCATACCCATTTGGAGCTACTACCAAAAACAAAGAAAACAAGTGTTAGCGAGGATGTAGAGAACTGGAACCCTTGTGTACTGTTGGTGGGAACGTAAAATTAATTCTCAAAATAAATTTCACAGCCACTATGAAAAACAGAATGGAGGGTCCTCAAAAAATTAGCAATAGAAATACCATGTATCATAGTACTCTACTTCTGGGGATATCCCCAAAATAATAAAAAAGCTGGGTCTTGAAGCACTATTTCTGCAACAATATTCATAGTAGCATTATTCACAGCAGCTAAAACATGGAAGCAATCCACATATCCACTAACAGATATATGGATAAGCAAATACGCTAAGTACACACAATAGACTATTACTGAGGTGAAAAAAGGAAGGAAATTCTGAAATACTGTAACACTGATGAATCTTGAAGACATTATGCTAGCGGAAATAAGTCAGTTACAAAAAGACAAATGCTATGATTGCACTGATCTGAAGCACTTGAAGCGGTCAAAATCATGCCAAAAGATACTACAGTGGTAGCTCTCTGTAGCCCAGAGGACAGGGAAGGAGGAGTCATGCTTAACTGGTATAGAGTTTCAGTTTTATTGAAAGAACAGAACTCTGGGATGGAGGTGGTGATGGTGGCCCAAGAATGTGCATGTATTTAATGCCATTGAACTGTGCCCTTAAAATGGCAGAGATGGTAAAATTTATTTTACATGCATTTTATTTAGCACAATAAAAAACAAAAATACATCATTTGAAAACCACAACAGTGGTTTATAATAGTGTTTTGTAGCAGTGAATAAGATCTAAGTTTCAACATTTTAATTAGTTAATTATAGTCAGCTATGCAGATTAGTATGAAATTATCTTTGTACAAAGAAAAACTTAAAACTGAGAAGACATAAGAGATTTTTTAAATCACCAAGTTGTAAAAGAGCAGCGTACATCTGATGGCTGATTTCCACTGTCAAGACTAATGGTCTCATAAGACAGACTTATATCTGCATATATATTTATATGCCACAATAAAGTGGCATTCAGCAGAGTCAAAGGCGTGGACCCAGCACGGCCCTGTTTCTGAAAGCAAGTGGCCATGTTAAGGTCCAAGATCATATCCACTGTGACCAGTAAGGAAAAAGTCACCTGTCACAGACACGATATTCAGCAATCTCCTCATGGTCTGGGGGCTTATGTCACTGAACCAGTCCTCCGTCACCAGCAGCTTGGTGAGGTCAAAGGACATCTGCCGGGTGATGGTCCGCTGCATCTGCCTCCGGCGGTATGTGTCCTGGAAGAGCAGGGCTCGGTGAGCATGGACAGTGCCTCAGTTGCAGAACTTAGAGCTTTCTGAGAAGTTAATGGACACTTGTGGTAATAACCAAAAAGCCAAACTTCTAGTCAGAAGGGACTCTTACATAGTAATAGAAAGTATGATTACCATTCTCTGAGACAGAATCTTTACAGAACTAATATAAAGTAACATTAGAAGCAACAGCATCAAATGCCATGGTGTAGCTGCAGACGCTTTTGGATTTATAATTGTACAGTTAAAGAAAGTTCAAGTTCTGCCTTGAGGATTATAAAAAGAACTGTGTGAAAAAAATCCTATTTAAGCTCTTAAAGGAGCTCAGTATTTATAGGAATCCTGGAGTAATAAAGCAAATAACCACTTGCCTAATTTTTAAGGATTCAGTATTTTGATTTTAAGGCACAGGGAGCTGGAATCCAGGCTCCCAAGGGGGAATGCAGAATGGGACGCCCCCCTGCGCTTAAGTTTAGTGCTAGCAGCTGCCAGCCATCATTTAACTTTGCATCCCTGCTTGTATGGAGACATCGAAATGTCACTGAAGATACATTTCTTTTAAATGTAAAATGTCCAGATTTAATGGTAGCAAATGTGGGAGGTAAAAAACAACAGTGCCAAAGCTACCCAACCTAGCTGTCCTCGGAGGTCGCTCACAGCCTAACTCACCTGCAAGAGTCATCTTCCTGTCCGTAAATGTCTTTCTTCAATACAAACTCCCCCGTTCCCCAGGATGGGCAGGACAGAGACAACTGCATGTTTGAGGACACACAAGTGTGGGGGTGCACAGAGCCTTTATGCAGGCACAGTCACGGACACAGCTCACAAGCATTATGGAAAGAGGGAGGCCATCAGGAACAGAAAGACACCTGGGCTAGAACCAATGTTTTTGGGGTTAGGAGGAGTTGCCTATAAGAGTTCACAGTTATGACAGCTCGAGTTTCAGACAAACTCTGAAACTGAAAGGAAAAAAAGTAGTTACTTTTATGACTTTATGCAATCTTTACAAAAGCTTATTCAAGTGGTACCACCTTAGTTTTACCAGAATAACAACAACACGAACACGCCTCAGAACACAGGCCACCATACCCGTCTGTTGAGAGCTGTCTTGCTTCCGAGTTTTGTCATCTCTCCAAGGCTGTTTTGTGACACTCTTCTGTCAGCATCTTCCTGTAGTCCTTAAAAGAATATTTAAAAAAAAAAAAAAAGAATATTTAAGAGAGCACCATTGGTACTAAAATTACATTGTCTGTTTATTTCAAGAGATGTGGAATAACAACATTCTTCGAGTTAAAGGAGCATCACTATAAAAACTCCAAGACTACTTCAAATCCAAATTACTACAGAAACATGATCTGTACCTGCAGCATCTGAGCATGGAATATCCCCATTTGTTGTTGAAGTTACGAGAAACTTCCTTGCATTGCTCAGTCCACGACTATTAAGGAACACAGGCAAATGGACGATGTTGCGCATGTAATCATGCCCATTTATGTTTGAGTCCCGGAGCACGCTGTTGAGGTTCTGGTTTATTGCCTTTATGATGATGTGCGGGTCACTTGCAAAAATGGCGATGAACGGGCCTTTTGAAAACAGCACTCGGACCTGCGGTAGAGGAGATGAACTAAATTTTAGTTATCCAAAGTATTAAAATATGTCTTCAAAATCTACACTGTCCTTTGGCAACTGTATTTTTAAGATACGATTTTTCTTCAAAATATTATTCTATGTAAAAACAAATGTTATTGACATCTCAGTCTGTTTTTTCACCATCTGACAGTCTTTTACCACCTGACAGTGATAAAACCTACAAACAACTGAGACACCTATTGGAGACCTATTTGGAGACAATCGTGATCCAGGTGAGAGGTAAAACCAGCACACCTGAGGATCCTCTGCTCACAAGCATGAGGGGCAGGCACTCTCTCTGCCCGGCACACCCGGCTACTACTGAGGTGCCTCAGAGAGCAACGCAGAATCAGCCTAGCTGGTTCCCCATATTCACCTCTGACTCTAACTGAAAATACCTTTGGATTTCAGAGATACTCCAGCTGGGCTTTTTTCCTTACATTTCTGTTAAGCCACAAGTGCTTACAAATGTTTGTGATATGACATTTGCTGTGTTTGTGCAAATGTTTTTTTTGTTTCTACAAAAAAAGATGTTTGTTTCATAACAGAATCTTCACAATAGAACCACCAGAGAAAGAAGCACTAGTCAAGCTCCATTTGAGTCATTTTGAAAGTCACTCCTTTCAACTGCCCCTCTACAGCCATTAGTTTTTGGACAGAGAAGACATACAGTGTCCAGCATCTGCAGAACTCGGTCCTGCTCGCAGGCATCCAGTCCATCAATGATGACCACCAGCCTTGTCTGATTCTGAGTGAAGCTGTCAATGGTTTTTGCCATCCTGGCCATCAATTCCACTTCACACTTAAGAACCTGTTCAAAGAAAGGATAGAAAGCAATGAAGATATGAAAGTTAGATGCATTTCTCAGACATATGCAGAAGGTCACCTACTAGGAGAAAAGAAAGTGTTGCCGGTTGTGGTCCACCTAAGCCTGTCCTGAGGGAGTCATTTTACACAGTGACTTCACACAAGCTGGAGCATTCCACCCTCACAATGACACTGAGGTAGATACCATCTCTTTTGTTTTGAAGAACAAACTGGACTGAATGACTTACCTGCCAAGATCACATGCTCTGAATGTCAAAGGACTCAGATTTGAACATAAATCTAATTGATGCCAACACCACACTACAACTAGCCCCAGAGGCTGCAGAAACTGTAAAAGCCCCCTTTGGCTCTAAGAGTATGACCCTATTTTATATGTTTTGGCTGTCCAATGTATTTATTCTACCAGGTTCTAGAGGATCCTCTGCCTTTAGGTAGTTTAGTAATTACTACCTGTGGAGTAATCAGCTAACCCCTTTGAGTGTATTTATAAAAGTCCACTTTATAAAAGTGTGCTACTGTTTCAGCTTTTTTCACTTTATATTTCCGATGTAGATTTGGAACAAAACTAAAAGCCAATAGATGCTGCACCACTACAGAGCCCCTCCCAAACCCACAGCCACAAGCCTGGCAGCACTTTCACATTACAACTACTTTCCAGTCACCGGGTACACTTACTTTCATGAACCCTTCACTTTTCAGCTTGTGCAGTTTGGAGGCAGCATTATGGAGGCGTTTCCTTTGTGAATTCAGGAGCGAGTCCAGCACCTGCCACCACGTACGACAGTTGAGCACGAAGGCCAACCCCACCACAGAGGTGATTGCTATGAGGACAGCATTGACGGTCAGGTGTTTCGGATCAACTCTGAATATAGCCAGGAGAGTGACGCCAGCGATGATGCAGCCGAAGATAAACAGGAAGATGACAAAAGATGGGAGACAGCATGTTTTCTTCCATTTCTTTTTGCCTGTAATACAAGAGCTGCTTTTACCAATTATTTCATAGCAAATATTTAGGAAATACTACCCATTACCATCACAGCCTATGATTCTCCACTCAGGTTTTCATCCATCCGCAGCCCCATCTACATAGGCAAAGGGAGGAGGAAGGAAGTCCTACCCTGCGTATCTTCAGTCTTGAACACTCGAAAAAGCCTGGTTGCCAAGAAGCCAAACTCTCGCTCACAAGCATCCGAGAGGGTGGCGATCATTTCAGCCATCGACGTTTCTCCACCTACGCTAGACAGCCTATTGTAATCTGTAAACAAAAACCTTGGGGGCAGGGGAGAGAAGCTATTACTCACATGTTCTATAGAAGTAACCTCAACATACATCATCTCTGTGTCATTGTCCCATATTTGCTGTATGTCACTTTCAAGTTATTTTTTTAAAAGTCTGAGGGAACACAGTTTGTAACTAGGTATCTTCCACAGTTTCTTTAGAAGAAGATAATAACTAAAGTTAAATGGGCAGAGTTACATGAAGAAACGCTGATTAAAGGGAGAAGGGTTAAAAAGCTAAGCAGAGCTCAGATAAGCTATCACCTAGAAGGTTTCAGGCCAGCGTCCCTGGAGAAAGGTGTCACCCAATTCAGGATGAAGCAAAAAGAGCCACACAAGGAAGTTTTGTAAACACCAGAAGAGATTAGAACCCTGTGAAAGTATTCATTATAGACACTAAGAAATCAATGCTATTTAGAAACTCCTTTGGGATGTTTCAGTGACAGTTTACTCATCTACTAGAAACCAAAAGGTTGTAAAATATTCTTTTCACAGTTGCTCTTTGAAATTAAATGAATTATTTGCATTTTGATTCTCTGGATGCTTAATTCTGCATTTGTTCCTTTTTCCTCATCCATCTGTATATTAAACTCTCAATGCAGAAGCTAAGCATTGCTTTCAAAACTCAGCCTGGGATTGCACTCAACGATACTATAAGTCTTCATGTGGGCTCCTTCAGTGTTCTAGCTTTAATACCATATCATTAGCTCAGTGTTTTTCTTATTTTTCTATAAAAATCTTTCCCCCCACTTCCTTTATTCTGTTTTCTTTTTAAATTTTTAACTTTTCATTTTTAAATCCTCTTCTTAACATTTAATTCTAATGTTAGCTTTTATCTTTATTTTTCCCTCTTATCTTCAAAGTTTTGATGTTTTCTCTTGCTTGGTTTATCTGTTTTCATCTTAAATTATATATTTTATCTATAATATTTAAAGTCTTAATTTTTACTATACATTTAATTATTCTGCTAATTCTTATGAATTCCTTTTGCTCTCGGTTTCTGACTTGGCCTTTTTTTTTCTTTTACTTTACTTTCCCCTAGAGCCCTCTACCTTTTTTATTCCTTGCTTACATTCACTCCACGTTTTCTAAATGGTTTTGTCATACATTCCCTATTGGAAATTAATAATAATCTTAGACAGTCAAGATGATAAAAGAGCAGCTCAGAGGACAAGTCAAATTTCCAAAGTTACGTGCCAATGTACAACAGTGCCAAAACTCCATCCAAGAGCCAGCACTCTTCAAAGTGTGTCCAGAGGATGCCAGTGGGTATCATAGGGTGGGGTGGGGGTTGGGAGGGGGAGAAGGCTTATGCTAAATAAAATTTGGTAAATCGAAGGTAAGCCAATGGCTTTAGGAGAGAAGTCTCTGCTCCCTTAGAGTATAAGAAGGAGATATAATATGAAGTATTTCCCAAATGTATCTGACCAGGACAGGTTTATTTTCAAGCAATGCTTTTTGGCATGTATGCTGAGAAATGATGCATTAGAAACTTGTTAAAGGTCACTTCTGTCAGAGGGACCAACTCACCTCACAGGTAACGCTTTCGTGGTCTGCTCTGGCAATTCAGGTGGATTCACAAACATCAGTCTGAGAAGGAGCTCCAAGTAGCCAATGTGTCTTGCCAACCTAGTACTGAGGACCCAGGCCCAATTCCAACTCTCTCCTTCTCTTCGGCCACCAAAGTAAATGACAACTGGAATTCACAGTTAAAGAGTACCAGACTTAATCATTAGTCAAGCAGTCCAAAGAGTCAACTATCAAATAATGAAGGTTTTTATGGTTCCTGGTTTTTCCCCAACTACTCCTTCAAGAATTCCTCAATTAATTGACTTCCCCTAATGTACAGAAAATATGTGAAAAATGGAAAGAAAACTAATGTATGACATAAGAAGCTAACGTATGACATAAAGAAAACTAACGTATGACATAAGAAAGAGATTGACTTAGAAACATAGACCTTAATTCAGATTTAAATGTAAATGACTTGGGGCTCATCATGATTTCCAGCCGTTGAAGTTATCAGTTCCTCCAACAGTAAATCTCTTTCCTTTCTGACAAGACTCTAAGAATAGAGTGTGTTTTATTTTTCTATTTTGCCAAAGATGGCTAAAAGAGATGATTTTCAAAATTAATTAAATCACTAATTAAAATATAAAAGGGAAACCAATTTAAGAATTCTGCCTCAAACTTAAAACGTAGCACACTCGTTTTTAAAGCCTTTCTGGCCAAGGTGCAAACCGTGTTGTTCAGGCTAACTGATAAAACAGCAAGATGAATGTTCTCAACTAATGAAAATCATTTACAGGTTTTATAAGGTAGGTAGAGGTAATATTTTAAGTAAAACACTGAGTCTTGACATTTTCTCCTTTTGGAGATAAGGTAAAAAGCAAAGACTTACTAAAAAAGATGTACAGGAGAGCCAGAAAGCTCAGGGACACTGCTATCCCAAGATTTGGGTCCACCGTGAAAGCGAATAACAGCCCGAGCCCCCCACAAAGTAGCAGGGTCAGGAATACAATGAGCCACGAGAACTGAAAAAGAGGCTCGATCTGTTGTCCTGCAAAAGTCTTCATTTCATCTGAAAGAGAAATATTTACAGGTGAATAAAAGCGTATTTCTAAGAAATACAACTTTTAAGTCCATGTGAAAATTTCACATTTTCAACATAAATACTTACCGGCACTCAATCTCTAAATAGAAAGTCATTACTTAGCCATTTTCACTATTGTTCTCTTTGGATAAACATAAAAACCTCATTCCCCAGGGGCACACCCACTGTCCTACCCACTCTCCTACTTCACGTTGAAGAAACACAAAATCCTTTTTCATGTATTTCAAGGTTAAGATTCTGTGGCTATTTATCTCCTGTGGTTTGTATTAGACAAGTAAAGTATTGCTTCCACACATAAAACTAGAAATCATTACTTTGCCCTGTATCTTCAAACTACCTGTCACCACCTTCCTTTCTGGCTACCACCTTCCTCACCTTTCCTTCCTCCAATCACACTGAGAATTAAAGGTGTATGTATGAGTCCAAGAAATGAAACATTCTTTTTTTCTTTAAGGGTTTATTTATTTATGCACGCAAAGAACTAAGGCACAGGCCAGGTGTGCAGGAGGTGAGAGGATTCACCAGAGTGGGGAGCAGAACAGGCAGACAGATGAAATACACTGCTGAGGTGAGCAGCAGGCATGGCAGGAGAGGTCTTCTGTGCCATGTGGGTCAGCTCCCTGGCCAGGGCTTGAACTCATGCTGCAGTGGCTGTGGAGAGCTTCATAGTGCTGCAATTTAACCCCTGTGCCTCCCGGGAGGTCCCAAATGAAACCTGTCCTTGAAGAATGAGCAAGATTTTGCCAGAGCAAAAGATGTGTGTGTTGGGCAGGAGATTATGGGAGCTAACCAGAAGTGCCTAATAGAAGGAGCCACCCGGGGAAAAGTCCCTGTCTGTTCTTAAGAGTACAAACCATCCTCTCTGACTGTAGCATAGAAGACACAAAAGGAAGTGCTGGCAGTGTGGCCAACAAACTGACAAGTTTGTGAAGGGCCCAGATATGATGATCATAACACCTATAGAAAATCTGCTATCAAGGGATGTGGGGTATATTATAACACAACTAGATCTGGGTTTCACAAAGAATTCAAGTGATGATGCTGATGATCAACCAGATAGGAGTAAAATGCTAACAACTCAATTCAGTCACCTGTGCAGAATGCACCAGACACAGATACAATATACACAGCTTATCTTTCTTGACTTCAGAGAAAACTGTTATCTATACAGACTTTGTACAGTTGCACCTTTTACCTTCTAGTTTCTTAAGCAGGAAGGACTTCCCACTTCCCCACTGCGCATACAGTCCCACGCAAATAGGGGGCTGCATGGTAGGTTCACTGAGAATATCCGCCAGGGCACTACTGTATAAGTCATAACCCAGCATGTCGCCATCTGTTTCGGTAGGAGACAAGTGTCCTGTAATTATAAACACACCATATCTTTACATTAAAAAGTGATACTAGTAGAAAAGGAATATTAATTCTCATCTACCAACTGTTTCTTTAGAGAAAAAAATTACTTTAAATGGCTAGACCCATGTAAAAACAGGCTCAGAGTTTCTCAGATACTTTTTCAAAGGACTTAAGATGATAAGATGTGCTATTCTTAAATACAACAAAGAAAGAAAAATGCTGTTAAATTGTGACATCAATTACAAGATACATTTCAAATTCAGAGATTAAAATGTGGAGCAACGTGCATTTCAGAATCAATAAAATGACCATTAAAACATAAACTAGTATTTAGAAAAAAATTTATTATATGTCTCCCGTGATCTCAGGCTGAAGGCACCCAGGGCCACGGCGCATATCTCGCAGAGCCTGCAGCTGAGATCTCAAGTATTATATTATATCCTTTATAATTCTATGATAGAGTAATTTTTTATTGTTAACTTTCTGGAATTAAGTGGAGTTTAAAATATTTTTCTAATTCTCACACACATTCATTCAATTTCAAGGTAAAAATAGCTTTATAGCTTTTGAGGTGCAGTAGAAGTCACTATCATCAGCATCACCTGTTGGTTACTGGGACTAATATCTCTTTTTATATTTTAATAGAAAATTTTCCTATATTTCAAAACACCACATACTAATTATTACCATCTCATATGCATTTTTTCAATCAAAACATATTTCAGTTCAAAATTCAAGACGTTATGCTTCAAATTATAGAGGACACAAAGGTAAGAAGAAGAAAATAATCCCTGCCTTGAAGAACTTTCTGGAAGGAAGAAAAATTCTAAAAAAAAAAAAACAGAATAAAAGAACATACAAATTCAGACTAAAAGGGAAACTTAAACACAGATGCTTAGGTGTTAAAATGTATCTGGTTAAGGAAATCAGTTAAGTTCATCGAGAAGAGGACAAATGACTAAAGCCTAGGAGAGTCATCTTAATAAAGAAAGAACATTCTTGGGGTTGGAGAGATCATGACTATGATTGTGACAGCACAAGCAAAAGTACAGAACTCTAAGCTCTGGAGCCACATTCAGGAAATGTTTTGATAAAGGCATAGAGAATGCCTACAAGAATAGCGGGGGTGAAGACTTTTAGAAAAGTAGGCTGGATTAGAATTCTTAAAAGCTGGTTGATAACTGAAAATACTTAATTTAGAATGTTACCACACAATGCAAAGGAGCTTTGGGCAGGGAGTATTTCTCCTACTAAGATAATAATTTTCTCAACATTTATATTCTCCATTAAATAATAAATGCAAAACTACTGTTGTACTCTTAATCTCTGCATTTTTAAAAGAACATTCATATGTTAAGAGCTTGATCAGGAACAAAACACAGTACTTACTGGCTCCAAATATTTGAGTTAAGATACTTTTCTGATGGCTACAGTCAATGTTGTAGGGGGTCTCGCCTGCTTTGTTGGGCCTATAAAGTAACCGTCCATCTTTGGGATTTCTTAAAAGAAGTTCTGCCAGTTTCCGACTCCTGCCACGAATAGCAATATGCAAAGGAGTGTCTCCTTTCTGTAAAATAGGGGCAGAAAGCTTGAGTTTTCATATATTTCACATTTAGTATAAAAAGAGTAACACTTTCAGAAAATGTGAAATTTTCGTATGATGTGGAGTACACATAGAACATAAATTTCTATCTCTATCTGTCCCATAATTTCTTTGTCTCTTCCCTTACCTAGCTTTTCTTGGATACAATTTGTCCTACAGCCCTCTAGAGTGAAGGTTATTCTTCTCCCCTTTCCACAACTCACTGGGAAAAGCAATAGACTTTCTCCTTGCAGCTCCTCCAGGTCATAGACTCACTTCCATCATAGGTTAGTAAACATCCATCATCCAAATATTTGTAGTCCTAGGATGTCAACTACTTTCCCCAATTTGTAGTCTGTTTCGCAACTTTCTTCTCCATTTGTCTACAGAGCTTCCCAATCCCGTGCTGATAGCTCATCTGACAGGAGTGAGCTCATCTGCTCCTGTGCCTTCTGTCAACCTATCACTACTAGACTGAACCTTAAACTTCCAGCTATACATTCTCTCCCTCATTATATTTGTCCCTTTCTGGTCTCTATAACCTCCCACTCTCTTCATCCTTCACTTGTCCCGAACATCAGCCCACCTTCTCCCTTTATTAGGATCTCTAATCACCTCATATTATTTCTAACACCAATAAAGATAATATGTTTAAAAAAAAAAACACTCAGTTTAAAGACTGTCCTATCATTTTTATTCCACAAGCACCTCATGGAAAGACAAATGACCCAAAATTTAACAAATTAATTGCTTGCTTCTCATCTCTCGCCTTTTGCCTGATTCTAGTCTGTAACACAAAATGAAAGTGGCCTATAATATTCTTCCATGGTTTCTAGGACCTTATGTTGATTTTGACTTTCCTCTTTTCCCTCAGGTCCATTTCTTCCTTTTCTATGTTCTCTTCTTACATCCTAAACATGATACAACTATGGATTGAGTTCAGTTCACATGAGGCACTGTACTAGGTACTTCAAAAGACAAAATGGGGAGTGTAACGGGAAAAGAGGGAATATGCACAACTATGAAACAAACCTGAAGGTGACACAGGCCTTGGAAAAGTAAATTTCTGACTTTACTTCTTTACTCCAACTCATGCTCTTAATCATTATCGTGCAAGGCTCACTGCTCAGTGACTGACTGCCGAGGGCCCGTGACAATCCTAACCCTTTGCCTGATTCTAGCCCCATATTTCCCAATGCCTCTGACCTCAGCATCCTGGATGTCTTATCAGCCCTTGAACTAAACACATCTAAACTGGATTTCATCATCTTATTTCCCTACCTCAACTGCATTTCTCATCTCCTAACCTGTGAAAGGCAAAAATATGATGAGTACTTTTGAAACATAACACATTTTATGGAAAGACATGAACTCACTCCGCCAATATGTTGAAGATAAACATAGATCAGGGCTAGGTAGGAATAACACTAATCCTCACTCTTAAACATATTTTTATGAAACCCTCTGATGAAGAGCCAGGTTCAAGATTTCTACAAATTTGTATCTCTAAATCTAGCAGGACAGCAACTTATCTGACCCTGGGGTATGTAGTGAATGAACACCTGTTCCGGGTCTCACATGAATGAACTGACACCAAGTCAGTTCATGGTGAAAAGACACCAAGTCCTCCAGAACCTGACTGAGAAAAAAAAAAAAAACTAATATAGGGCACATTACAGAATTTAAAAGGCTACATGAACATAAAGGCATTTAGTATACAGTGATTCCTTATTATAGGTGAGGGAGCAGTGCTAGAAATAAGCCAATGGCCACACAGGAAGACTTCTATAAAGCTAAATAATATCCAATTTCAAATCTTCTACTTTATGTCCATCCTTACCTCCACTTACTAGTTTCCCTTTTAAATATAAAACTATATTAAATGATAATAGATGCAGTTTTCTTTAAAATAATATTGTTACCTGATATAAAAAAAAGCATAAAAATACCTACTGAGTTTGTTTTTTAATTGCCTCATAAATAATAGAAAGATAAGCCTCAATCTATTAGGGAGTAGGAAAGCCCAAATCATATCAGACATTCACTGGGAAAGATCTGTAATATTTCTTTCTTCATACATAAATCAATTCACTTCTTTTCTGAGGGGAAACCAGTTTGAAGCAGAGAAAGAAGCCTATTTAAAATGAAAATAAACTAAAACCAAGACTCAATTCTATGTGAAATATTAAGCAATTTAAATTTATTTCAGAAAAGATAAAAATTCCTCTAAAAGGACCATGATGAAGTAACATGGCAGCACATTTTCTTTCCTGCCAGTGAAGTATAAATGCCAGTCTGCTCTGAGTGCCCCTCAGCCCCTGGGATGTTCTCCTCTGGTCTCTCCATAACAAGCGCTGCACCTGGTGACACCCTCCCTGGATAGTGGCCAACAGCAGCACCCAATCACCAGAATGAGCACCAGAAGGGAAACCTGAGGTCTCTTCAGTAGGGTGCTCAGTCCGCCCGGTCCTCAGCATGATATAGAATAGTCAAGAAAATATCACAGCCTCAAAATCTCACACATAAAAAATCTCAGCAAATAATCTCTCACTCTACGAAACAAAATCAAACCCCGGTGAAATCCACCAGATACCCAGATCTACCAATGATCCTTCCCAAAAGTCCACTCCCAGAACAGGTGTTTTACCTTATCTATGGCAGAGACCTTAGCTCCTTTATCTAGCAGCAGCTCCACCACTTCAATATTCCTCATCTTGGTAGCCTTTATAAGTGGTGTCTCACCATCCTGTGGGCACAGAAAAGAGAGTACCAGTTAATCACAGGCTTAAGTCATAAAAATGCTCACGTCAAGAATTTAGACAACTAATTCTGGTATCAGCCTATGGTGAAAAAGTTCATAAGAAAACAGAGTTTTAAAAACTAGTAAGAAAAGTGCTTCCTGTTTTGGACAACCAGTGGTTTACCAAAGCCATTTTATATCGCTCAGTTGAGTGTGAGGATATCCAGCTACTACTTGTTAGCCATTCCTGGCTAACAGGTCCCTGCCCCCTACTGACCTCTGGGCCACCACCTCCCATTCTCACCAGCTCCCTGCTAACCAGGCCACAGTCCAGTCCATGTCCAGAAAAGCTGAGGTCTAGACATTCAGAAATCAGTATCAGCTTTACTTCAGTTCTCTGTGCACCTAAGGACCCGTGTGCAACAGGAAAAATAATTTGATACAAGCAGTATGACTTTGGGAAACCTCAAGGGTTTGTGATTTCTTTCAAAATCAAATTAAGGAAAACAAGAAGAGCCCACAGTTCAAAAGTTCAACACTGAATTAGGAAGGAGAGAGAGCTGGTCAGAAGTCACAATGATGATAGTGACAGGCACAGAGGTACAAAAGAAAAAAGATTACCAAGGATCCACCTACAAATGAGAAGCTACCCCAGGAAACCTGTGACCCCACAGTAATGGGTCTGTACAACAGGCACAGCGAGATGCGGGTCCCGATCTCTAGCAGATGAAATGAGAATAACTCTATAGTTTGCTTTATTCATTAAGAATCCTGACATTTCCCATCCAGACTTAAAATATATTCCCCATGGAAAACTAATAGACTTAAGGTCAAATATAATCACTTAAGTCTTACACAGCTTTATATTTTTCAAAAATACTTGAGTAAAATAGACTGAAATTGCTGACTTGTGGAACCGATAATCACATAAAGAAAAGAAACAGCCTAATTCTAATATCAAACAAATATGATTGAAAAACACCATCAGTACTGACTATTCAGCTCTAAGTGCTATGAGAGATGGGAAACATCACCCCTACCTTTGTGCATATCTCAGTGTCAGGATTGCACTGTAAGATATCTCTCACCATTGCTGCATTTCCTTTTTCAACTGCCCAGTACAAAGCAGTTTTGTTGTCCTGTAAAAAAAAAAAAAAATCAACAATCACTTCATATAAGATACAATATTAAAATATGCTCCTTAAATACATGAAACATAATTATCAACATTTCTGTCAGAAATGATTAATAGTTCTCACCAACAAGCAGCATTGTGGGAAAAGAGAAGAATCTGTTTTCTATCTGAGATTTATTTTTGAGCAATTCTTCATGAAAGCAGCCCAGGGACCACTTGACACGGCAGCACGGAGCCCGCCCAACAGATAAAGTGAACGAGGCTCCAGGACTGTGTGTGCAGCTGGAACCACACGCCTGAACTCTATCCTGGCTCCAACCATATGAGTGCTCTGACCCTCTGCATTTCATCCCCCATCTTTTCAAAAGATAACTGTACGTACCACACAAACATAAGATGAATTGTTTTTATCATCTTTATCTTTCTTACCCTCCACATACCCCAAACTCATAAATAGGTCTTGATCAGCTCCTTTAAAATCCTATCTAGTTCAAAAATCAAAAATAAACCCTGAAAACAGAGCTGGAAAGCAACAACAACAAAACAGATTAAAATATAGGAAAATAGGACTGAAAGACAAAGGAGTGAAGTAAACGCCTAGAAGGCAATCCTGTTATCATCTTTTAGTTAACTATTTTAATCCAAAAATAGTAAATTTCTGCTGTGCCATATAAAGCCTCCTATACCAAATTTTCCCCAACAGAGACACCGTCTCAAAACTGTATACTAGCTCGCAACTGTCTTAAGTGGTCACTCAAATGTCTCTGGACCTCACTCCCTTTCCATTTCCACATCAGTCTCCCAACCCAGTCCTCCCACTACCTGGCTCACACCAGCTAAGGGATACAGTGTGTCCCTTTCCCATTTCCTTGAGTTTTTTTCACCCTATTAATCTACTGCCCCTGCCTGAAATACTCGATTTTCTTTTTCTCTACTATTTAAATCCAAACTTTCTTTCAGACTTAGCTTGAATTCTACTTTTTCTCAAAAGCCTTAATGCCCATCTTTCCCACCTAAAGACAAGTAACCTTTTGCTGGGTAGCCAACCATAGATGATCTTACACCAAAAGCAGCATCATTTTTCAGATAAACAAAACAAACTAAAATATATCACCAAAATCCATGTTTCTTTAAGTCCCTTAAAGCATTTGACATAATAGTCACTAGTTTGATTTTTAAATGGATTTGGATACAGGCTAAGTACAAAAAAAAACTCAGCAAACATTTAGAATGTTCAATAGTAAAATGGGATATCAGTCAACATAGACTTTTTTCAATCTAAAGTTCTAAAGTTTTTGAAATATTGGAAATATTCATAACTTTAGGGAAACTTTTACCTAAAATTACTTATATGACTTTGTGAATTATGACTCCTTTAAGCATAACCCATAGGTAGTAATGGGACAGGCAAGCAAGATGTGGAAAATGAAGAAAGATAAAACAAGCAGAACAATATATGCCTGAAGAAAAAATATTAAACAAAATAAGTAAGTCCCATAATCTCAAAAGTGTCACCAACAGTCTAAGCATCCTAAGCTACTCACTTTAGGACTCAGTATTAGTAACACATTAGTAAGGGAGGTGTATTTGAAAAATATAAGCTGCTTTTAATTTAATTCTATAAATCTGACTTGACATCAATACAGAAATTCTGTAACAAAATTTCATAACTTAATAATGTAGGTATCCATTAAATATATTAGAGTTTACTAATGAGCAATCTATATATACTATACAACCAATTAGCTTCAAAGATATCAGTACCTGTCCTCTAATGTCTATGTCAGCATATTTTTGAAGAAGCGCACGAACAATTTCCACATGACCACCTCTGACAGCGCCAATCAGTACCGTGTCCCCACTCTAAAGAGATAAAACACAGGGGAATTGATGAGAATATACAGTAAGTTTAGACGAATTATTTATTAATATTTTCTCTGAAAATTTCTTAGACAAAGAATTTCTTAATAAAAGGTTAGTTAATATTAAAACCTCATGTTACTATACTTGAAGTAAGAGACAAAGGACTTTCACATCTCAAAAAAATGACTTTGGAATTCCACAACAAAACACCCAAAACAAGAAGTGATGGTATTTGAAGGTAACCTCCTACCAGAAAAGTAAATAACAGTGTGGTTGTCAAAGAATTAGGTGAACATTCGGAAACCACATCCTACAAATCTCTTGGAATAAAGCTAACTGAGGAAAGCCACAGTGTCTGAAAAAGGGAATTACAGAGTCAGAGTCATAAGTGGGTCTATAACCACAACTAACTAAGAGATAAGGGTGGTCCCAAGACCAGCATCCACATTCTAGACCATTTGGCTGTACAGGCCAATAGTATGGAAGACTGATTCATTCTGCAGTATGAAACTTAAATGAAGTTCATTCATAAGGATATCTCTTTGCCCTGAAATTATCCTTACCCAACAACTTATTATTAACTTTATCTTCCTACTACTTCAAACACTGTAAATAGCCATTCTGGCAATGGCATAGTATTTTATTATTTTCTGCTAATTTACACATCAGTTTTAAGGACTCAGCTGGGTAAATCCATGAGCATGGCCCATATCAATCCCTAATGGATCCCACAGGCTAGAAATCAAGATGCATGCCCCTGAGGATTATGAAGTTTAGCACCACTGTGTAGTATCTCAACTAATACTTTCAAAGCAGAAACAAACCCAAGGCAGACAAATTTCAGTTGAGAAGGTTAATGGTAAGATGGGTCCAGACGAGTAAATTAATAAGGCAATTTACAGCTTACTACATGCCATGCACTGTCCTAGTGCTGGGACACAAGACAGACCATGCCACAGCTCTGGGAGAATTCAGTCTAGAGAAGAAAAAATCAGACAAAGGCTATGTGAGTAAATTGAAGCACAGTGATGTGACAGAAAGTAGCTAGCTACAGAAGACCCTTCTGAGGAAGTCCTCTTAAAGTTGGGATGGGACTGAGAAGGAGCAGCCAGTAGCCATGACAATTGTGAAAATCAGTATTCTAGATAGAGCACGGCTGTTACAGAGGCCCCAGGCAGCCACCAGCACAGTGTGTTCAAGAAAGAAAGGGGAGAAAATTAATACAGCTGCGACCTATTCAGACCAGGTAGAAGTAGAACAAATGAGGACAAAGAATTAGTCTGGAACAATGTCATGTAGTATTAATAAACTATAACAATTATTAAATTTTATCTGTCCTATATGCAAGAGAACCAAAGCATACATGTGAGATTTATTGTTTTGAAGATCACTCTGAGAACAGTGTGGAGAAGAAGAGACAACAGGAGAACAGTAAGTCGGGATGTGGCTGCCATATGCACTATTTCTACTCACACGTGCAGCAGCAGAGTCAGGGTGATGAAGTCAGCCCTGGGTTAGAATCATCTCTACCATCTGCAACACCGGCTGGGTCGCTTTAACCTTGTTGATATTTATGACAACCTTGTTGAGGTTGTCATGAGAATTCAATGCATCAGATATTACCTATTTTATCGCATTAAATCCTCATAACAATCCTGTAATAATTCACTAACACCCAGTAGTAATTTGATAGGTATTTTGGAGTTGAAATAGTTTATATTAGTGGTCTACCACAATATCTGGCACATAAAAACCACTTATAAGTTAGCTTCTGGCCTCCCTGGTGGCCTAAGGGTTGAGTCTCAATGCTATCACAACTCTAGCTTGAGTTCAATCCCCGGCCAGGTTGCTGATCTCACCTGTCTCTCCACTGCTCTCCTTAGCAAGGTATTTAAGTAAATCTTCCTGTTCTGCTCCCCACTCTGTCTCTAGTGAATCCTCTCACATACATACCCCCTTATCTCAAGTCTACGTCCCAGTGCTTCTACACAAATATAAATAATTTTTTAAAAAAATGTTAGTTTCCTTCCCCTCCTGTGTACAAGTATATAAGGTCCCTTGTATCAGGAGAGTAAAATGTATGTGTAGTTGTTTATTTAAAACTTGTCTTGGTCTTAGTGAACTTTGTTCAACTTGGGTTTGTGTTTTTTGTTGGTTTTTTTTTTTTTAACATTGTTGTTATAACAATGGGAGATGGTGGTTTGGACTAGAGAGTTGGTAGTGTAAAATACAAGAAGTTAACAGAAAAAAGGAGATGTTTTGGAGGTGGCATCAATAGAACCAGCTAAAGAAAGAGATGTGGTAGATGAGGGAAAGAGAAGTCAGGGCTAAGTCAGAAGTAAGGTGTAGATTGGGCTTTAACAACAGAGTGGGTGGCGGTGCCATTTACCAGATGGAGGAGACTGGGGGAGAGCACACTGGTTATGCAACAAACAAAACACTTGGTGTGCTGTAAATTTAAAAATCCCACTAGACATTCAATTGCAGAGAGTTTTGGTGGAGTTCTAAGAAGAGGTTAAAGAAAGAGATACAATTAGGAAATTCTAAGTCTCAAGTTGGTGCTAAAAGCCTTGGGGCAATGAATACGAAAACAACCCACAGAGACATATATCAGTGACTGTAAAGACCAAGAGCACATTTCCAATAACTATTATTATTTGACAAAAATTAAAAAGAAGTCACCTCACAAAAATTAAATAGCTTTTAACTTAATAGTTAATGAATAGTTCTTAATAGTTCTAAGGTAGAAATAAAACTTATTTTAAAGCAAACATTTATCATGCATGAATAATCCTGAAAGGTAGTGAGAAGGTAATAATCTCCTTCACTGTCACCACGAGAAGACAACTTTTCAACAGACGGCCCACCCTGTCAGGTATGTTCACATAGGTCCCCGCGTCCAGTAGATCCTGGACAATCTCTGTATGTCCCTCCTTTGAGGCGATCATCAAGGCTGTATTGCCATCTTTGTCTGTTAAATTCACATTTGGATTCCTCTTCAAAATTTCTTTTACTGAGTGTGTGTAGCCTCCTTTCACTGCCACAATGAGTGCAGTCATTGAATTCTACAAAACAAAACACAGAAATGCATAATTCTAGAAAAATGTATGTTGTAAGTTATTCTCAAAAAAGGTTTCAAATAGGTAGTCCATTATTAGCAATTATTTCTAATAATAAAACACCAATCTGAATAAACAAACATATCAAAATGACCAGAAGGCAAATTTTCCCATTTTTGAAGGTACATGAATGCTCTTATGTCATTAGGAGTGTTATGACATTAAATACTTCAAATGATAATCTTACCTTGCATTCATGGACAATGAACAAGCCCTCTCACTAAAGTACAAAATATAAAACAGTTAACAAGATGACTCAAAATTAAACAAAACCTAAATTAAATAACCCAAAGTAAGGTGACTCAATATTCAAAGAATTTTTATAGCAAAATAAACTATAGGAAAAACTGAAGTAAAGCAATAAATTAACAACTACAAGATATTTGAATAAAAATATAATATATTCTTCTATCTTTCACAATCATCTAGTAACCACATTTTTAAAATCTGTCTTATCTTCTGTGGTTCTTTTTAAAACTGCACATCTCTGTTACAAAAAAACCAACTAATAGAAGAAATGACTTATCATCAAAAGTACTACAATTGCTTCTTGAGATTTTGATCTATTTTGAGGGGGTCATACAACTTCTTTACAGAACTATTTCAGTTATTATATCAGCCCCCAAAACTAAGCTTATAATTCTCACAAATTAAAATAACAAAGCCTTTTCAAATTAGTTAGGAGTGAATAATCAGAGATAAGTCACTTTTCAGAAAGGAGGTACATGATTTCCACATGATTCAAGCTAAGAATCATAGCTGTCTCTGCAGAGTCTAAGATATGACATACTCCTTAGAGTTCAACAATTAGTAGCTTCTGCCTATGTGGAAAATAGGAGAGACTGGCTGATATGCCAAGAAGTCAAGTATGATATGGAGCTCATGTTCATTCCATTGTAGCTGGAGATTTGTAAATACCACCTGACAGCATCCTTTATGGTCCATCTCACAAGATAAAATAATTCTGTAAAAAGCAATCTGTACTATTTCTTGTACACAAGTGCATTTCCTTTAACTAATTCTTATACACTGAAGGGAAAAGCTGCTTGTTGGGCCTTTTAGTACTTCCAACACATCTGCAGAGGCTGGGTGCATACACAGCAGTAAGGAATTGATAGCTGCTAATCTGTAAGATGTGATGAACCAATTTTTAAGCTTTCTAAGCTTTGACTGCTGATTTCTAACACCTTTAATCTGTCTACTGGAGAATGAAAATGTCATAGCTAGAAATATAAAACAAAAAAATTTAAATTTTTAAAGAAAAAGTATTTTAATAGAGAATAACTTTTTGCCATAGTTAACAATACTTCAAGCTATTTTATTTGAAGAGTATTTCAATTTATACTAATAATATTAAAAGATAATCTTTATAGTTTTAGTGTCCCAAAATTCATGTGCATTAGCAATATATCCATAAAAGCATATATTTATAGCATATATTATCTATAATCTCTAAAATTGTATATATTATCTATGTCTCTGTAATATATTTTTCAGGACAACAGAAAGAAAATGTTTGCTTATCCATGTATCATTTAAGAACTGTAGGGAAGACTAAGGCATAGACTAGGCATAGACTAAGGAAAACAATTATCTTTTAAAACTCAAAACACATCTGTATCACCAGTGGTTAAAATAGAAAAGATACTTACAGCCCCCTCTTGATCAACATCAGCTCCCATGGCCAATAAATGCTTTACACATTCCAAATGACCTTTCCGTGCAGCCCAAACCAAAGGGGTAGTTCCATACTATTAAAACAAACAACAAATTATTTTCAGAGATCTACTAAAAGAAACAAGCTTTCAACCAGAATTTGGATAAAAATCATACTTTGAGTACTCTAAGATTACTATTTACACCAACCATAATTCTAATCATAGATATATCACATTTTCTCCTTTCATTTCTTCTGACTAGATGACTAACCACTATATGAAATATCTTTTAACCAACTTAAACTTTTGTAATTAGTGATAATTTTTCCATCAGAAAGTCACATAGCCTTTAATTTTTAACATATGCCATTGTTTCTCCTACCCTGTGAAATAACAATTTTAAGCCCAACAGTGTGATTACAGGCAAAAATAACAACAAAATGCCAAACATAGTTCTAACTACTTTAGATGGGTTAACTCACATAATCCTTAATGCAAGGGTAAATTCCCAGTACCACATTTTCACATGTGAGTAAACCAGGTCTACAAATTAATAATTTCCCCTGTACCATCAGACTTTTCTTTATTCTCTATGACTACAACTCATCTAGGTCTCCACTATTCTGAAATAAAGAAAAACTCTTCCAACAAGTTATTCTCTTAAAACACTTTCAGTCTTGCAATTTCTACTTTCAATTTCTTACCAACACCACCTTAAACACTAGAATTTTCAATAAACATCAAAAAACCCCTCTCCTCAGGTTACCAATGGTCACTTAAACAACAAATCTATATATCTTTCTCTCAGTACTTGCTTTCTTCCTGAAAGCTTTGCATTATTGAAGACTACTGACTGCCTTTTATACCTTGAACTTCAAACTTATTTGTCATCTTTGACATTTCACCAAATTCTTCTACCTAGGGAGACCCCCAGAATAATCAGCTCTTTACCCACCCCATTCATCACTACTAGTCTCAGTTGGCAAATCTGCCCTCACATCACTCCAAGAATCACCCCTTGCAGACAACCCCTCATATCATCTCCAGTCAAAATCTCTTATGTCAACATCTAATAGGATACCTTTAACCATAGGTGCTACCATCACTTCAGTGTTAACACATCTAAAACTGCCTTTCCCTTTGCTAAAAAATCAGTTCCCATGGAAACATTTCTATTTCTGTTAGTAATAAAATGATTCTCTTTATCTTCAATACTCCCACATTGCACTACTAAATAATGCTTTTTTTCCCCTAAAACATCACTTAGTGTCAATCAACTACTCAAAATCCCCAATGATTTCCAGTGACTGACTCCAAGATAAATGTCCAGTCTCACTAGGCAGGACTCCAAAGGTCTACCTCTGCGTGGATCCACCTCAAGCCAGGGCTTTCTTCCTCACAGGTGCTCTCCAATCTCTGGGCTCTATCCATGAGTCAGTCACTCAACACGCCAGGTGTCACATCCCTTCATTTTTCCTGGGCCTCTGCTACCCATCTCCACTAGCGTTCACTCTACCCTCTCTTCCAGGGTACAATAAGTCTCAGTTCTATCTCACTGGAACCAACTGCTTAGTTACCAGTAAATTCTGTCACCAAAAGTCACTTGCTCCTTAGCCTTTACTTATTGTCCTGCTTTTCTAAGTAACATTCATATCTTATTTGCTCTCTTATCTTCTGTGTTTAGTACAGAGAAGGGCACCACATGCGGTATGCACTAAACATTTTCTCGGAAAAGACAGACTAGGTAGAGCAGGACCTGTTTCTGGAGACTCTTGAATGAAAGATTACATATAAACATTTTTCAGTGAACCAAAAGAAGAAATTAAAGGTTTTGCCATCATGATAAAGTGTAGAAATCAGAACCATCAACTGATAGCCCCACATCCTTTTAGACACTAAAAACTCTCTCAGCTGAATCAGAAGACAGTTGATTAGTGAAGAATTCTAAATGCACTTTTTTTAAATGCCATGTAATATTTCCAAAAGTCTCTTTGAAGTTCTCATTAAATGATTATTTTAAGTGATACTTTTTAAAAATGAGGCATAACCTGCACAAAATATGAAAAATACAAAAAACTTAAGAGTACCACTTTATTTCTCACATATGTATACACCTGTATAATCACCAGACATATGAAAGAAAGGATGAGTTCTGATATCCCCATAAGGTTAAGCAACACTACTTTACATAAATTTATGCTCAGAATATATTTCAATTATAAAGAAAGCATTAATAGCTGTTCTCCTATATTTTGCTAAATTGTTAATCTGAAGAATTTGATTGAAAGATTATATGAAAAAATATGACAACCATAATATATCAAGTTCTAAGAAAAAATAATGGAGGAAGAAAGTGAAAAAAAGCAGCATTCCCTACTTTCATTAAACTTACACTTTTAAAAGGTAACATCTCAACTGAACCTTGAAAAAATAAATAGGAATTTATCGGGCAGAGGAAGTAATACTATTCCTAGAAGAGGGAACAGAATAAACAAAGACACAGCCATCACAGAAATTCATGGAAGCTGACAGGATGTTAAACAATACTTTCTATACAAAAGCACAGAATATCTGGAGAGAAATGGCAAGACATGACATTAGGGAGACAGACTGAAGTCACACTGAAGAGTGAGCTTTATCCTGGGACAGTGGAAACCAGCAAGCTCCCCAGAGCAAGAAAGAATTACATAATTAAATAAGTACTTATAAATGTTTGGGAAGAACAACAATGATTAAGAAAAAATGAATAGAACAAAATCCTGGGAAGCCAATGGCAAATGAACAAGCATGAAGAGGCCAAAGAGAGGTCAAAGCAGATGCAGAGGAGAGGGAACCTGCATGTGGAAGAGCACGTGCAAAGCCATGGAAGGGTTACAAGCAAATAAACTCAGAACCTGCATCTTTAGTCTAGCATGCCAGAATTGGTCGTAGGGGGGTGGGGGTAAAGAGAGCAGGAGAAAGGGTAGAAAGGCAGGTAAGACTTATCTTCATACATCACACCGGGAATTAAAGTTTTTAGGATTTTTCAGCATATGAGAGAGAGAACGAACTAAACTTAAATTTCAGAAGAATCATTCTGCAACAATACACAGAAAGCAGACAGGGAGAAGAAGAGTTAGAATACAAAACTTCAAATAATGACAAGGGAATCATCCCTGTCTATTTTGCTGAAAATGATGACTGTGACAAAAAATAAAAAGGAAGTATGAAATACATATAAGGATCCACCTATGAGATAAATATTTATATAAAACACATTATTATATACCAATAGAAGACAACCCAAAACAGCCTCCTGAGATCACATGAAAACACTTGCAACTTAGACGCAGTGAGCATGTTGAACATGAACTGAAACAGAGGCACTCTGCTGACTTACCTTATCAGAGCAGTTGACTTTAGCACCATTTTGCAGTAAAAGGTGTACTATATCTGCATGGCCTCTCCCTGCTGCCCAAATGATTGGGTAAACACTGTACTGCTGGGAGACAGGTAGGTAGGTAGGTGGGAAGGAACACAAAGGGGAAGGAAAACAGTGAGGAAGAGAATGACGAGGGTAGGAAGGAGGGAAGAAAAGAAAAAAATCTTTTAGGTAGATATTTACATCAGACATTTGCTAAGATAAGTACATAATGAAGTAATACGAACTTTAAAAAAAATACAAGTATTTTCAAAAGTTTCGTACCATTCTCCACTCTAAAAACACACAATATTCATAAAACATAGCTGATAACTAAAGTACACTCAACTTTAAATATACAATATGAACCCATTTCTTTTTACAGATTCAAAACATTTAATGTGATTAGCTAACAGGTAAGATGAATAAGAGGAAAATAAAACCTTCCATTAATCTGAGTTTTTTTTTTTTTTCAGTTTCATAGTGGTATAATTAACAAATAAGGCTGCAAGATATGTAATTATACAACATACTAATTTACATAAACATTGTGAAAGGACCCACACACACACAACTGATTAAAGAAAAGCCACTTCATCTACAGACTAAGACTGTGTAGTAAGGTCTGTAGCACCACATACAAGAGTGGATAGGAAAATGGTATAGCTCACTGGTGAATCTCTTTTTTAAAGAGGTTACGATTAAAAATTGATGCCCACAAAACATAAAGCTGACTTAAGGATTTCAAAATGAACTTCTGAAGTTGTTATAGCTCCATAACTAACACTTAAGATCGAAGAGTTGCCTTTTTATTCATAAAAATTAAGAAACTAGCTTGAGAAGGAAATTCTGTTTTGAAATCACATTCTGCTTTAGCACTTTTAAGATGATCTAGATCATTTCCATGCACCGTGAAGTCAAACAGGCTCCCACAGGTATGTGACCACACACGCTACACATGGGTTAACGCTTACCAGACCAGTGACACTTGGATTGGCACCGTGAGAAAGCAGCAGTTCAACTACGTCAGTACGGCCTTTATAACATGCCCACATTAGAGCTGTCCATCCTCCCTAGGGAAAAAAAGGGGCGGGAGATAAAACTCTGGATCCTATCCAACACAAAAAGGCTACTAAGTGAAGTTCCTTCTGTTGAATATTCTTTATGAAACCACTGCTTAATGGAGGTACCACTCTGTAGTTTTAAATTACCATGTTTCCCAGAGAAATATACAGCACTACCCGCAACAAGTCACAGTTGTGAAATCCACAAATGATTACTTTAAAGCTTGTGTTCTGTCCTGGGAGTTGAAACAGGACATACTTGGCCTCTTCCAAACTTTCAGGACCTACTCTGGCTGTTTAAATATTTTTCTTTAGAAAACTTTCTATTCCCTGGATAGGCTCCTCCTTGTAAAAGTCTAGACTTTTTCCAGAGAGAGAATCCAGTCATCACAATCAGCTCCTGCATTTAAACACATCTTATAAATTCCAGATCATTAAGGCACCTCGTGCTTAACAGGAAAGGCTGCTAAGGAGACGCTCCATGGGTCATGGTTTCCAGGGAAGAATTAATAGCACCAAACTTGCTATTTTCTAAGCTTCGAAGTATTTCTCGTTAGCGATAATGCAATTCAGTGAAAGAGACCAATGTACTCAAAAAATTAAAGAATGACTGTTTTCTTTGTTTTATAAAATTATTATTTGGAGTGATTTGCATTTTTTATTCAGAATCTGCATCTGTTAAACTCTCTAATTGTTTCTTCATCACTTAAAAAGAGATTTAAAAAATACTTTGCCCTGATCTGAAAAAGGTGAAACTTTAGGGTGTCCAGAAGGAGGGTAGAGGCCCTGCTGGAAGGAGCACACAGGGGTGGTGGAGCTTGAGAGCTGACGTGCTGCGTGGAACTGCGGGTGGTCACCATTATTGCTAGTCAAAACCCACAGAACCTGACTCACAGAGAAGATCTCACTCACTGGATGTGAGTTTTTAAAAATCAAGCAGAGTAAGGAAAGGTAGACTACAAACAGCAATAACCAAATACAACTCCATTGTAAGTGAACCACAGTCATCTAATTACCTAGAAGCAATATTTGACTTGAGTGGAGTACTGAAAACAAAAAGAACTGTATGCACTGTACTTTGTAAATGTTTCTCTCCAGATATACAGATTAGAAAGTCTGATACTACCTTATCCGGGTACTAGAGTTAAACATATAACTAATTCAGAGTAGATAATGAGAGTCAGAGTTCTCAGTCAGAGAAGTTACAGATGAAGGGAAAGCCTGGCTTGGTGATATCAATAGGGCCTCTTTAAAACAAGAACAGCAGGGCCTCCCTGGTGGTGTAATGGGTTAAGTAACACACTATGAAGCAAACCGCAGCCACTGCAGCACAAGTTCGATCCCTGTTGCCAGCCAGGGAGGGGACCCACATAGCGCAGCAGACCTCTCTGGCTGCGCCTGCTGCTCCCCTCAGCAGTGTGTTTCAGTGGATTTTCCTGTTCTGCTCCCCATTCTTCTTCTGGTGAAGACTCTCACACACACACACCCCTGTGCACCTCTGGCCTGTTCCCCAGTTCTTGTATGCATAAATAAATAAATATTTAAAAATAAATAAACAGATGGACATGTGCAAGCATGACACAGATGTGCTTCTGAGCAGCACTGTAACTAGCACACCTAGTAGCAAGAAGCAAAGCTCACCAGCATCTAAATGCCAATAAAAACCAGGGTTCCTTGCATGAAGCACCTTGTGAACCAAAAAAGCTAGACAGTGCTTTAAAAAAAAAAAGGACAGGGCATCTTTAAAGATCTTGAAAGGGCACAAAAGCAAGCCTGGAAAAGCTCCCGACAGCCAAAATTGGAACAACTTGAGCAAAAAAAATAGGCATAGAACCGGATTATAATGCAAAGGACAAAGTAAATATTCATGAGTCCATATATACATAGATAAGGATATAAGAGAAAAACAGACAAAAAAACAGATGGATGCTCAAATAAGTGAAAGTTTTACCAAGACAGTACCATTGTAAAGGCTCCAGTACCATTGTAAAAGCTCAAAGTACAATATCTTCTCCAAAACAGTAGCCAAAAAAGCAGAAATAGTAATTTTACAGTGGAGAAATCTGACAGGCACTAGCCAACCAAGAGACCAAGATCAGCATCATATGATACATTCTGACATGTACCCAGGTATACTGTCTTCCCAATAAAGCACAACCTCAGTAGAATATGAAAAACAACAGACAAATCCACACTGAGAGACTGTCAAGGGTAGCCTTCCAAGATGTCAGGGCATGTAAAACAAGGAAAGGCTGATGTGACCTCCTTAGGTCAAATGATAGAGCTGGGCATTTAATACACCTAGGGCCTACATACAGCAACATTCCCCACCTCAAATGCCCACAGCTGTCTTCACTGTGGCTTGTATAGTGCCACACTTCAATTTATATAGTGTCACCCTATGCAACAATTATGAGATAGAAATGTAATCTTGAGAAAACTATGTCCATATTTGCAAAATGAAAAGATTGGCACTGACTGCCTACAACAACAGTAGCTACAGTTCAGTGCCCCTTAAAGGTCCTTTCAAGAAGGCCACCTCACTCGGCCTCCTGACTCCTCGCTCTATCCTGGAATTCTTTGGAAGCCCAATGACCCCTGATGGTGACCCTCTCCTTACTAAACCCCAGGGACTCTTCCCTCACAGCTCAGCTCTGACTGCCACCCACCCCATTCTTTGAGGTAAGGGCCCCTCAATACAAACTACTATGGGGAGACATAGTCCTCAGGTTCCCCAATTTTTGATGTGTTCTTTATTAATTTTTGGTGTTTTAAAGCCAAACACAAAGATCCTTTATATGCCAAAAGTTGTTGTAATCAGTACTTTGGGGAAATAAGGAGAACTGAAAATGTTCAAGTAACAATTTTTGATACATCTTACTAAATTTTTACACGTTCATAATACATGTTTTATAGTTCCAACTTGTGTATATATATGAGTGATAGAGGAAAAAATCCCTTTAGAGTAAGGCAGATCTGGGTACAATACTCATGCCTGACCGACAGCTGAGAGACTTTGGGCAAAGAACACTTCTTCAAGTCTCAATTTCCTGAGCTACATGCACTGAAAAAAATTAACATAGAGTTGTTCTGAGAAGCTAACAATGAGGAAAAGCCTACAAAGTAGCTAACAAGGTCAAAGACAGTACAGGAACCTAGTATTATTAATTCATAAGATAAACTGCTATGAGTGTCCTTAATAAAACACTGGAAACTAAGTTCTTCGATGCAGCTCCCTTCTACCTCACGCAGCAATACGATCCAGACACCACGCCTCACCCGCACCTGCATGCCCCTCCCTCACCAAGCTTACTGGCATCCCTGTCTTCTCATCCTAAACTTTCATGGTAATATACTTCAATTTCTTTTCAAAAAATAGGTAAGATATAAATGGTTCTCTATCTTCCTATAAAAGCGGTATAGAACCCTCTTCACTTAAGTTTTGAGAATAAATATAAAATTATGGAGGAAAAACACTGTAAATTACAGTGCACAACATAACATTAAGCACAAGATGGTGGAAAGCTAGTTTGTTAAAAACTCAGAGCACCTGTGCTTAAACAAGCATCTTCAGCAGAGACATATTTTACGTCAAAGCAGATCGATTTCTTCCACTGTCAAAATTAGCTTTTGAAAAAGATATATAATATACTAGATGTATAATATACCAGTATAATAAACCAGAACTGATCCTTATCTTCATATTTATGCTCTAAGCAGCTGCCAAGATCAAATAAGAGCGAAGATAATGAGGATCACACTGCTGAACCTTGCACATGTGCAGATGGCCTGAACAAAATTAAATTGTAAAAATAAATTCATAAATATTATTTTTAAAATTGTTATTTTAAACATATACTGAAAGTATATTTTTAAATATACTTTTTAAAAAATATACTGAAAGTATATTTAAAACTATGTCCCTCTTAAACTTTCTCTTAAAGGAAACAATTCTCTCACCATGTTCTAAAACATTTGACACAATAAAGGCTAATGAGTTGTTTTTAACAATACGTCAGAATGTTAAAACCTAAAACAAACTGAAAATGATGAGCATAAATACTCTAAAGAAAGTACATTGTATTACCTGAGTTTTAAAACATTCTTGAGGGTCATGTTAATGCTCAATCCCAAATCTTAAAATCATTATTGTAGTACTACCTCACACATAAAAATACAAGCATTCACACATCTCTGTTGCTGCTAATAAGGTCCAGGCAGCAGCAACGCCACATCCACGGAGCACACGTACCATGTCTCGGTGCTCCAATTCGGCCCCACACTTCAGCAGCTCTTCCACTATGTGCGTGTGGCCTTCTTTTGAAGCCGATATAAGTGCTGTCCAGTTATCCTGAAACAGACAGGCACAAATGTTACCATTTCAAAACCAAAATTCATTCTAAAGTGAGGAAGAACAGAGCCAAATTCACATACCCAAAAATCATACCAAACAGACATGATCTGACCCACCCTGCACTAGTCTAAAATAACTGGGAGCACGCTATCTGCTAAGAACGTCTCCGTGTATTACTGCATGGTGTAGCAACAGCTCCGCCAGTGCTAATTCAATATTTTCACTGGACTTCTAATAACATGTTATGTTTTTTTAAAAGGGGAGAAGATGACTACCAAAACCTCAAAGCTAATCCTCCTGGCTGGCAACCATTACTGTAAACTGAAATTAAAGAGCCCGTAAACAGATTTAAGAGTACATTCACAGGCTATTACACTAAAGTGATCCCATATGATGAGTTTAGAAACTAAACAGCAAAGAAAAAACTATTCTTTTTAAGACTACGAGTATCCTACACTAACTTTTATTCATGAGTGTAATTAAATTCAAAAGGCCAATTCAAATCATCAATTTGGATCAGTAATTAATGCAAAAACAGATGTTGCTATACTATTCTAAAAAATAATTTCTGGCCAACAGAAAATACAAGTCTCTTGGAATAGCAACTTAACCATCAGAAGTGCTATCGGCAGGGAACACATCTTTCTGATGATCATCTTATGTAGTGATGGTTATAAGAAGACACCATCTGGGGGTGACCCAACAATCTGACTCCCCCATGCATGTTCTCTAGGCAGCCATTTAATTTTTTGTCTGTGCTCCCTATTCAGCAGTGCCATCTGCATATTAAAAACATGAAAAACTGAGCCCCTTCATTGAAAGTAAAAATTTCTCTCTTGTACACACCCTCTTTTTAAAACCTGAGTTAGCATATGCTTACACAAATTTAATGTATCTGAAAGTACAATTTAATTTTGAATTGCTTCTTAAAAGCCAGTTTAAAAAAAAAGTTGAGGAAAATAAAAAGACAAATGAATCATTTATTTCAATATATACCGAATCCTCCAGATTGCAGTTGGCTCCATTCTTAATCAATTCTTTCACTATCTCCAGGTTGCCCTGCTCGGCAGCTATCATCAGTGGAGTCTGGCCGCACTAGAGAACATCAAAGATACAAGAGCCTGTCAAGATGCTGTACTTTCATGGCAGTGCCACGATTAAATACCACATTCACATTTCCAGGTTGGTACAGTAAGCACTATTTACAGGATTTCTTCCATTTAGAACCCCTTCTGAAATCTTTAAGTTTTCAAAGTTAAAAAGAAAGTGAAACATTTGTTAACCACAGCACTAGTTATGTTTTTGAAGCTGTAATTTCGATGAAAATAAGTAAACATGAGTAATACAAGGCTCTGAAAAAGTAATTACCACACTGCATAAAAAAAATCTTAGGATCCCTTAGTAACCAAATTCTCTAACAGTACAGTAGAATATGCACACAATGCAGTTTTAATTGTATATATGATATCAGGACAACAGAAGATAAACAAAAACAACAAACATGCTGTATATATCTGTAATTTTTTCAAGCTTTCCCTGGTAACCTTCTTCACTGAGAAAAAGCCCTCTCCTAGTGACACTAGAGTTGCCCAGGCCATGTGCCCAGAATGAGTCCCAGCAGTAGGAAGGGGGCTCGCTCAGCCCTGAGACAGCAGGCAGGGCCCAGGTACCTAGCCCCGGGTCAGGCTCCCTTCAGTAGCAAGCCTCACCCAGGGCAAGTGGAATTCACACATTATCATCCTCCACATCACAGTGACATAAAACAGGCCAATGCCCTAGCTTAAACTAATATTAATAGTGCTGAAATTACTAAATGTACTGAAGTATATGGAAAAAAAGTTATACCTAAAATTAATTTCAATTAGACAAATATGTAAACCCCTACTCACTATGTGTCTATCAATGTGGGGGGAAATAGCCAGAGTTTTTTAGATGCTAATTTTATATCATTCCTCTGCTCAAAACCCTCAGTGGTTTCCCAGATAAGAACCAAAATCCTCAGTGACTAACAGAAGCCATGAATGATGGAGACCCCCAGCAAGCCTACCTTGAAACCCATCTTTGCCATTTCCTCCCCACCAACCCGGCTCAAGCACTCTCCCACTACTGAAGCCTCAGACCAGGTTTCCCTGTGACATGCCCCTACCCACTTCCCCACCCCAATTAACTACCTCCCACCCATCAGCTCTTGCATCAAACATCAACTCCCTCAGGAAGACCTTCCGAACCCTCTCCAATTTTCCTTAAGGTACTAACCCAAGTTTCTAATTACACTTTCATTTATATGATTAACAACCGATTATTGTCTGTTTCCCTTAAAGACTCTCAGTTTCATGAGTGCGGCTGTATATCTGGTTTGTTTAATCACACCCCCAGTGTGAGAGATACTGAATGCCATGTAGGTACTCAAATATCTGTTGATTAAATGAGCCGTTTAAGAGAATTTTCAAATCTACTAATGACAAATTACAAACAGGCAAATAATTATAAAAACTGACAAACTAGAACGAATGCTATAATAAGAATAATATAAGTAGAGTTAAACACAAATTCTGGCTTAAATGAAGTACAAAAGTACAGATATTCTTGTAAAATGAGGGTGCTAAGTTGCGGGTGGTAGTCACATGTCACTCACCCAGGGTCATTAGGGAATGAGGTATTACACACAGCTTTTCCAGGCGAAAAAGCTTAGCCTTTAAGCATGAAATTTAATGACAACTATTATAATAATTATTCTAAAAAGCAACGCACACATTGCTACTTGTTAAACAGATTACCTTAAACATTATGCTTGTGATTCTGAGTCATAACTACAGACATCAATTATTACATCAAGCTTGCCCTTGTCAGCTCTAACTTCTTTTTTATACAGCATCCTTCTCCCTACTAATCAACTGGGACAAAAAGTAAAATATCAAAGGCACTGGTACTATATATATATTAAAACTGATTAACTCTGAGTCCATGCCCTAAGGAAACATGAACTTACATCAGAGTTTTCAAAACAGTAATTTCAAAGATTCAGAAGTTTTTTGTTTACTTTCTGGGCTGCAGTTACATTTCAGATAATTCACAAAACTAGGTGCTTCTAGAGTATGAGAAAAAAAGTAATACAGATGTACGTAAATAACTATCACACAAATAAAACTAAACCTCACTAACTAGAAACAAACCTAATGAAAGACATGAACGATCATAAATATCTCTTACAGAAACTGCTAGTTGTCGATCCAATATCCTGAGCAAGGGGGTTTTGGTGGGGGTGGCACTGGGCTCAGCTAAAGAGGAAACAAACCATTTTGTTCAGCTCACCTGCAGCTGGAAATAAACCTTGCAGGTGGCTGAGTCAGGTGCCCTAGGAAAGCTCAATGATTGACTGATCCAGATGGCCCAGGCCCGTGCTCCCCCACCACTGCCAATGTGAAGACACAAACCCATGGGCTTTGTGGAGGGAGCTGGTGTGCAATGGGGGGAAAGAGGGCAAAAGAAAAGAGATAGGAGGACGGGGGAGATACCTGCAGTCATCACATCACCCTTGGAATAACCCCTGCAGCTTGTTAGGAGATAAAACCTTAATTTGATTAAACCACTGTTTTAAGAGCTGTTACATGCATTCCAAAGCGATTCTTAATGGATACACTTTTTGGAATCTACATTTTTTGGACTCCATAAAGGGAGATGACTTTCAGGAAAGGTTGCCATGAAGTTTTATCACCTCAAAGAGAGAAGGACAATTACCTTATAAATTGAGTCTCATAACAAAACTTATTTATTCTACTAGTTCTTGCTGAACCAATCTAATAACTACAACTGTGGAAACAGAGTAATTTAAAAAGTCACAACAACTTTATACTTTCATTTCAAAATGAATCATTAAGGGCTCTTTCCTAAGCCTACTCCCCCAGCAAATCCCAAACCCAATTCTTCCCAAGAAACACAGTATCACATAACTTGCATTGTGCAACTTCATAGACCTCGCCTCAAGCCAAAACACACCAAATGAGAACACTGTGCCAGTTGCCATGCCCCGGGGGTACCAGGTACGCAGGTAGGCAGGCTTACCTGCTCTACAAGGCAAAACCAGGGACTACTCAACATCTCTTTGCTCCTCCCACTTCCCAGGTCCCCCACTTTCTATTTATTTAGGCATAAATAACCATTGCCCTTTCAATCAGTCACCTTTGGAAGATAAGCACATCTTCCAATAATTATAGTGAAACTAAACATTTTGAAATTACCTTCAGAGCCTATTTCTAAGCACATCACAAATACCTCTGTTGACTTTAGAGTCCCACTTTGTTTTCTTAAACACTCCCCTTGAACCAACACTATTCCCTTGTAACAAGGAAAGCTGAGTGACCTTTTTGTTATTTTCTAAATTAAAAAGCCCTTCACTAACTGTGTAACAGATAAAGATTTGCTATAATTGAAAATACAAATAAAGGAGGAAGAGAAGGAAATCAGCATTTATTGAGCACAGCTGATCATATGCAAAATGGCATTATTTTATTTTATTGATGTAATATCTAAGAGACCTTTTCAAAACTGGTAATCAAAACATCTTAACACGAAGTGATTAAATACTATACTTTTAAGGGCAATAAAGTAGAAACTTTACAAACAACTTCTTCAAATTCTATAAAGACAAAATTTTATCATAAGTTGTAAAAGTAAAAAACCAAATAAGGCCTGAGGAAGCTACTTTATCCCCAACCTTCACATTAAGTCATAAGGGAACAACCTCTGGTTATTTTGAATTATTATTTGAAAATTCCAATTTAAATTGATACATTAAGAAGCTAGATATAAACATCATTAATATCAATTAAAAGCTACCTCATGCATGAAGTCAAATTAAGCTCTATACCAAATATGTTTACGGGAATAAAATTAATAAAATTTTATATTTACCAATGTGCTATTTTTCTAATTATTCCCAAAGAAATCTTCATGAAGTGAAATTTAACCTTTCAACTATCATCACTTTATTATTCAAAATATGCTAATATATGCTAATTGTTAGAGGAGCCTATGAAACCACCATGTGACTAAAAATGAACTAATTTGATTAGAGCTCCCTCAGATGCCAGTCAAGTAAAATGGACCAATCACATTTGAAAGGCAAGCAGCCTGAAGGGTATATAAGTCAAGCTCCAAGCAGCATCAAAGGTCAGATTCTTCCCACCACTCTCCTGGAAAGACCTTTGTGGTACTGCAGCACTGGTCCTGTCCTCTGGCAAGGCTCCTTCACAGACCTACCTCGCACCCTGCATGTGACATTGCCTGCTGAACCACACCACAGGCCCTGTGCTAGATGTCTCTAAAAAGAGCTGTTTGCTGATGCCCAACATCTCAAAGAGCTGAAACACTGGTCCCTGCCTCTCATATATCTGGCACTGCCCGCTAGTGCTGTTGCCTCGAGTGCTGACCAGTTCAGCATCCAGAGCTGCCCAGCCTGGTCTCAGGATTGCTGTCGCTGACTCCTATGGTGCCACCTACGGGAAAACATTAGTAAGACTTCACAGACCTTCAGCCTTCAAGCCCATGCATCTCATCTCTTCAGACCAGTGCCTGGCCTTTGCTACTGCCTCTGGCCCTGCCATTAACTCTGCTGTTGTAAGAGGACCCACCAACTGTGCCATTTTCACAAATAAAACAACCTGTGCACAAATAACCCACCTGTGCACATTTTCACAAATAAAACAACTAATTCTGTGAATAATATTTTTATAAACAATGAACTTGTAAATTTGTAATTTAAAGCTACCTCTTATTTTTATTAGAAGTATCTACTTATAACAAACTGACTATCCATAATCATAAAAGGGTGTAAAGGTGTTAACTAACCAAAATACATTTTGTTTAATACAGAAAACATTGAAAATATAAATTCTGTATCATAGATGAAATTATTCTTAAGAGTCAATTAAAGGTAGTAGGGGATAGATTATAGTTTGTTCAAAGTCAAACAGAATAGGGTTCAAATTTGAGTTCTATCAGATAATATATTAGACAGAAACCCAAAAACCTGAATCATTTACCTGTAAATCACGATAAATAACAGTATTCTTTATGGAGTCCCTATGCTAAGATATGCAAAATAACATTTACACAAATATTCAATACAAATATTATCTATATTTTTGCAAAATACAATTTTTGAATCAAGATTTCCTTTACGACAGTTAACATTTCCAGAAATCAGGTACCCCTGTCAAATTAACAATAATAAAGTGACAACTGTTGATTCAGCAACTTTTAAAACTTTTTATTTGTGAACCCACAGTGTTCACAGCAACACTAATCACAAAAACCACAAAGAGGAAACAACCCAAATGTCAGTGACAAATAAATGGGTAATCCAAATGTGGTGTAAATATAGGTGTATACAGGAATAGCACTAAGCGCTAAGCTTTAAAAAAAGGAGGAAACCTTGTTATAAGCTATAAAATAGACAAACCTTGAAGCTATTGTGCAAAGTGAAATAAGGCAGTCACAGAAAGACAAACACTATGTGATTCCATTCATTGGAGGTACCAGAGCAGCCAAGGTCTTAGACAAAAAGGGTGGCTGCAGGGGCTGGGGTGGGAAGAGGGGAATTGAATATGAACTTCAGATTTAAAAAGTTTTAGCGACGTTGCACAATGATGGAAATCACTGACTACCACTAAGCTGTACACTTAAAAATAGTTAATACAGTAAATTTTATGTTACTTTTTCTCCACAATAAAAAAATTATAAATAACACTCTACATGTCTATACACACAGATACATATATTTGTACATATACATATGTGGAGACCTAAAATCACCCCCCAATCATCTTATTTACTAACAAAATAATTTATACTATATTGAAAATACAAGAAACAAGATTATTTTTCTTAGGTTTTATGAAATACATACTTTGTCACTTAAATTTTTAAATAAAAAGTTTACTATTACCTAAAATGTTGCAGCTTGGCTATTTATGCTAAAATAACAACAACACTTCATTTATTTGTATTGTTGAGTAGAAATATTTATATAAGCTAATGAAAATTATAAATCTCTACTTTCCTGTAAGACCCATTTGTTTCATAAAAATGTAGTCTTTAAAATCCTAGCGTGTGTACAATGAACAACTCAGAAAGCGATCAGGAGCTCCATTAAGAGATATGTTTCAGAAAGTCCTAATTTTGTTCAATCTAGTCTAGGAAGATTGGTTCTAAAAGCTTTCTAAAGCTTCCTAGAAGCATTTCAGATTTTAACAATCAAACTTCGTGAATACTAATTATTCCATTGGGGAAAAAAATCTTAAATCTAAATTCAATAATCAATTTTTATATGTTCAAATGTATTCCAAATATATGAAATGTGAAGTACTTTTAACTCTAAGAAATCATGACATAATTTCTCGTGATAGTTATTACCGAGGGTGAGAAGTACACATTTCTTACCCTTAGCACACAGTCTTGTACACGGTAGTCTAGAAGGAACATGGTAGATTGTAGGTACAATATTTGCAAAGAGAATTCAATTTTTAAAATTTGGTCTTACCTCATTTCTCTCATCTACATCTTTGCATTTTTCAAGAAGAGCTTTCAGAGCAGGAATGTTCTCTTCTTCTACATAATTTATTACACTCTGTGATATCAGAACTGACATTTTCACAGAAAGCTATAATTCTCTTTACTCCAACACCTGTTAAAAACAAATTACATAAAATACACATAAGTTGTGAGCAGGAAAGAGAAACTAAATTACTACTAACTATATTACTAGCACTAACTACGCCAGCAAGGTTAGCTGAATCAGGGTTCCTTAAACTGTGATAAGCACCACTTCAACTTTGTTTCACTGCGGGGTGCAAACAAAGTCCCATAACTCAGTTTTCAAAATGCCTACCCCTCTTTTCCCAACATTCAAACTCAAATTTTCTGAATCCCAGACCCCAGACTGTCTGCCTTTTTTACACCCCAGAATAAAAGACGGTGCTCCACTGCTTCCCCTGCTGTGTTCTCCATCTCTAATCTTTCCTGCTTCCCCTGCTGTGTTCTCCATCTCTAATCTTTCCAAGGTCAAAACCTTGAAATTATCCATGATTTAATCCCTTGTCTTGCAATCACTAGCAAATTCTTTTGACTCCACTATAAAATACACACCCATCTGACTGTTACCACCCCCGGCCCAAGCCACCCAGACCTCTCCTCTAGATCCTAATGCTCCCCCTACTTCCTTTTGCTTTCCCCACAATCGCACCATCCAGGGCCCACCAAAGCGATCCTTCCACCAAGGTTAGTTGCATCAGAATCACCTAGAGCGAGCAGAAGCAGATGCCTGAGCCCACCCTCAGAGATTCTGAAAGTGGGCAGGGAATCTGCATGTCTAAGGTCCCCAGGCAGTGCTGAAGCTGCAAGCTACTGAGTGAAGAGCCTGCTGTGAGGGCCTCAAGCCAGAGGAGCTTGCTCAGGCCTCCAACAGCTTTCTAAGCACTGAAAGAAATGAGATGTTTTGCCTTCGCCTAGATGACCCTTACCAACAGTGTCATACCTCTGAGCCCCTCTCCTACAGCACCTCTCTGCCCCTTAGGGCCCCTGGGTTAGCTTTGTAGTCTCCTAAAGGTCTCCTCCCCAGGCAAGACAGGGCTCCCTATCTCACTTCCTTCAGGCACCTTGTCAAGAAAGTCTAGCCTGGCCCTGTGAGGTATCTCCTCCCAGCCCAAGCCCTGCCTTGGGTTCTTCATGCCATCCATTACCCTCAGAAATAACACACATTGTCTCCGTCATTCTACCACAACTAGACGATAAGCTCCGAAATAGCAGGACCTTTGTTTTATCCAATTAGACATACAAATGCAAATAAATAAGCCTCAATTCATACCTAAATACAGATACTAAATAAATATCAACTTAAATGCAATATGTGAAAGCACAAAACTTCTCAAATAGACTATTATGCATTAGGCAAAGGTTTCTTTGCTTTAACTCTAAAAGTATGGTCCTTAAAAACAAAACTGATAAATCAGAGTTCATCAAATGTAAACTTCTGCTCTGCTAAGAGAAAACTGCTTGTGACTGGTGACTCCTTATTTCTTACCTCCCCAGATTCCATCCCAACAGGACAACAGGTAAGTGGCACCCTGTGTCTGTCCCCTCTTCTATTTTATAGCACATGACTTGTTTGCTGAATCTCACAGGTTCGCTGAAGGTCAGGACTGAGCCACTTGCAGGATGAGCTATACCCAGCTTCACTACTCAAAAGGTGAGACCCAGATGTTTTAAGCTGACAAGTACCAAATGAGATTTTGGACTCAGTTGATGGGATAATGAGTTGAGACTTTGGGGAGGCTTAGGGACAGGGTGAATATGCTTTCTATGTGAAATGGAAGTCTATCTTTGGTGGCCAGAAGACAGAAACTATTGCACAGTATAATTCCATTTAGATGACAACCTGGAAAAGGAAAATTTTATGAACAGAACACAAGTTGTCAGGCTCTAGGTCGGGGAACAGATGACTACAAAAGGAGCAAAAGAATTTGGGAAGTTCACAAACTGCTCAGCCGGACTACGGTGCTAAACACCTACTCTATGCAGATAGAGCCAACAGCAAGACCGGGGGGGACAAAACTCATGTTGTAGTAAGTTCATTTTTAGAACTTACAAACAAATTTAATAGGCTAATAAAATGTTTTGGTATATTAAAAATGTCTTCACCCAAAGGCCAACGGTTAGCCTCCCTCAGAGGCTTTCCTTTTGATCAGTCTGCTCTACCGCTTAAATGAACCTTTCAAACAGCTCTAGTGCCACCTGTTGTAAGACAAACACCCTCAACCCCAAATCCCATCCTCCTCTTGTCATTCCTAGAAAGTTCTAATCAACTGCAAGTCACTCTCCCCTTCACCTTCTCAAAGACCAGGATTTTCTCCCCACCCCCACCACATACACACAAACATACACACAGACACTTTGACCAGAACAAGCTCCAAGTCTTAATGTCAGTTCCCCCCTGAGGCTTCCCAGATGCTTCCCTTGCCCTTACTAAGTGGCAGAGGGCCTCCCCGACTTTCTCCGTCCTCTTCTTTCTCCTAGGCAATATTCCATAAGCAGCTTTAAAGATTCAGTGTCCTCTACTGCAGTGACTGTGTTCCCAGGCAGGAAGCACCCCTGGTTTGGTCTTTGCAGTCTCCTCAGTGCCTGACACATTTGCAGAAACAGAGGAGGGGCTCAACATACATGATCAGGTTATTGAAGGAAGCCAAGGAGGCAAAATCTCATCTGTCTTGCAAATATCCCCCAGACACCATGACAAACAAGGCCCACACCAGCCTTAGTGGGTTCCTATAATGCCTTCAACAAGCTTGCTCACTAGGAGACATACAGATCATCATAAAAGTAGCATCTACAGATTACAATTTGTGTTTTCATTGCTATGCTCTTATTTAATTTTCCATTAACTGGGCCTTCCTGGTGGCGCAGCAGGTTGAGCGCAGCACTGTGAAGCATCTGCAGCAAGAGTCTGATCCCTGGCCAGGGAGGGGGCCCACACGGCGCAGCAGACCTCTCCCGCCTCACCTGCTTCTCCCCTCAGCAGTGTATTTCAGTCGATCTGCCTGTTCTGTTCCCCACTCTGTCTCTGGTGAGTCCTCTCACCTCCCACACCTCTGGCCTGTACCCCAGCTCTTGTAGGCATAAATAAATCTTTAAATTAATAAATAATTTTCCATTAACTTTATTAAACAAATTATTTTTCATTTTACAGATCAGAGAACAGGTTTCATAGATAACTAACAGGCCTAACATACTTCATAAAACAAATGTAACAACTAGATAAATCCAAGCTACTGATGATATTCAAGGTAGACTAGTGCTAGCGAAACCCAAAGTAGTGACGTTCCAAAGAGAATTTACTACTCAGGAGATCACAAATGTGTCATTTGTGTTGATCCTTGAAGAATGGTTCCAATAGGTGTGAAATGAAAGAAGAGCACAACAGGTAAAAGGAAAAGCAAGAAAACAGAGTGTTGACTGAGCGACTATGAAATGTATGCTCAGGAGGCAAAGCATAAACAGCATGGATGGAATGTTTAACAGCAAGAGGTAAATGGAAGGTGGTTAGTCTGTAACTGCTTTAAGAATAAGGCTCTGTCTCCTTCACAACCTATTACAGGTCAAGAACAAGTGGAAACATCATAGATAAAACTGTGAACTTGCATAATCAAATAGGTGTACTAAGATGCATCTTTGGACTTTGCCCACAGCTCCTACTACCCTCGGTAGCCATGTTCTCTGCCATCAACAATACACAGGGCATGGGCATATTGTGACTTGTAACTGCTCAAAAAGCTAGCAGGGCCAACCAGATTCCACTTTCTAGAATTGGAAATTGAGAGACACGGTGGTTATGAGCTATTGCAAAATAACACAGTTTTGAGACAACCAGTAAGGAACCCAACACAAATGAATGAGAAAATACTCCCTGTGAGAAAATAAATGTGTCCCCTAAGGAAGATGCAGAAGGTGGAGGTGCCTGAGGTTCTCATTTCTTGCTAACTATTATTCAGGCCCATTAATCTCCTTTTCCCAGAAATAAAAGAGTAATTCTATTCCTTGCCTTCTAAGCAACCCTAACTAGTAGAATAGCAGAGTGTATTCTGGAGCAAAAGCAGAAAAGGGGGGTGCACACTCACATGACTCTAAGAAATTAACTTCCCAGCAGTATATATGGCACAGACTAAAAAACACAAAGATTCAGAACCTTAGATGTCAGTCAGAGAACCACCAACTGACCCACAAGATGGAGAAAACACAAGAGAGATGAACAATATTAAATCCCCCCAAACTTGACCATTTGACCTAACCAAATATCCAGAAAGTAAAATCTAATTGTGGAAGAAAAAAACCACTGTGACTGAAGATGAAAAGAACAGGGGAAGGATGATTAGATGCCCAGCGTACTCTGGAGGATGGTACTGCTGTTATTGGACCCCAGCCAGCAGGAGCAGTGGTAGCAGCAGGGTGAGAGAACACCACTGCTCTACCACAAGGCAGTTGTAGTGGTTGCTCCTCAGAGACCTTTTATGTAACAGTGTACTTCCCAGATTGTGGAATGAACCAATCAAAGCGCCAAGCTATGAGTTGACTGGTGCTTTGTTACCAGAACCCTGCCTCTCACCACAAGTCAATTGTGGCAGAGCTCTTTTATGTAAAGTGCACTTCCTGGATTATGGAATGGACCAATCAGGTACAGGATTGAAAAATGGTCCAATCAGACTTGTAGGTGGGGCACCCTGAAAGTGGATATAAGCCAGGGCTGGAGGGAGCCTAGGACCCCCAGAGGAAAAGCCGAAGAGGCCTGGAGAAGCAGCAGTCCCAAGGAAGAGCCCCTGAAGAAGAGGAGACAGTCCCAGCCTTTGAAGATAGAAGAAGGGAAGCATCCAGCAGCCGCTCTCTGAGAAGGGAAGAGAGGCTGAAGGACTCTGCCAGAGACTGGGCCTCGATCCTGTCTCTGACATTGACTGAAAAGAGTACCAAAGGCCTGGTGTCTCAAAGAGCTGTTCATTCTTGGTGTAATCCAGCAACTCACAAAGAGCTGTTAACTCTGGGTGTCTTTAACACTGCCTTTGCAAGACCAGTGGTGGCCATCACTACTGGCCAGCGTTATCCAGCACTCCCGGTGACTGGTGATGACCATCACTGACACTATTAGGATGAAGCAGCCAGCCATTTGTGGATACAGTAAGCTTTTTGTTTCCCCCTGTTAAATAAACGCCATGGTTGTTGTTCCTGGAGCCTGAGGTCTCTTGCAAGAGTGCACTCACTGTCCTCCATTTGGCCATAGCCCCTATTGCTATAGCCCTTAGTTCTGGTTTGTGGCCTTTGGAGTTTTTGGGGTGCTCTTTGGGCTCACAGCCCTCCACTGCCCCTGTTTCACTGCCATGAGCAGAACATGAGAATACAAGGCAAAAAACTTTTCTCTGCTTTCTTATCAACACTTCCTCCCCACCACTCCTACTGGGTAAACAAGTCTGGGTGAATCTGGGGTGCTCTGGTCAGGTGAAAATGACGAGCTACCAAAAAACTGATTTGGAAAATCCAACCAGTACTTGGAAAAAATGAATCTGGAAACCATGTATATAAAGAGTGGAACACAAGGTCTCTCAAACTTGTGCATTAAAGATTCTTGGGAAGCCTGTCAAATACACAACTATTCGCAGAGATACATTCAGTACATCTAATGCTCACATCTTTGAACAAGCACCCCAGAATGATTCTTATGTCAGTGTCCCTGCTACTGTAGAGAACAAAGAACACAAACCTGCCGCAGCATTTCTCAACCCAAGCTCCGCATCAGACCGCCTACGATGCCCTAAAAAAATTACATGTCTGGTCCCCAGCGCTGTCCAGCTGTGGTCAATGACAAAACACAAGAGAATCACCCCTTCCTTCCAAGCAAAGGGGTTATTCCCCAGCCACGCCCCAGGCCAGAGGAAAGGGAATCTGGAGGGTAGTGATAGCTTTTAACCAGCGCCCCTACCGGCCAGCGGAGGTGGCTCCATAAGTAGTCATAAGAACACAGTCTTCACTGGTTTAAACCTTTCCATAGGACAAAGCAACGTGAAAGAAAATAATGCAGCATTGCTGGCTGGCAAATCGTTGCCCTACCCATAACCCTTAGAAGCACTGTAATCAACGGTTTGTTGATATTTTACCAGGCATCTAAATCCTCAGCAGGACAATGGAGCAAGGGAACCCAACCAGAAATCCAAGATACCCTCCCACCTCGCCGTCGGAGGTCCAGGAAAAGAAAGTTGGGACGCGCGCCCAGACCGAACAGGCCACAGCGGTTCTGGGTGGTCGGTGGGTCGGTGGACCGGCGGCTCTTGGTCACAGAAGGCCCTGGTCCACTGACTTTCTTGGCAGCCCCCACCCCAGCGCCGCTCTAGCCGCGGAGATCCAGCCAGCAGAGTCCGGGAGTCCCAGACACGCCGCGCGCGTCTCGCAGAAAGCAAACTGGGCCCCGCAGTGTATCCCCGCTCCTTCCCGACTGTGGGGTCGGCACCCGGGATCTGGCCCCCTCTTGCACCTGATCACCGCGGCCTCCCATCCCGGTCTCGTCCCCTCCCACCCGACCGCGGCCCCCACCCCAGGCCTCGCCCCTCCCACCCGGCAGAGGACCCCCACCGGGTCTCGCCCCCTCCTACCTGCGGCCCTCCACTCCGGTCTGGCCCCTCTCCCACCTGACCGTGGCCCCCACTTCCTAACTCTCCCCTCCACCTGACCGCGGCGCCCACCCCGGGCCTGGCCCTCTCCACCTGACTGCCACCCCCCAGCCCGGGCCTCACTCCCACCTGACAGCCGTTCCCGCAGCACAGCTTCGCCCCCTCCTCACCTAATCGCAGCCCACCCCGGCCTTGTCCCCTCCCCGTCACCCCGCAAAGCCGCGCAAGCCGACCTACATACTGACCGTTCCACAACGTCCGGAGAACCGCACCCACAGTTCTGCCGAAAAGAGCCCGCTTTGCTGCCAGCGCGGTCAGAAGGACGTCAGATAGACCGCGGCACGACGCTTTCACCACACCCGGCGGCCATTTTCCTGAGCCTCCAAGAACTGACAGGTCACGTGTCCGCGAGCTTTGTGGGGCGGGGCCCATTGTGGCACGCCCCCTAGTGGGTGGGGATGACCCTTCAGAGGCGGGGCTAGGGAGAGGACGGGCTTAAGCCTACGGGACAGGGACCTCGTGTGACACGCCCCCGAAAGAGTGGGCGGGGCCAAGGGGGCGGAGCTGGAGGAACTGCGGATGCGGTGAGCTCAGGTGGGTGTGGTGAGGGGGCGGGGGCGCGGTGCTGGGGAAGCTCTCTGCAGGGTTCTGCTAGCCTCCAACTAGATGTGTTTGTGATAAGCCCCCAGACAATATTTTCTTCATTGTCAATGCCACTCTTTTTATTATAATTAATTTATAATCCCTACTCGCTATTATAATCAAAACTTCTGCAGAGGAATAAGCCAAAATTATAATTTAAGAAGACATTGCAAATACCTTGCAAATGGAACAGCTCAGAGCCCTTCCTCTAGAACCCAGAGGCTAGGTTTCTGCCCTCCCTGTATGCCTGGAGGATTTATAATGCTGATCTTCCTCACTCCCCTGGGCACAGGCCTGCACTTCTTACTTGCCGCGTGGCCAGATGCTCATGACAGTGACAGCTATGGTCACTGTTCACGACTCCCTGCTGGAAAAGGGAGTTTCCTTCTCTGGATTCCTGTGACTCTATTTCTCCTAGATTTCCTCCCAGATTCCACCTCACTTAAATTGGTTGATGTTTCCAAAGTTCAAAGCTGAACTGGTCACCCCCGCCCCCCAACATGACCACCTCCTCTTAACTACTGTCAAGACACTGGGTTCCTACCAGGAATTGGGATATCAGCCTCCTCTTCCCCATCCAGTCCTCCTACCACCTACTTCACTTTAACCAGGTTAATTAAGCTGATGGGTTTGAAGTCTTCAGATGCTCCAGACCAGGATTACCCCCAAGTCCCCAACTACTCTCCTTGCCCCTGGTGGCAACCACTGTCTCTCTAGGAGATTGCTAATGCCTCGCTTCTTTAAAGTCCTCGGCAGCCTTCCATTTACATGGAGTCATCTCCCCAGACACACCTCTCTCTGTGCACCGCAGGCAAGGGTCCTGGGAAGCTGGTCACACCTGATCTTCTTGCCGTTGCTCTCATCACTCAATGCATGACTTCCCCCCTCCCACTCCCAACTGCCCACCCCCCCAGGGCTAGCAAATATTTCCATTTTCTGGTGAGAAGAACCATGCTCTTCCTCATCTCCATTCTTTGCCTCGTCTTGCTCCCTCAAGAGGATCTTTGGCCCTGCCTCTTGTCCAGCTGACTCCAATAGATAAAATCTTTTTGTTGAATTTTTTATTAAGAGGTAGCTTCAGTGGTCTCATTTGTGGAGCCTGCAACCTTTAGAATCGCTTCTTCTGCATTCACCTTCCCAGCCCTTGGGCCCTAGGACACTGCATCCTGAAAAGTGATGTTAAAGCAGTTGTCCCTGGCTTACTTGTCTTCTCACCATTCCCTGCTCACTCCTTCCGTACACCACACCAATGCCCTTGCCTGGTTTAAATGGTCAGTAAAGTCATCCAGGGAGAAACTGCACCATCCATACTCTCATCTTTCCCATCATACTCGTGCCTGAAGGACTCACACTCCTTATTGGTTTCTTCCCTGAGCCATGCTCTCTCTACATGGACATCGGAACATGCTGTCCAGTGGTTCCCCAGGTGGCACCAGCAGTTCTCTGTGGACCTGTTTCAAAATCCAGATTGGAAACTGATCAGGAATTTAAAAATATCTCCCCTGCTGACTGTGGTGAAACACCATTCTCAGACCTGGCTCTGGTCTCACGTGTCCAAATCAGTGACTTCCAGGGTGAGCACGCCTTTTTCACAGAAATGGTTTTCTGACCCTCTGCACCACAGGCCTGTTAGTGACCACCAATGTGGAAACCACGTGGGCAGCGGACTTTGTAGTTCTGGAGGCATCTGCAGCCCCAGAATGGGAGCAGTGACGGAGCCATGATGTGTGGTCATTCAGCCAGGTGTTGGGCAGCTTTTCTTGGTGAGATTGTAGACATGTAGGGGAGAGGCAGATCAGTACCAGAGGCTGGGTCAAGACTGCAAGTCTCCCTGAAAGAGGTGTTAGTGAAATGATGCTTAGGGAGACCTGAATTCCTTCCCCTGTGGAAAGCCGCCTCCCCCCTCCCACCTTGCAGCCCACTCCATCACCCTCCACCCCAGTCCCTTCAGCCTACCTTGGCTGGGAAGTGTCTCTCCACTGCCGGCCCAGGAGGTCTGCTTCGGGCAGGCCTGGGCGCCCTTAGCCACACCAAGTGACCATGAGCCAGTATAACCAGGACACCTCTCTGGCGTTTCTAAGAATACAGCAGTGGGGTCAGCAGTGCTTCTCTAACTTAGGGGTCCATACCAAGCACTGTGAGACTGTGAGGGCAGGGGAGGTCTTGCAAATCCCAGTCCAGAAATGGGACATTCATTCCCAGACATTGAAAAAATACCATCCACACTACCAGCACATCCTCCCTTCTGCTTACTGCAAGTGAAAATCCCTGAAGATATTTGGTGTACAAGCTGTGCTCTTTTTAAAAAGCTATGCAGATAACAGCCTGGAAAGAAGGTACTAGAAATAGGCCTTACTTTAGCCCACATTTCATGGAGGATGAGAAGAAGGTCAGGGTCCCAGGATGACGGTGGGAGGAGAGGAAAGCTTGGAAGCAGAGGACAGAGTATGGGACCCCAACCTACCGTCCCCCAGCAAGTCTGCACCAGGAAGAGAAGGGACCTTAGGTTCAGGGGCTTTATTATTAGACTAGACATGGCACTGAAGGACTGAAATGAGAACTTTCAGTTGGGCCCTAATGACTAGCTAAGATTTTAGGATCTGAGTGATGAGAAAAATGATGATGTCTAGTCAAAATTCCAGCCAGAGTTGGGAAGCAAAAAGTGGAAGCAGGGCATTTACAGGTGCAGATCGGAGGGGCAAAGAAAGTCGCTTTGTAATCCCACTGGATACATTCTTCTCTATCACCATGATAGTTACAGTTAGTACATTGTATTTGTTTTGATAACAAATATTTCCTAACTCATACCAAAGGCTGTTTATTCTTTTCCTACTTATGGACTCTAACCATCATATCTTGCAGCGATAGAACTGTTGCAAAATATAACTGAAATGCTTTCTCCTCAGTTTTGTTTCAAGTCTATCACTCTGTATGTTCCTTGGTCTTTTCCTGGCTGGCATTATTTGCCTAAATCTCTCTGGCAAATGCATCCCAGCGGCTTCTTGCCTCAGCAGATACTCAGATCACTTCAGGAATCTGGCTTTTCTGCTTGTCTGCATGTCTGCTTGTCATGTAGAAGAGGAGCTTGCTCCCGCCCCTCACTGCACTCCCCATCAGAACTGTCACATGATCGCCCTCCCACCCTCCTCAGTGGTCCCCACATACTGGAATGATGATGCCAACAGTCAGGTCTTGGTCCTTGGCTTCAGTTACCTCTGTCTATGAAATTGTCCACAGGCACCTTAGGATGTTTTACACACTATCTTGCTTTGAAATTTGTTTTTCTCTGTTTCTTTGTTCATGACAAAGAATTTGGAAAACACAGAAATACTTCAGGAAGAGATCTGGTCCCTAATCTCACCAATCAGACTTCCCTGACTTCTGAAACAGAGATCTAAGCCCAAATTTTACTGAGCAAAGTAACTTTTAAACATTCATTATTGCAAAGGGGAGAAGTGATGTGTTGTTCCTACATGTCATTTTTTGGCCTTCATTAGGGACGGCTGTCCAAATCATTTTTCTCAATGCCTTTGCCTACCTCTCCCTGGCCTGTTTAATCTGTGTTAACCCTTTTAACACAGAAGTGTGTGACACTACCCCTGGACTAGCACCAGAAAGAAAAAAAAACAGTAGAGCACAGAGATATGAACAGATGGGAGAGGGTAAGTGGAAAACTCTGCTGGGGCGGGAAAAGAGGGAAGGGAAGAGAAAGGAAAATAGACCACAGGTAAGGTGTGGAAGAGAGTTTTAACTGACTTTAACATCAATTCATATGAAAAAGATTCCAGTTTCAGTTGATTGCAAGCTCAACACCCACCCAACAGGGCTACCCGCTGGGTGACGCTGTGTGGCTAACCCACCACCACAGCTGTTGTTAGACTCTAAGGCTTTTTTCATCTTCAAATTCTTATTCACTGGCAGAGAATCTGAGCATCTGGAGCCCCACTTTGTGAGAGCACAATCTAATTAGGGAGATAGGTAATGTACTAACAGAAAATATTACCAGCTCAAGATAGAAGAGACTCAGAACCAAGGATGTGGTAGCTCAGGATAGTCAGTGGTCTCTGGAGACAGCTGGGAGTTGAGCTACGCCCCAGATTAAAGGAGGAGGGTTAGCAGGGATTGAGGAAATGCTGTCAAATAAGAGGTGGGAACCAGCACTGCATAAATAAGAAATACCACTCAAAGATGACATCCTACCGCACTGATTTAGAGTTTTATATCGAAATAGTAGGGCAACGTTGTTAGTTGGCAATTTCATTTTTCTTTCCCTTTTTTAAAATTTAGAAGTCTTTCCAATTCTGGGGTCTCAGCATCTTGTTCTACTATGTTAGCACCTTGACCCTCTCTATTAGTCTCCCCAGCTAAGTTCACTGATCAGCACAGAGCCCCATAAAAGGAGCAAGAATTGAAAGAGAGAGTTCACATTGCATTAGGTCTACTGGTTGGTCATTTTTCACCCTTTCAATTCTATGAGATTATAAGTTAATGTTTAATTTTATTGTGCCATAAATACGTGTAACTTGGATCTGTTAGTATGTTCTGAAATTTCACCTGTCTCTTAAGTATGACATTTAGTTTCATTTTATCTTATTTTAAATTATCAAGCAGTTTTTACTTGCTAAAGATATAATAACATTAAAGCTAGCACATTATTTAACACAATGTTAGATTCAACTTATTTTATTATTAATCATTCTTCTTTATCACCGTAATTGTACCGATTTCCTTCTCCAAAACCAATAGCTAATCTAAAGGCAGCTGCTTTTCCATTTGTTCTTATGAAGTATTAAATCTTCTCTTATCCACTTCTTCTAAGTTGCCTACCAAATGGTTCTTTATTGAATTGAATTGACTTCAACTTGATTTATTTAAACATTGGGTATCTTTGAGCCAATACAACACTATTTGCTGTTCCTTTATAATTAGTTGTAATATTTTCTAGGGTACAGGGGAGGTTAGAGCTTCAGGGGGCACTGGGTTCCACTATAGCAAAAGGTGAAGAAGGAAAGTAGGGGAGAAGGCTTTTTACAAACAATGTGGATATGGCAGGCCGGGAGAGTTTTGGGAGCCGGGAGGGCTTGGGAGATGGACTGGGCTGAGCTGCACGAGGACAGTAAGGTTTCAGTTTGAATACGGCTAAAATATGGCAAACAAATACATTTGAGTGCTATGATTGCATCCATGCCCAAGCAGTCTCTGTAGCTCTACGATGTCTGATCATTCCAGCAAAGCTTATTCTGGAAGTTTCACCAAAGAGCCCCACCATCATAGACTAAAAATACCTACTCACAGTGTGGTTTATGAGGCCAGATTCCTAAAGGGATAACATGTCAGGAGCACATGACTAGTGCTGTAAAATCCCACGGCTCATTATTAGTCTCCCTAAGCAAACTGATTCAGACCGTCAGGTGACAGTCATCTGAGCTATTTCCATAAACTGACTGTATCTTGAGTTATTCCATTGTCTACTTTTCCATCATTCTTGATAGAATTAATAAAACATTTTGGTCAGTTTTATCTGTTTATGGCTTAACCATGCTCCTGAAAGAAAATTACTGTCAGGAAAATACTGTGCACAAAGAGAAGTACACGTGACTTACTCTCTTACCCCTTCTGAGTCCAAACATAACTCAACAATAACTCTTCTGTTCTTATCGGTTGGAGTGGGGTCCAGTGAACATGATTTATTAGATCTGCATATTAATCACATCCTTAATGTCTCTATTTTCTTTTGCTCTGGCTCCTTTGTTAGGTGAATAGGTAAAGAGAGGAATAAATAAGTTCAAAATGAAGGCTACAAAAGTACCTTGTAAGATACATCTATGTATCTCACAAAAGAAAAAAAGACTAGAAAAAATGGTGCCAACATAATGAAAATGGCTCCCAGTGATGGGTCATGGGTGTTTTGGTTTGCTTATTTTGCTTAATCGAATGCATTGTATTAGCTATGCCATGCTTAATATAAAGATGAGGACAGGGCACAATCCATATGGGTGTAGAATAAATAATGAAGTAAATCCTAGGCTGAAGGTCTGGATAGAAAATACTTCGTCTTGTCTACTGTACACCTTTTATCTTAATAAGGTTTCTTTTTGCAATGCTGCAGATTTTCTAAAATTCATTAAATTCCCAAAACTTTGTTGCTTTGTGTGAATATGAACTCTTTGTATCAAAAATTATGGGTTATTTCCGCTTAGTTTAGTAAATAAGAAACAGTGATCCATTTTCTAAGTGATTCTCTTTATACATGATTCCAGAAGGCAGGTGATAGAAGTGATGCACCTGCTTTAACATGCCTTCGGGACTTAACACTTTTCTTTTTCAGTCTGACTCTCTACAATGAAGAGTGGAGACTTTGGGAATTATATCCCAATATCCACTGTGCTTGTGGCTAGTGCCGAGAGCCTTAGGAAATGGAGTGCCCTGTGCTAATGAATTAGTTGGTTTGTCTGGAGTAAATTCACCTCATGAATTTATATACTGCGCCATATTCACTACTCTATGCCTTCTCTGGTTGTGATGTATTTTTCAATTAATATGTATTCTAGTATGTATAACATATATTAATATTCAATAAGTTTGTACAATATATATTCCATTAATATATATTCTACATGAACAATTATAACATCGGCTGATGATGACATGAAAGAGGATGAGTAGAAAACCCAAGCCCGTGTCTGGAAGGTTCAGGAAATGCCACTGAGAGTTGCTTTTGTTTGAGGGCTGAGCAGCCATCTCCTGCCTGGGACGTGCAAGCTCCCAGACACTAGTGATCAGGAGGCTGCATCCTGTGATTAAGGCAGGAGGGGGGAGGACGTGGTAAGGAGGGGCAGTTTGGGTGACTGGTATAAAGGCCAGGAAGCAAGAAAGCGATGGGAAGGAGGGCACTTCTTAAACAGGGCTGGAGCTTAAGGGGAGCATCTGCGTGGGCTAGGGCTGCTAGGACTGAGTACCACCGACGGGGCCGTGAGCATTCATCCTCACAGTTCTCAGCTCAGGTTGCCGGCAGGGTTGGGTTCTGCTCAGGCAACTCCCTGGGCTTACAGGTGGCTGCTCTGCTCTCACGTGGCGTTTTCTCTGTGCCTGAGTCTCCTGTTGTCTCTCCCTCCCCACAGGATCATGGTCTGCAGTGAGCCCTCTGCTGTGCTGAGGTTGCCAGCAGCTCGCTGCAATCAGGGGAGCTCTGGGGTCCTCCCTTAGTTCTGAAGGCACTAATCTCACTTGTGAGGGCACCACCACCTTGAGGTTAGGATTTCAACATTAACTCCTAGGAGCACATTCAGTCTATGGCTGTACGTGTGTCCTGGGAGGGGCAGATCAGGAGAGGAACATGTGAAATGAAGAGCAGGGATTAGACAATGTGTACTTCTTTAGGCCATACTTACTTGTCATCAAAACTTTAGGGAATAGCTTCATTTTTGAAGCAGGAAAAGGACAACTTGGAAAGATCTCTTGAGGTTGCACTGGAAAGAATGGGCTTGGGGGCGGGGGGTTGGAGACACATAGGAGGCGGCTGGGCACCGGGAGCCAGCAGCCTCCAGGTAGAGCAACCGGCCTGACACCAAGCTAGAGTAAGAAAGGCTGCAGGTGGTGCAGAGTTGAAGGGTTGAAGGTGTTTGAGGTGCTTGCAAGGTGAATTTCGGTGGAGTCATTTAGCAGGAGTTGCATGTGGGTTGTTGGCTGAGTAGGGAGGGAAGTTGGGGCGGGGTGGGGGATGGCCCTGGAGGCAGGATCCACACAGAGGAACAGAGCAGCCCAGGCCAGTGTGTGACGTGGAAGCAGAAGGTGGGGGGAGGGGGGTCTCAGTCCACTGAGTGATTATCTAGGGTGCAGGGGGCGGAGAGAGCAGGGAGATTTTCACAGACACACAGAAAAGAATCTCTTCTGAGAAGAGAGTGGTCACATGGCTGATGTTGGAGAGCCAGTGACACAAAGATGGGAAACTAACATCGCACTGGGCAGTAGAGCCCACAAGGGCCCAGTGGAGGCCAGCGGCTGGTCCGTGTCTGGACGGGTGGGTCTGCAGTCTCTGCTCAGCCATCTGGGCACCAAGCCTGACCCGCAGGTGGTGGCAGCTCTGGGTCTGCCAGCTGCTCTGGTCACGGCCTCATTTCAGCCCTCAATCTCCAGCGGCGGTCACGGAAACCTGCCATTGGCCACGGCCGTCCAGAGGGACAATTACCAGGTTACGTGGTGTCCGTGCTCAGCCTGCACCTTCATGCAACAGGCAAGTGAAGCAAGCTCCTTCCCCACGGCAGCCAGGGTGTTATCTGGAGGAACCGTGGGTGCCTCCCAGTCTGTAATCACCATGCAGAAACCAGGGGGGCTGAGTGCTCTGCTCGGGCAAGCAGAAGCCGGACACACAGCAGCACTGTGAAAGGGACACAGCAGGCCAAGGGCAGCTCTGAGGAGGAACGCCAGAGCCTTCTCCCAAGGCTGTGGTCAGAGGGAATACAAGACACCAGAGGCTCATTTAAGGTCGTTCTAATTCCCTTCCAACGGGCAGAAAGGGTTTAAGTAATTTTTAAGCAGCTAAAGGTCAACGACTGCTTAGACTGACATCACACTGAAGAATGCTCCCACAGGATGGGCCCACTGCTCTCAGTCCAGGCTGCAGGAGGAAGTGAAATCAGGCACACACTCCTGAATTTTGAAACTACCGTTTAATCAGTTTTAAAGACACACAAATTAGGGGAAAAAAACATGTATGTGTCAGTTTAAAAGTCTTTAAAACCCAGCAAGAAGCCACCAGCGCGCTGAGGACACAGTCCAGAAAGCACGGTCACACGCGATCACGTCACACGCGATCACGTCACAGCGCTACTGACACGGTGCGGCTTCCTTTTGCCAAACAAGAGCTCATTTATGGGTTTGCTGAAAAATAACACTTCTTCAAAAAATATTTTAGAATAATAAAGAACAAAAATCACAGAACACGTTCTAGTTCCGGCCAGGGAGGGCAGGGCCCGGCCTCCACACCTGGGCACCCATGACTTGTAGAGGAGGTGGGGATGGAAGGCCACGCAGGCTGCAGGGGGCTTCTCTGTCCATCCCTACAGCAGTCGGTGAGGGTCGCGGGTGGGGAGGGCGCTGGGGACGGCTGTAGGATTTTTGCTGCTTTTCTCCTTGGAATGGTCAGGAGCAAATGGGTTCACTGACAAAACAACCAACCAAAAATGCTTGAAGTCGGGAAGGAGGCCTATTTGAAAAATATTAAACTTGCTACATAATTTTGTCCTTTGCAAAGAAAAGGACAGAAAGTAGTATTAAAGTGGTTTCTCAGAAGATACATTGAGACTAAACAGGACAGTCACTTACAACTTGAGTACGCCAGTCACGGTGTCCAGTGCAAACGCAATTTTAAGAAAATAGTCATTTTACTGATGTTGCTCTGTCCTTTTTGCTTTTTCATTATATTTCCCTTTTTTTCCTATAGCAGCAGAGTCTGGTAACGCCGGACTGGAGATGGTGACGGCTAGTGTGGTTGAGTAAGCTTTAAACAGTAGCTCTGCGGGACCTTTGTGCTACTGTTTATATAGAACAGTGACTGGGGCTGGTTTTTGTTTGTTTGCTTTTATAAAGGATGTTTAAGATTGAGATCGTCATTTAAAGGCAAGACACATCGGTGTGGAGATGTGTCTTCAGCTGTTTCAGGAGATCTTCCCGAACCAGAACCTACAGAGCTCGTCAGTTCTTTACTGGGGTTTCAATCGTGTTAAAAACGTATTAAAATAAATATTATTTTAAAACATATAAAAACATTATTAAGCAGCCCACCAATTAAAGTGTAATTGGCTGCATCCTTTGTACAAGAGCCTCAAAAAAGCAGCTTAGTCACTGGTTATAAGAACATTCTTACAAAATACCAATGTGGAAAATTTCATTTAAAATTTTCCTCCATCTATTTGGAGTTACTATAAATAGAACTGATGCTGTGGTGCTGCACAAAACACTGTGGAGACCCTCTACCTTCTAACCTCGAATCCAAATTTCAGCATGGAATTTCTTTTTCTAAACGCACATCTTTCCGTCAGCATTAAGAGCATGCAGGGTACAAACTCACTTTCAGCATCTAAGGTAAGTGTAGAAATGATCAGCCATTCACTCCATGTGCCCTGGGCTAAGTGTAAGTTCCATAAGGTACTTGAGATTATATTTCACAGTGGTATTGAGAATTCTGCACCTACATTAAATCTGATGTATTCAATTTCAGCTAGGATGGGCTATTAGTGGCTTAATAAAACTCCACAAAATGCTGGTTTAGATATAAAACTCTGAACAAATGCTTCGCCGACACAGTAATAATAGGCACCATTCTGAAACAACTGTTCTCTGAAGTAATTTTTTCCTTTTAACTCTAATGTGGAACTCTTAAAACCAGCCTATAATTTTGAAATTTATTATAATAAGAAACAAAAAAAGCATAAATGTCCAGAGTGGCTCATGAATATACAGATTAGATATTTACAAGGCATGGATTTTAAGTAAGATTTTTGTCCTAAGTGTATCTACTCTTCAAATAAAAGTTTACATTTTATGATTTTAATGTCAAAATTCTAATTTTCTGTAATTTAAAATAAGGTGCAATTAAATTAAATATGCCTTCAGAATCTTCGAAAGAAACATTTAAGAAGTCACATGGTGGTAAGCCCTGTCCAGTATAGTTCGTCACTTGTAGTACATATGTTCTTCAATTTCATACAGCACATACAGAAACCAAAGGGCAGAGAAAACAAAAGATGTGCTTTCTCGGTAGAACTCTTCATTCTGATAGACCTTTTGCAGGGACATAGTCAGTAGACAATGGCTAGCTGCCCACTTCTGATTAACAGACCCAAAGGCTGGCTGTGTTGCCACCAGGATAACCTTTGGACAAGGGCTCTGAGCCCAAGTGATGCAAGTTGAGGACCGTGACAAGCAGTTCTCCAGGCTCCTGACCGTCACTGCGCCTGTACCGGGTCCCTTCACTACAGACACACGAGGTCACCACCTTCCAGAAGTGCTCCTCTGGGCTCACACAGGTCCTTCGGCCTAGAGGACGGGCGCTGGTCCCAGTTGACAGGCTCAGGAACAGGTGAGGCAGCAGCTGGCCCAGGGCTCCTCCCAAGGCCATCGCCGCTTTGATGTCAGAGACCTCCAGCTTATAGAACCACTCTTTTTACTGTGGTTTTTCTGGCTGTCAGTGGAAACCCTGTTTGTGTGTGTCCCAGGAGGCGGGGTCACTAACGAAAACACTTCCTGACCAGAAGCACGGTGATGGCTAAGTGGTGACTGGACCTTTCTGGAGCCAAGGAAACCTTCCCTATTGTAGAAGCTAAATACAATTCCCCTGAGTTCCATAAAAATGCTTAAGAACTGAAAATAAGCTACTGGTCAAATGGTGACAACTGAGACAGATCAAATTAACTATTATTGTTTCAAGAATATGAAATGGAGGGAAGAATAGCGAATTTTGCTCATTTTTTTTTTCCCTGAGTAGCATATAATGAACCTAAACTATAAATATGAGGCTGACTGATTGTCTCTGGAGTGGTTTCATGACAACTGAAATGCGCAGAAACAACATCAATATGCACTAAATCCTACTCTGCTGATTAAAAAAGCAGCAAGCACACAACAGTGAAACCTTTACACTCAGCAGCAGCAGAGACACACCAGCCGGCAATTCTAGAAAGCGATCAACTCTTTCAATAGAGCACAGATTCTTCTTGAGAAGCCCAGTTAAGAATTAGTTTTTCTTCTAGTTTAGTTGTGTATCTGAAATAATAATTTCTCCAAAACTTGAGGAAAGCTATACCAAAGACATTTCATGTAAAAACTAGTTGACCCAGAGGGATGCAATCAGAGTTTGGAATGAGTCACCTTCAGAGCAGCTGATAACTCTTCCATTTGCTTGCTGTCTCAGATGACAGGACCCGGAGCCAGCAGTAGGCAACAGTGTTTAGGGCTACAGGCCGAGCAGTGAAACAGCTGATAACAGAAATAAATGGGGACTTGTCCTCAAGTGGCCAGGTACAGTGAACAAAAGAAAGTTTCTAGGGAGCCTTCTTGTTCTCCCTTGACACGCCTAGGCTTGTCTTTTAATTTCTAAGTTTCCTTACTTCTCTTAATCCTGACCAGAGTCTCTGCAGCATTAACTAGATGCTGAGGAGACAAGTGGAGTGGCGGACAGTTTCCACAATTATTTTATTCTGCCCTCTTGAGTCATACAGCTAGCTTAATTTCAACGCCTGGAAAAGAGAGAAACTGATTTAGCTACCTGTCCTTTCTTTCCTTTCTTGAGAGGATAGAAAAAAAATTTACCTTGGGAAAAAGAAAAACGTTCCGTATCAACAAAGGCTAGGATATTTATGAAGCTCTAAAATGGAACACCAACATTTCTGCTGATCGAATGCTCAGAAGTTCCACGCACATGTGCTTTTCCTCACTTCCTTAAATGAAAGACTACTACATGGATAATGCCAGGTAATAGTTCTGCCCTTAACTTCATCTGCAAATTTATTAATGACAAAAATCCCAAAACAGAGACTCACCACAGAGAGACAACTCAGCACTTCTTTAAAAAGTTAAGGCAAAGGAAAATAAGTTCTGCAAAAGATTGGTCAAAAACCCAGAGGCCCCGACTCCCCGCTCTGATCAGACTGCGCCCAGGCCCGCCCACGCTGGGCACAGAAGCCACTCTCCTGCTCTCGGCCACGCTCGTCCTCATGTCTCTGGGCTCTTCCGAGAGCTGAGTGGGGGAAATGGCCCATAAAATTAGAAAGCACATTTCTTTCTACTTACGAATCTAAAGCCCACTAACAAGCATTAACAGCAAATTTAATGTGAGAAGCTAAGCCTGGAAGCTAATGTTTAGCTTTCTCTAAAAATGCGGTTCACCCAGTGACTTAGCGTTTTCATTTCCCTCAAACTGTCCCAAACATGAACCGAACTGTCAAGGGGCAGAGAGTGACGGGGGAGCGTGCAGCCTGCCCAGGGCATCTCTCAAGACCAGCCAGCCGTCTGGCAGCTTCTCCATCCCTTTCCAGTTCTAGACAGTTTTGGTGTCATAAATTTCACTTAAAAGTCCAAAGTGTTAACAAGTCGTTGAACTTCATGCCTTACATAAGCACAAAGAACTCAGGTCTGCAGGGAGGACCCGCCTCCGCCCCTCAAGTTGCCCAGCTGGTCGCCCTCCCCCAGCATGGCCTTCCTTCACGCCTGCCTTCTTCCCTCCCTCTGTCCCTCCCTCCCTCCCTCATCATCTCTTGAAGGAAATAAGCTTAAAGTAGCGCACTTCCACTGTGCCGAGGAAGCCCCCCCCGAAGGGCTCTCTGACTGACACAGTCACACTCTTCAGGGAAACCAGGTCCCTGTGATTTGGCATCTGCTTCTCTTTACGGCTTTCCCATGAGCTGCGGTCACTGGAGAGAGTTTAAGGAAACCCTTCCAATACTGAGATGTTTATTGCAATTTGGAGTCTCCGCAATCTTAAATAGCCCGTTTCGGGCCCCCCAGTTCCTTCACAGCACACTGTGGCAGATATGAAGGCGTGTCCTCACAAGATCACACTCACAAAGACCCCTGGGATCAACAGTTTAGGAAATAGAGGGTTTAAGGCAACACATTCATTTGGAAAAGTCAATAATCTCTCTCAATCATTCGGATGGACACAATCGGCCTCCCACCTCCCCTGGGGCCTTGGGACAGCGACACAGTCAGGGGCAGGCAGCAGCCCTGCAGACACACACTGGGCCCTGAGCGCCCGGCCGTGGGAGCGCTGTCTGTAAGGCGTGGCCGCGGGGACCCACTCCACCCTGATCTGGTCTACAGGGGATGCCCCCTCTAGAACTGCCCGGTCTCCCCCACTGTATCTCTGCAAACACGCACAACCCCCTGGAAAGGTGCTAAGATAGGTTTCCATTAACATAGAGAAACTGCCAGCCAAGCATGTTCCCATCATTGCCTTAATGAGGAATGTCTTGAGGCTCTTTCTTGGTTCCGATTGCAAACATTGTTTGTGGTGGAGAAACTGTTCTGTCCCAAAGAGTTGTCTCTTTCATCAAACTTTTTAGGGTGTGGCAGCTGGGCATTTTCATGTGTGTTCCTCCCTCTCTGAGTTTTCTTCACTGGCAGCAACAGTAATACTAATATCCCAACAATGTGAAGGCAGTAATACCAGGAGCTACAAGAAAAAGAGAAAAGCTCATTTTACTACACTGGGTAATTAATAATGCCTTGTGACTACATGCGTCAGGATGTCACACACACACCCTTAGGGCATGCATTTACTCTGTGACTCTCTTACCCCCCTGGTCCCCCCACCCGTTAGAAGATGCTCTGCAGAGTAGAACAGCGCATGCTTATTTATAAAGAATGATGACAAGCAGGACACTAGTGTTCACACTACACGTCTGTGTGGGGATCCTAAGATCATGGCTAACGAGAACAGAAGCAGGAAGGTCCTGATTAGCAGGGCAGCGACCTGAAAGTAGTCTCTTAAATCCACAGACTCAAATGTAAAGCAAACAGTGAGAACAGAGACAGAAAAGCCTTCAATTCTGATTTCCCTGCTAGTTACTGTCCCTGATTCAGTTACAAGCTACTAACAGAGTGACTTCAGTAGGTAAGTCCTATCGCTTCTTGACTGTTATTGTGATGGAAATAAAGAAAGGCCTCAGGATTTAAAACATCATTAGACACATCATCACCAAATTAGATATAAAGCAAAGTCGCCTCCCTGTTCCTACGTAAGTTCAAGTGGTCGTGTACAAGAGCCCGAGAGAGGTCTGGCCAGCAGCGCAGTCACACGTACAGCTATGGAATAATTTTGTGCAAATGGAAATTTTAGCAGAAGTGACAACGTAATCACAGTCATTTAAATTTTGATCACGTATATCATTTTAAATGCTAGAATAATAAAGAATCCACTATCCTCGGGATCTCAGACATCACCACATAAAGTGGCATGGAGGAACTGATGGGGAAGGGAAAGGAGATAAACAGATAAAATATATGGAGCTTAAGACAGTAATTTCTACAATAAAGAGAGAATAAGGTACCAGTGGAAAATCAGACAGTGAGGAGGAAACAGATGAAATACAAGTAACTCATTTTCTCTTAATTGGAGAAACTGAAAGAGTCAGTAATTCCCTTTTTCTTTCTTTTTCATTGCATCATCATCTTTATCGTCCTCTTAGTTAAATGCTTCCTTTCCCCTCCAGCATGAGTGGCCCCATAGCTCCACATCTGTGGTCGGCAGGAAGCATCTTCCCACCTCCCTCCCAGAAACCCCCAGTGACACAGGACGGGACCTTCGCTTGAACACAGCAGCTCCTACACCCACTGGCACATATTCAACAGTATCACCTACCTGTAAAACATGAATGATGGTTTTACAGAAAGAAGTACAAATGGCACAACTGTGTAACTTATTGCTACTTGAGTTACTATCCACGTTATAACATCATACAGTAATTTAAGTTGGGGAGGTTCCATGAAATAATGTCTAAAGTTATTTCTCATCTGAAATAAAGAAACAAAAAACATTTATTGTTTTCACTGCTTATAAAATGACACTGAATACAACAACTTCTTCAAGGTGTGGGGCAACTGAGGCATTGCCTGGCAGAAGTTTAAAGATGTTTCTACTGCTGTGGGAAAGCTGGTTCAGAAAAACTCAGTATATGTCTGTATAAAAACACAGAGAGGATGACGAAACAGAGATACAATGTGGGAATCTGGGTGAGGGGCGAACAGGAGTTCTTTGCATTTTTGGAGATCTGAAGCTGTATGAAAGTTAAAACTTTGTCCAAGAAGTTAAAATAACCCTGTCTAGAGCTCCTTAGGTCACAGCTGGTAAACCAGAGTACGTAAATAAAGTTCTGTTGGCTTTCCCTTTCTTCGGTCATCATGAAATGAGACATCCTCATCTCTTCTTAAATCTCTGTATTTGTGAAAGAAATAGTTGTCCCACACAAACAGCACTGACTACATGAAAATTACATATTCACTAGCAACTGGGAAGGGCTTCTCAGAAAGAAAGGTGTTGTCTAATAACCACTATTTCAATTTTTAGCTTCCAGAGCAGTCAAATACTTCAGTTTTGAAATGTGCAAACTCACCAAGCACTCTGATTTTTTTCCTACCATGGCCCTGATGTCCTTGCCCAGAGTGCCTAGGTGAAGCAGGCCCGCCCTGCTGTGGGGACAGCACAGGGGCGTTCTAGGCCATGTGGGCAGTAATGGGTCTTCCACACAGGGCCAGAAGAGCCAGAAGGTCCCGCCCTTTCTCACCCGGCTTGTGCTCCAGCTGCCAACCCCCTTCTTTCCTGCCCACCAGCAGCACAGCAGTCCCCTGAGGCCGGGCTCTCACGTGCCCCTCCAGCACTCAGAAGCCCCAGGACACTGATGTGTAGACACAAAGCAGGCTGCCTCCCAGTTCTGTGTTCAAGTTCTTCTCTTGCCAATGCCTCCCCCTGTGAGGTCTCTGCTCATCAGACTTACCAACCACTCCCAAACACAGCCTGAGCTTTCACTCTGGGTTTTGCTAATTTCATTTCCATGCCTAGAATGTTATTTCTTCCCTATCACATGTCACGCACTACTGAAGTAACTTTCACCTCTCAAAGCTGAGATCCAGTGACATGTTCAACACAACCTAAGGCATCCTTTCCCTTCCAAACACCCACGACACATACCGTCTGTAGAAGCCGAGGTCTCTATGGCACATGCCTGCACACGGGTGCGTGCACACACATACCTCACAGTCCTTGTGAGTCAGACCACTGCTATCAGAAGCTACAGCCTTAGTTAATACTTTTAATTCCCTAATATACCCCCCAAACACCTTACAGTTAAATACAGAGAGCACCTGCGCATTTGTGAACAAGGCCTTCTCACCCCGGGTGGCTGATGAGCTCGTTCAACTCGGCTTTGCCACGTCACTGTCCTCCAACTGGTTCTCCAGAACTAACACACACCTGCCCTTCACTGTCCACCCGCTGGCCTACCATGCCAGTTGTTTCATAAAACATTACTCCAGGTCTCAACCCAGCAGACACGCTAAGGACTGTGCCTGCGTCCAACGAGGTGTCTGCACAGGGAGGCCTGTCCTCTCCGTCTGGGCCTGTCCACATTCCGCTCTCCAGCTGGACTCAGAGGCAGGGACTTTCAGACTTCTCCATCACCCCGCTTGCTGGTCATCTGTATCCGACTCAGTTTTTACCCCTCCTTCGGAGACTCCCGTGAAGGCCATGAATCACCTGTGGGTGCCTCCGCAGGTGGACCCAGTGTGGCGCTGCCAGGGAAGCCCAATGAGCGCGCCAGACACACACCCACGTGCAGCTGCAGGGTGCCGGGACGCCGGGCGGTCTAGCCTGACTCAGCACTAGCACTAAGCAGGGTGGATTTGGTACTCACGGTGCGTGCTGCCAACGTCATCACCACACCCGTCAGGAAGGTCAGGTAGTAGCCCGGGTACACCCCATGCCAGATGGCCGAGAGGATGAAGGTCTGGATGGTCGGACTCAAGGAGGCTCGCTCATAGCACACCCTGGAAACAGAGCGCCAAGGGGGTGAGTCTAGAAAGTCTGTGATGGTTATTCACTCCCGGACGGGGGTCAGGCTGGCCAGGGAAATGACCATAACCTATTTTAGCAACAAACTATAGAAAGGATCCCTGGAGAGCTTCCCGAGTGGCACAGGGGTTATAGTCTCAGCGCTATCAAGCTATCACCAGCCACCACTGAAGCATGAATTCGATCCCCAGCCAGGGAGGTGATCCATGAAGCATGGCAGACCTCTCCTGCCTCGCCCGCCGCTCCCCTCAGCAGAGTATTTCAGTAGATCCACCTGTTCTGCGCCCCACTCTGTCTCTAGTGAATCCTCTCACCCTCCACACTTTTGGCCTGTACCCCAGCTCTTGTATGCATAAATAAATAAAATAATTTTTAAAAAAAAATCCCTGGAAGTATAGTCTTTGCAGCCTACTTTAGGTAATAACTTGATCTGTGATCTCAAGGGAGTTACAACTATCAAGTGTCACGTTAAGAAAAAGAAATATAATTCTATCTTGTTACTGGTGTGTATTTTAGCTAAAATAATCATGTCTTGTGTGAGTCTATACTATATACAAAACACTTTCACATTAAATATCTTTATTTTACATTGTTTTATTATTTTCTTTGATAAGATTAAGAAGTTTCAACTGATCTAGTAACACTATTCTATTCTTTCTGGCAGGTAAGCTGTGCTTAGTCTAAAAGTTTTCCTGTCACAGAGCAGGAAACTCAGAAGAAAATAATATTTTCCTAGGTATCAAGTTTAATCTATAACCACCACAACAGATGAGCTCAGCACGTCTGCAGTCAGTGGGGAGACAGCAAGGCACCCTAAAATGATGCTCATGTAATTTGGAAACCTCAAAGGGCAGATACGCAGCCTGTTACAGAACAAGGTCATCCAGAGAGAATGCTGTCCTCAGACAGAGCTGAGAGCCCCGCAGATGCGGGCACCGTATTTTAGGAAGTTCACGATGGGATGCTGTGTTTCACTGGGAACAAGGAGACAGGCCCCGGGGATTTCTGGCCAACACCCCAACTTAGTCTTTTGCAAATGTCCTTCTGCCCAGACTGCCCGGACCTCTCCTGCCTCCAATCACCAGCCTCCCAGTGAACACCTGCACGCACCTTCCTCCCTGTGCGCTCCCCTCCTGCTCGCAGCTTCCTCGTGCTGGGCACGGCACATGGCCCAAAAGAGCCTGTCTCACCAGAGCTGCCAACCCTGACTGCAGATGCTGGGTCTCTCTGTCCAGCTCATCTCAGTAAGCGATGCTGGGCATATCGAGATGTTGAACTGAGATATTTCAAAATTGGAATTGCCTGGAAAATCTAGGGCTTATATAGTGCTTGTAAAGTCACTTTTTTCTTGAAACCAAACCTCCAGTGGAGGAGAGGCAGAGGACACTGGCCATCTCAGACCCAAGGATGCCCCTTGTCAGGAGAGCAGGCTCAGGGGAGCGATAGCTACATTTATAACTCTGGCCAAAGCAGTTCTGATTTAGTGCTACCTGCATTGGAGCACGGTAACTATGCTGACTGACACCAAGGTCTAATACCACTCAACACACTGTTCATTTCCTAAGAATGTGAACTCAGAGAAGCTCAACTTCAACTTAGCCACAGTAAAGACTGTTCTTGACAGAACTTACCTTTTGAGCCAAAGTGCTGTCTGAATATTCCAGTTATCAAGAAACATCTTGAAACTTGTAGACATCTGCAAAACAAAAGAATTTTTTCTTTGGCCAGCAAACTACCCTATCTCTGAAAAAAAATGAGGCACAGAGGGGGCTGAGTGCCGGCCTCCTTCCTTAGCGGTTCTTCCTGTAGGAGTACCTTGCTGGGAAAGGGCCGTCTGTCATCCTCAAGGGGGTCGTCACCGTTTCCTTCTACATGTGAATGTTCATAGGGAGCTGCGGCGTTACCCAAAGAAACGCCTGCGAGAGCACGCAGGTGACCTTGCAGTGGCCTCCCTTGGACCCGTTCACTGAGCACAGCGCATCCACGGTGACACCGAGCCTCCGTCCCCAAGTTCCTTCCCCGCACGCCTTTCCAGACAGCTGTGTGCTCCCCACTGCTCTGGATGTGGGTCTCCCTGGGACCGCTAGCCCGGGGAGGGCAGAGGCACAGGGAATCTTCACGCCTTTCCAGACTCCCAGACTCGGCACTCGCGCTTTCCTGTCGAAAGCTGCCTTCTGGCTTTGGTGGGAGCCTTTGGTCTCCTGGCCTCTACTCCCCCTGAAGCAGCTGTCTCCATCTTGGATCTGCACCTCCTTCTCAGCATCTTAGAATCCACATCCCACTGTTTACTTGTCTAATCAAAATTCTAGAGATCTTTGTTTCCTTTCCTTTTAATTTACCTGCCTATCAAAATCCTAACTCTAGATCAAGTTACATCTGAATGTGTGGCACAGAATACCACACCCCCCAGAGACAAAGTTTGGTCCTTATAGTATCACACAACAACTACTCCTGGTGGGTGACTCACCTCTATTTGCTGAATTCTCAAATTGGAAATTAAGTCCCAACGAGCTGCTCCGTTTTGGTCATACCCTCTGAAACCGAAGCCCGCAGCATTGTTAATAGCGTCAGCTGTAGTGAACAAAGTGAAAAAGAAAAAGGCGTGAGGTTCTGAGCACCTATGTTAGCAATCTCCCACATCCCCCACCAAGGTCACGCAACCACAGCCAGGGGCCTAGCTGCAGTCTACGCCTTTCCAGCCATTCTGTGCCTTCCCCCGAGAGGGAACAACAGTCCCGGAAGGAAAGTTAGGTTACTGCACCAGCAGGCATCCAGCAGTTTAAAAGTTGCTCAGAACCAAAGGGCCAATGTCTTGGGCTCTGTTTAGGCAAACAGGCAACTGGATGTGACCTAACGGAATGTTCCAGAGACAGAGCTAGGCACAAACGCTCGCCCTACATCACAGATGCTGGAAGGGCACCAGCCAGGGCCACCTGGGACTCAGTTCCTGCTCACCGAACACTTGATCTTCATCAGAGGTAAGAACGTAGACATGAAGTTGCTTCTTCCCTTGCAACATTCCTGCTTTCTTGGTTCATCAGAACCATTCCGTGTCTGGGCTGCAGAATTTGTTTTCTCATCCTTTTCACTGCAACGTTTGACTAGTCATTTCTGCTCCACATACCCATCTGGTTAAGCCATCAGGGAAAGTTTTGCCTCAAGCAAGCCCTTTTCCAATCACCTGGAGGTTTTTTATGATAGACACTACTTGTGACGTAGCCCAAGAATAAACAAACTGAAATCCAGCGAAATGAGATGTGGACCTGTCTGTAAACTGCATCAGATGGGATTAAAAAAAATCACATCTTGGGAAAAAAGTTAAAATCCAAGATTTTATCTGTCAGGTTTAATGAGGTCAGGTAGTCATTGACCAAATAAATACATGCCTTTAAGGTACGTCTATCAATAGAAGAGCAGCACACACAATAAAAAGAAACCCCCGAGTAGGGACGACGCGGGCCGCACACGCACAAGCGGCTGTAGGCACCCTCCACCCCCACCTCTCGTCCACTTCCTCCGGCCACGCTGGCCCGAGTGCAAGCTGCCCCTTGTAGCTGCTCACGGCCTGGCAGGACTGACCCAGGGCACAACCAGCCACAGGAGCCCACACCCGGGTGTCACCCACCCATGTGCCCAGCCCCAGCCCCACCTCTGACCCAGCCTCGGCTCCCCATGTGGCCAAGTGGCAGAAACAAGAATCAACACATAAGCTCAGAGACAGACACTGGCCCTGACATCTTGAGCTTCTGTCTACCCCTCCAGGGGCCAAGCCACTATGTAACCTGAGGTAAAGGGCAAAACTGATTATAAGAAACCACTTAGAGGAGCGAGCAGGTCACTGGTTTGGGGCCACCTGGCAGTGAGAGTCCTCTTTTGAGAAAGTAAATTGAAACACTCTGAACAGACAGTACCAGTGAAAGTCCAAGCCCAAAAATGCTTACGGCAACACCAAAATCAGGAGGTTGTTCACCCACATAACCCCAAACAAATGTATACTGTTCTTAAAACAACCATCAACATGCAAAATATGAATAAGGAATCACTCTGGAAATCCTGGATTCCCAGAAACCACATTCTTGGCCCTCCAGAAAGACTTGCCACCAGTCTGAGAACCAGACGATGTGCTGACTTTGACGAGACGCAGCAGGGAGAGGAAGGGGTGAGCTGCACAGACAGTCTCTCCGCAACCAGCGCGCCTTCAGTTCATACCTAACGCATCCTCATTTTCATCTGATGTTGTAAGAAAGGGGCCTCGGCACAGATCAGGCTCTTGGACAGGGCTTGGGATCTCACTGTTTCAAGGCTTGTCAGATTTATGTCCTCATGCAGCTGCCCTCAGCCCTCTGGAGTCTCTTAACTGGTACCCTCACATCTGCCTAGGAGGTGAGCAAAGTCTTCACAGGTCACTTACCTAACGTCCATGCAAAATAGTATTTGGGCCTGGCAGCCAAGAGAGAGATGTACAGATAAAGGACTCTGGTTGGCCACGAAGCAGTGGCTCGGAAGTGCTCGTCGATGTTGTACTCCACCGGCAGTGACTTGGCGATGGTCAAGTGCAGTAGCAGGGAGAAGGCACAGACAAGAAGCTTCTGCACCACGGCGGCCTGGGAAGTAGGAGACGAGATGAGCCAGCTGAATCCACACTGCTTCAACCTGTCTTATGAGAGCTGCCCGGGGAACCTTCCCAAATGGAGCCCTGACCAGCAACTGGGTTGGAAAAGCCACAGATGGCTGGGCAGAGCCAGCAGTCAGCAGAGCTGCTCTGAGGCTCTCTGCCCCAGCTCTGTACAAGCTGGGTCACGGCTCAAAGCCATGCCAGAAACCTCAATTCTTATTTTCAGAACTTTCAGGAAAAAATTAAAGAAAGGTTCTAAAACAAATCAGAAGTGCTCAGGGATGAATACCCGAAAACACAGGTTGGGTGGCTCGAAGCAGTGGATGCTCATGCACATGCTCAGAGCTGCTGGCTTACTTGACAGTGTTTTTTCTTCATTTTTCAAATTCTAGCACTGCATGGATATTAGATTTACAATAAACAACTTATATGTTTCTTTGAGCATATGCTTGAGAAAACAAAAAGGTTTCCACCAAAGACTGATGCAAAGAAAAGGCCATTCTTTACAATATCCGGGAAAGGTTAAAATACCCTGAGAGACGCCAGCTTGTGTTGCTTTGTATTTTTAGTAGACCAGAATGTTTAATCTGACTCAACAGAAAGGCGGCTGTACAGGTCATGAAGAGAAGAGGCCAGTGTAGAGAGGAGCAGGTGGCTCTGGAGGAAGGAGTGGGGCAGTGGTGGCACCTGCAGCCCCACACAGCCCCCAGGCTGCCCAAGGTAACTGGCACAGGAGCTGGCAGCGCAGGCCCACAGGCTGGTCCAGGGGACGGCTGGGGTGGGGGGCTGGTGCCCAAGGACCCTTTTCCTGTTTGTCTTTTAAGGCTTTCTCCAACAAAATAAGGCCACTTTTTCCTTTACCCCTCTCCTCCTCCCCCAATATCTAACTTTTTTGGTATCTTGAATAGAAAGGAATTTATATTAGGTAACTAGAGAAAAACCACAACTGTAAATGAAGTGAGAGGAAACAAATGGCCTCATGTGTGGACCCAGAATCAGCCATGGATTTTCAGTGACACACTGTGGCCTGTGGACCAGCTGCACAGGCACCAGGTACCAGTCAAAGAAACACATTCAGAGGGCCTCTCAACGCGTTCTAGCTATCGCCAGCCACTGCAGCATGAGTTTGAGCCCCAGCCAGGGAGCTGACCTACAGGGTGCAGCAGACCTCTCCTGTCTTGCCCACTACTCTCCTTAGCAATGTATTTCAGTAGCTCCATCTGTTCTTCTCCACATTCTGTTTCTGGTGAATCCTCCCATACCCCCTCCCCCCACCTCTGGCCTACACCCCAGTTCTTGTATGCATAAAGAAATAAAAACAAATCTTTTTTAAAAAAGAAAAAACAACATACACCTGACCTCAACCACCAACAGCACAAACACCAACAAGACTCTCCCCTTTCAAAGGCTCTGCAAGGCAGCCATCAGGGACCTTGGAAGGCAGGGTGAGGGGACAAAACCTGGGGAGCCAGGTGTAAGTGCCTGCCCCTAGCTGAGTAAGGAGGACACCTCTTCTGCCTCATAGGAGGAGGCCACACATGAGATCTCAGGGAAGCCTGGCCACAGGAGACCCAGGCTCAGTGGTGTGGGTCAGACTGGGGTTGGGAAAATGCTGGATGAGGCGTGGGGACTGGAGAAAGCCAGCACCCTGAGAGGTGATTCTCAGCCCCTCTGCCTGGCCCAGCTTCGAGAGCACAGGCAGGAGAAGGCCCAGAGTAAAGAACGCCAGCATCACGGCACAGCAGACAGGCTCCCTCACATGGCAGTGGGCACAGCCAGACCACGCCCTACAGCTAGCCCAGAGGACACACGTGAGTCACAGAGACTTCTGAGCTGAGCCTCAGCAGGCCTCAGCACGCGTGAGGGGACACCCTGAGGACTATGAACACAGGAGGGTCCCACCTGTGAGCTGCTGTGGCACCCAGGAGCCACGTGTGTTTGAGCTGCCACGTGAGAGGACAGCTGACTCCCACCTTGTCTAGGCTGCCATTCCAGCTCTTGTTTCAGTAACCAAACCTGTATCTCAGCTGGTGCAGGTCAAGACAGCTGGGAGGACCTGACAGAGAGGCCCTCCTGAGCCTGGCTGTCCTGACTTGGAGCCTGAGTCTACCTGCCCCGCAAGTTACTAAGAGCTTCCTGATACCTCTGAGTGATCTGTAACTGCCACTATTCAAGGATGTGAACTATAAATTCATGGAACTGAAATAAAGTACATATTAAAAAGCGAGGTAATATATTAGTTTTTGCCACCGTCAGCAAACTTTGATTTCTGAGGTCTATAAGCCAAAAGCAGCAAGTGACTTTCTATGAGCGACTCCCATAGAAATTCAGAGTGGGTGACAGAATACATGAATCTGTGTTATTCCCTCTTGGGTTTAATTACTGCTCACATGTCTTTGGACTTTTTTTTCAAATATTGTACAAAATTATGCTGACTCTTACAACACATATTCTAAAGCAAGGAAGACAAGTGATCCCCCTTTGACGGGGGGCCCACACACCAAGCAGAGGCAAAGTCATTAAGCTGAGCCGGCAGCTGAGACTCCAGCACCCTGACACCTAGGGCCTTCATTCTCCTCCCAACACCCCACGATAACCTTAATTAATAGGGTATAATTATCTTTGTTTTCTCTTATGGCAGGGAGACCGCTAAAGGGTTATGGCCAGCCTGGTGACACAAAACGGTCCTGGAAGGGATCCGATGAGACCCAACTTCAAGTCTGAAATTCAACTCTTCGAGATGGTATTTCTCAATTTACATTTAGCCAACAACTGAGGGGGTAAGACAAAAGCCCCTTTTTGAAATAAAGCACAAAGAGTCAGAGGTCAGCAGACACAGAGCTGTGTGTAGGGCACGTCTCCGCACTCACTCCTCCTCCATAGTGGCCTGTGAGGAGGGTGAGGCCTCAGCCCTGCTCAGAGGACCAGCCAGCCCCTCTGTGGCCCTCAGACCCTTTCTCTGTAAAGGGTCTGCGTTTGGCCTGTCTGAGGGAAGCACAGATGATCCTGGGCTGTGAGGTAATTTAGCACAGCCCCTGGACACTCCCTGGCTTAATTCCAGTCCTACTGCCAATCTGGGAAGTTGTGATCAAAGTTTTTAGCCTGAGTCCCACCTGCCCCACCTGGCAGCCAGCAAGAGTAGGCTCGGGTTTGTGAGGCCAAGCAGCACCAACACAGCCTCTTCTACTGTGGGGCTCGAACAGTCCCACAGGTCTCAGGGGCAGGGCACTGCCTTAAAGGGACCCCAAGAGCCAGCAAGGACCAGGGAGCAGAGGGAGAGCAGGAGGGATTGCAAACACCCTTTGTGCACTGCAACTTGAGGCCCAGAAAGAGTCTGGGCCAGTCATGAGATGGAAGCGCCCACAGACCCTGGCTCTGCCAGCGGATCCCACCTGGCTTCACAGGAACAACTGCACTCTCCCGGCTAGTTCGGCGTGAAGCCAGTTATTTGGAAGCAGTTTGAAAGAAACAGGCAGGTAAATGCACAGCTTGAAAGCAATGTCTAAAGAAATGCGGCCAAGGAGAGGCTCTGGGCAGCCATGCTTACATTAGGAGAGGGCTCCGGTCTTCCATACTGCACTTCCTCCTTGCTGTTTCCGCCCAACTGCGTCACGTGGTATGATCGACCCTCGATAAAGGTGATGTAGTCCTTGTAAGAGCACAGGGGGCCGGCCAGAATACCCATGAAGTTGCAGGTGTAGCTGAGATACTCCAGCAGGCTGGGCATGCGCCTGCAATGTAAGCACAGGTACTCAAGAGACGCCCCGCTACCCATGCCCCCTAACTGGAGTTTTGAGTCTCATCTGCAGCTGAGCAGCAAAGAAAAGCCCTGGCTGGGTTAATCAGCAGTGCTTTTAGATAGAGAATTCCTGTTCGGGTCTTTACTAGCAGTAGTCAAGGGTTCTAACCTATTCCTCAGAGTGAAACCAGCCAAGGGGCACCAGAGCATGGAGGGCCGCTTGCCCCCCACAGCGTGGGAGCCACTCTGTGCTTGGCAGGATGGCACAGGGGATGCAACAGGTAAAATGTCTGTGTTCACAGAGCGTCACAGCAGTCAATACCCCCAGAGAGGTGTTACCGAGAGGAGGGACTCGGTGTGGATGAGTCAACAAGGCCTATCTGCTAAAGTAATGTCTGTGTGAGCTCTAGGCAAGAGCAGAGCCGAGTGGCCCCCTGGGATGGGGTTCCAGGCAAAGGGAACAGCAACCGAAAAGCCTCTGGAGGGAGCATTTCTGGCGGCCAGGAGGCTAGAATGGTGTCAACCAAGGGACAGAGATGGGAGAGAGGTCAGAGCCAGGTGAATCCACCCAGGCTGGAGAAGCCACGGAGGACACAATTTCATTCTGAATGTAGTAGGCAAGCACAGTGGGGTTCTTAATGACCTTCACCCCCACAGGGTCCCACAGCCATGTGTGTGGACGGGGGAAGGGACTGAGGACAGATGCGAAGAGATGGCAAAAATAAAGCAAAGTCCTTGGTAAAAAGGAAGCAGATGGATTGAGCACAGAAATGAAGAGCTGGCCTTAGACTAGACACTGGACAGTCAGCACCTGGCACCATAAAAGGGCTTGTGTCAGGGCTCCAGACCACTTGATGGGTCTGGTGGCTACAGAGTCAAACAGTTGCCTTTGTTTTCTCCAAAACATAAGAGGTCAGGGAGGCAGTGCTGGAAGTCTGGGGAGAAGGGAGAGCAGAACTTACAGGGCCCTGGTGGCAGGTGGACTTGGCACGTGTGGTACACCTGTTGGCAGTACCAACATGCCAAATTTTAAATTTGGGGTCACAAATTCTATGAGTCCGGTCAGCAAGACTGAGTGCTCTGTCCCACAGCTCACGCAGTGGAGACGGGTCTGATGAAGCCTGGTGCTCCACCACTGGCCAGTGAGAGGTGAGGAGACAAGCCCAGAAAACTGACCTCATGTCAGCTACGTATGGTCAAGTGTATATTCACTGATATGTAAAGACAGACTGCAGAGAACATCAAAGTAGAAAGAGTCTAAGGACGGGGCGAAGGTGCTGGCTCGCAGGCCTACCTGGCAGGCCTGTCCCCACACGCCCGGCCACCCTGAGCTCCTGGCTGAACGCAATGAGGTGTTTCAGAGGAGACTTCCCCAAAGCTGGATGAACTTGTGGCCTCTGGTTTGACTAGATTCAGACAGACCCTGGCCAGGAACTAAACGTAGAACCTATAAAAGATGTAGGTTCCTGAGAGAACCTCTCCCTTAGAGAATGCAGTGAGAATCTCTCTCTGGTTGTGGGTTGTCCAGCGCCCCTCAGCAGATGATGGCTTGCGGGCACTGCCATTGTCCTTGGGGCTACAACACGGCAGCCAGCAACTCGGCCCCTGAGTGACAAAACCCACCGCAGCTTCACGGAACATGGTGTGTGTGGATGCACCCAGGGCTCTGGTGAGGCCCGGCTGGCGAGTGCAGGGGAGGGTCTGCCCTCAAGGACAAGTCAGTCTCAGCTAGGGTACCAGACAGGGAGGCGGAACGGACGCCATACCTACCTCACAGCTAGGCCTCTCTGTGACGGAGTCAGCTCTTCATCCTTTCGAAACATCCCTGAGGGAAGAAAACAGGCACTTCAATCAATTACAGCTAAAAGAACAGTGTTTTCCCTCACTTTCCCCACTTGAAACTTACACTCAACCCGACTGGTGTGACTGGGGGTATGCTGGGTTCCACTCGTCCTGGCTAGACAAGACTCAGCATGGAGGGGGCCTGGGAACACCAACTATGTCTAAAATAACTGCACGTTGGACTGAACTGTATTCCTTCGGGCGATTCTGATTAAGTTAAAAATTCCCAGGGCCACCACACAGAAGGGTAAATTCCAGGCCTTTTCAGAAGGGGGGGTGGGGCACACGCTTCTCCTGCAGAACATGATAGGTGCAGCTGAGCCTGACGGCAAGTGGGGAGGCTCAGTGTGCAAAGTGGCCAGGGGTTGCAAACTGGACCCGAACCTCCATTTCTCTACCTTTCTCTCCACACAGAAGACCATTGCTCCAGCTTATCCATCAGTTTACTAGATTATGAATCCAGCCTAGAGATCACAGGAGGCCTAAATTAAGATGCCGACAACACACTGAAGTCCACTGTGGGCCTCTCCTGGCTGGGGCATAGGGGCCTCCCCCCCAACCCCAGCAGGCGCCCCCCATGAGAAGGGGCAGTCCGAGTCCTCTCACTCACAGTCCCGGCCATCACCTTCTCCACCGCAAAATACGAACATATAAATATTTGTACAAAAATATATGTAGATGTCTGTATGTATATATAAGGGAGAGGGATTTTTTTAATGAAGTAGTGTAAACACAGAGATGAAGCAGGCATCAATAAGACTCTACTTAAAGGCAGAATGTCTGTCTACTTTATACTTGAAGCTTCAAGTAATCTGGGTCACAGGACTGAATCATACAATTTTACTTTGTTTTCACTGAACTGAATGCAAAATTAGGTTGAAACAGGGAGGGAAAGCAAGTGTCTCTTAATAACTCTCCGCAGAGTTAGTGTCTCCTGAACCCTCCTCCAGCTCGCCCTCCCCGAGCAGACAGCAAGGAGTTATGCAGAATCACCAGCAAAGAATGAAAAATTAATCTTGAAATTCTTACCATCATGAATTTCATGAGCCAGACTAGTGATCTTCTGGGTGATTATCATCATCGGGCTGTGACAAATAAAGAACAAGTGTCTTAATGGAGGGAATTAAAAATAACACCTGTGACATGTGAAACAGTTCATCACACAGCTACAAAACCCTGACATTTCCAAACATGAAATGAAGACATCCAAGGAATTTCAGCGCCAACGAAGGGCTGCCTTAGGGGCTGCCGTGAGGGTCGGGTCCAGGGACAGCTCAGACGGCAGCAGCAGCGGGCTCCGGCACAGCGGTGCTGGTGCGTGCAGCAGGGCAGGCTCTGGTGGGACGCAGCAGAGCAGAGCTCAGAGCCTGCACACTTGGCTCCTGCCGGGCAGCCAGGCTGCCTTTTGCTTTAGAACTGAACTTACAGGGGAAGGGGGTTGCCTGGGAAAAGGAGAACAGGTAAAACTAAAAGGCGTTTGGGTGAGAAACGGGGGCAAAACCATAGGAGAGGGAGGGAGGCAGGGAGTCCCACAGCAAGCAGCTGGCACCTGCCCTTGTCCCAGCAACCAGAGCCAAGCACCCAGGCTGCGCAGGCCGTGCCCTGGGGACAGGCCTCTGTGCAGGAAGACAGGGAAGACAGGAAAGGAAAGGGCTTCAAAGCCATTTCACAAGTACGAAAGTGGCACTTTCTTGTGAACTGTATCATCTGAAATTGAGGGGACAGATTGGAAAGGAAAGAAATCCATGAAAGAAATGCTGTTTCTCATACTTTAAGGATCATGAAAATACCCCATAATCTCCACTGCTCTTCAAGAAGAAGTATTTTCCTGCCCTGCCTCGAGAGTCTAGCTCACTAGAGAATTATAAATTCCCCATCGGGGGCCTCCCTGGTGGCGCAAGGGGTTAAACACTGCACTATGAAGCATCCCCAGCCAGGGAGGTGACCCCAGGGCACAGATCTCTCCTGTCTTGCCTACTGCTCCCCTCAGCAGTGTATTTCAGTCAATTTGCCTGTTCGGTTCCTCTGTCTCTAGTGAATCCTCACACCCCGAACTTCTGCCCTGGACCCCAGTTCTTATATGCATAAATAAATCTTTAAAAAAAATAAAATCTCCATCAGTTCTAATTTCTATGTCACCTTAAAACAATAAAAACACTGAGAAGATAAAGGTGACATTTACTTTTATCAGTGCTGTCACACACTGAACTGCTAGGTTCCAAATACGCAGATGTGCGCACTCCATGCTGGGCAGTCCAGGACAGCACCTATCCCATCAGGGAGAAGACTCGGGGCTCCTGGGTAAGGGAGCTGAGCCGGGAGCGAGGGCGGCTGGGCCCACTGTCCTCAGAGAGCTGTGCAGCTAGTGACTGCGGAGGAGGCAGGGCAAAGACCAGCTTTTGTAAACGCAGCTCCCACTCCCGCTACCCGGCTAGTCTGCTGGGCTGTTTTAGGAGGACAGCCGCCGCCTCACCCAAGTCTCAGCTGACGCCACTGAGGGTGGCTGGTAGCTGGAGCACACCCCTTACCTTTCCTCTCACTTCTCACTTCCATCCAAGTATTTTCAACATACTGGCAGTTTGGTATGCCAAACTCCAGCGGTTTAAAATCTCCTTCCTTTCAAGAAGGCCGAGAGGCCAAGTGCTAGCAGCCTTCCCTGCTGACTCTCCAGTCCCCAGTGCGCTGCCAGCAAAAGTGATGCGCTAAGTAAATATTCTTAAATTGCTGAATAAAGAGAATCTTGGAAGTATCCAGCCAAGATCTGTACTCCTTCTGCAGGCTCATTCTACTCCCTACGCCTTCTCCATACTCAGCTGTGCTCAAAGCAGCTGCAATGCCCTCCTGGCATCACACCACAACACTCTGCAGCCCTCCACCTTCCGGTCGCCATGGAGCCCACGCGCCATCCGCTGGCAGGAAGAGGCTGAGCTGTCGTGGCCCCGCAGCAGCGCTGGCGAGCATGGGCTCAAAGTGGCGCCAGTCTCCTCATCTCCTCATCGCTTACTGGAGACGTCAGCCCCGAACACTCCCTTCGCTGTGGAAAGGGCAGTCCACAGATCAGACCTATCACTGGGGGCAGCGGAGGAAAGGGCAGATGAGATCAGGAGGGAGTGACAGTGAAGGAGTGTGCGTGAGCTGACGAAAGGCAGGACCACGGGAAGCGTCCAGGAGAGAGGAACAAAGAGCCCAGAGAAGGAAACTGGAGGGGGCAGAACAGAGGGACAGGGGCAGAACCTACCTGCTCCACCGCAGAAACCAGGCCCTGAGAAACCCCAGCGGAGGCCCTGCCCCTCCCTGTGCACATGAACACCTGTTCGGTGACAGGTGGCAACCAGCATGGCCCTGAGAGCGCCGTGCTGGGGCCTCTGCACATGCTCGCCACCTGCTGACTCAAACTTGGTGGGTGTCAGGCTAGCAGACCGGATCACTGGACCTGAGTCAGAAAGGCCCCCCTCACCCAGTGGAGGCGGGAGGGCGCCGCCCCAGGAACCGCCGCCTGACAGCATTATGGCGCTTCATAGCAGCCAGTCACCATTACGTGAGCTCTGCTGAGAATGTGAGAAGTGGGGGCTGAGGGTTCAAAACAAATCATTCCACTGAAGAGTTTCAGGAAGAAGATATATCTGTGGAAAGACCTACTTCTTAAAACTTCAAAAGATACCAAAATTAAATATTTGCATGCACTTTTAATTCTACAGAGAATGAGAAAACAGGATTTGGTTCCCTCACGGTGAGTCAACCGCAGGTGAACAGGAGCAAAGAGTGGAGGAAGCCCAAGGGCGGTCACTCTGCCTGGGACCTGCTGAGCCCCCAGGGCACCTGCGCACAAAGGCCACACTCCTGCCAGGGCAGCTGACTGACTCCCCACCTCGGGCTGTCTCAGCAGGCAAGCTTTCATCCCAAACAGCCCTCCTATCAGCCCCTGTCCTAACGCCAAATGACCCAGAGTGAGAGGTCAAAGAAAAATGAGCAGTTTCTGAGCCGCTGGCCACCTGCCTGCCAGCTCCCTTACTCCACTCCTCCATGCAGAAAACATGCAGCTGCAAGTGCCCGTGCCACACTAGGATACAGCCACTGCCAAGACGCAGGCCTTGCTGCTAGTGGACCTACACAGGGCTGCTGAGAGGGAGGCCATGAGTGAACAGACAGGCCAGATGTTGCTCAGGGCTCAGCAGAAGCAGGCAGTGGAGAGGGTAGAGGGAATGCCTGGATGTGGTGAGAGTGGTAACAACTGCATAGAAAGGCACATGGCACACAGGTGCTGCTCAGGTCTAAGCAGAAGCACAGAGCCGGTCAGGGGTAGAGGGAGTGCCAGGACAGGGTGGGGACTGTCCTCATCCAGAGAGGGACATTTAAACAGAGAACATAAGTCAGGGAGCAAGCCCTGCAGAGGTCTGTTCTGGAGAGAGGAGAGCCAGTGAACAGCTGAAGCCAGCCTGGACGCCAGGAGACTGGAGAAGGTGCTGAGCCTTGAGCAGGAAGGAGGGGCTGAGACAGAGTGATTCAGGGGGTCAGAGTAGTGCCTTTTGCACTACTGTGACTCTGTGGCTTTGACCTGAGACAGGGAACCAGAGACTTCAGGAAGGGAACTGGCTCTGGGTTGGTCAGCCTGTGGGGTGCTGGGACCGAAGGACAGGTGGGGCAGGCCTGGTCTTTGGACAAGCACTTGCTGAGCTATGAATAGCCCTGTACTCCAGGCTGCATGGCCAGCCCTTCCCATGGCGTGGGCAAGCTGTCTGCTCACACAGCCCAAGGCGTGGCCCTTCTTTGAGGATTCCGGAGACCCCAAAAAAGGTGGAAGCACAGAAAGGAAGAGCCTGACTCTAGGAACCACTGGCGGGGGCAAAGGGGTGCCTCTCGCTGCAATAGAGGAAAAGGTCCCAGAAGGCCAAGCTACCAAGATCAAGCTGTTTAGGAGAGTGAGCCTGCCCTAGCAGGACAGGAGGAAGCGCTTACAGGAGCAAAGGGAACTGGAAAGTTGTAGACCAAGGTGGGACTCAGCGAGGGTGCAGTGGGTCCAGCCAGCTCATACCCCTGGCCCCATGCTCAGCTGAGCCGGCATGGGCATGTGACTGGCCGGCAAGTCCTGCAGTTAAAGGAGGAGAGCACGTGGAGGTCACGGTGAGCTGGAGGACAGGCCGGGACGCGAGAAAGCCAGACCGGGCCTCAGTGCCTGCTCTGCACCCCTGACATCAGCCTGCAGGGCCCCAGACCCCAAAAGGCCGTGTGAGGATTCAGGAGCTTGTAGCCCACTCACTTTTAGTTGCTAATGTTAAGAACTCTGTTACCAACCTTTGTAAACTGAATTAGCCAGAAGCATCCTTTGAGTTTCTATCATATACTAAACACTTGCTCTTAGACAAGAAAACTTACCACTGCACAGGCATGGCCAGGCTGTTCAGGTTTGTATTTAATATTGTATTTAATACTTCTCCTGTGTTTTTTTTTTTTTTTCACTTTCTCCTCAATGAAATCTCATCACTGACTCAGTAAGCATTCACTCACCACCATCATGTGCTAATAAGCACAAAGGTGAACACAGCGCAGGAGAACTGGGGTACAGGCCAGAGATGTCAGGGGGTGAGAGGATTCACCAGAGACAGAGTGGGGAGCAGAACAGGCAGAAAGACTGAAACACACTGCTAGGGGAGCAACGGGTGCGACAGGAGAGGTCTGCTGCGCCGTGTGGGTCAGCTCCCTGTCCTGGGATCGAACTTGTGCTGCAGTGGTGACGGTGCTGAAACTTAACCCCTAGGCCACCAGGGAAGCCCCTAGGAAGATCACATTTTCTAAATTATTTTGATTCTTTCAAATGTATATAACTCCTGGTTTTATTTATATAGCTCCTAATTTTATTATATTCTGAAGATAACAGAGAACCTGGTTGCCTCTTCAAGTTCACCAAGACCTTATTCTTCATTGTCCAGTGCATCTGAATCCCCTAACCTCAAAGCAGATAAGATATTTCACCTCCTAAAATCCCTGTTGTACAGCCATGACCTTCTATGTGCTCAAACAACTCTGGTCCATTTTGATTCTTGATCAATTTCTTTCCATAGATTACAAAATGTGTTATTTTTCCCACATCCTCTGTCCTTCCATTGAACTTCCTGGCCATTATTTGTCTTATCCAAATTACTCAAAATTGATTAAATAGCAGGTCTTCTGTACCTTTTTCCACAGAGAAAGTTGCCATACAGAATAGAGAGCTCAATCTTCAAATTCCCCACCTTGTACCATGGCGTCACAAAGACGGGACATTTAGCTCATAAGAGACATTCCGTTGGTTTTGTTACAGACAGCATACCAGGGAGGGATGAAATCCCCTTTGAAGGAATGAAAGTTCCAAGTCATTTCTACTACTGAGTTAAATACTGGATATAAGGAGGCAGAACATCTCATGAAGGGGCAACGCACAGAAGTAAAAGACATTCTCAAGTGTCTGCCCTAGGAATTGAGGCTGGCAAGGCTACGCAGGCACCTGGTCCAAAGAAACGCCGTGGGTGCAAAGAAGCAAGACAAAGCAATGAGATCTTACAAAGAAGCTGCAAATGTCTGCATAGAAGGGACTTGGAGGACAGAGAAGGGAAGGGGAGCCCGGTGCACACACGGGGTCGATTTTCAGTGGTCACGAGTGATCATGGAATTCTATCAGAATGAGAGGACACTTTCACCATCAGAAGACTGTATCTTACAGAGAATTGCTGTATATTTAGAAACTTTACATAATTTAAAAGAACAGATTACTTCGTGGTTTAACAAAGCATTGTAAGAGACTACAAGAAGAATTCTCTATTCATAAAGGAATCTGTAACTGAAATATTAATAGATTTTCATTTGAGCCACTAAATGCAACTATATTTTGCCCCTTATTCGACAAGATAGAACAGATACCACAGACTATTCAAACTTTTACTCTTACCCTGAAAAATCAGCAGAATATTGTCCATAATCGAAGATATAGACCCTGGTGATCTGGCACACTGTCAGGTATCCCAAAGCAAACACGAAACAGTATCTGCAAGACAGAAACCAGCGAGATTAGTGAAAATGAAAGATTTCTTTTGTTAAAGTAGTTTATTAACTGTATGATAGGGCTCAAAAATTGTCACTGGACTACTCCACAAACAGCTTTCTTCATTCAGCACATTATAAAACTCTTTATTAGTCTCACTTCACTTTACTTTGATTCCGTGCCATCGTCAAAGGTACATACATTTAAATTGCTGCCTTTATTCATATTTTCCTTCTGAAGACCTCCAGACACCAAATTATGTACTACAACGTCACATTCAGAAGCATAACAAAAACGGAGTGTTGCTATATTTTCTGATTATTTCTCTCTTTTTTCTAGAAAACAAATTTAGTGCAAAAATATCTCCACAACAAGACATTTAACTAAATTAATAGGCCTATTAAACTTGTCCTCAGCAGTCTACAGTTATCTATCTTTAGTACGCATTTATTCAGATTGCAAAGGCACGGTCATGTAGTGATTTCAGTCTTAACATATGGAGACAGAGTTACAATAATGAAAAACATAGTGTGGGGGAAAAGAATTTTACATACTGATAGAAACCTAGGAATGGGCATTAGAATACATGGCACTGTACAGGATGAAATGGAGGAGGGAGGGAGGGAGGAAGGTCACTTCAGTGTCCATACGCTGGGCAAGGGAGAGGGGACAGGCCTTCCTCTCAGAAGTCTAGATGGACTCCAGGATCATATGTACAATACAGAATATAAACACCGGGCTATGGCTATTCAGATGTTCTCAAACTGGGAAAGGACTTTCTAAATATATATAATACAGAAGAAATCCAAAGAAAAACCACCAATACATATGGCTGTGTTAGAGTCTTAAACTTCATTCATGTAGACACTTCAGGGGTTTTTATAAAAAAGTTCTTTGAAACGTCAAACAGGTACTTCTGTGTCACTTCAATTATTCCTGAGCAAGAAAGCTTCCAAATTCGCATGCTTTACAAAGTATGTTTCTGACAGCTGCGGTGACGAAGCAGCACGTACACAGTCCCTGTCACCGCGCTGACATGGCAACCATGCTAAGGACACTTCCAAAAGCACAGGCAGACTGCTTTCCAAAGATGGCTGCAACCACAGCTCCCACTTCATAAATTCTGCTCACCGATCAAGAGGAGTCTATTTCGGGCAGAAGAACTTAAAAGACACTTCTCCAAAGAGGACATACACATGGCCAATAGACACATGAGAAAATGCTCAACATCCCTCATAATCAGGGAAATGCAAATCAAGACCACAATGAGGTACTACCTCACACGGGTAAGAATGGCACACATTGAAAAAAACCAACAATAACAAATGCTGGCGAGGATGTGGAGAAAAAGGAACCCTGGTACACTGCTGGTGGGAATGCAGGCTAATCCAACCATTATGGAAGGCCGTATGGAGGTTCCTCAGTCTACTAGAAACGGAACTACCATATGGTCCGGCAATCCCACTCCTAGGAATCTACCCAAAAGACACAAAAACACTGATCCAAAGGAGCACCTGTACTCCTATGTTTATCGCAGCACTATTTGTAATTGCTAAGACCTGGAAACAACCCAAAAGCCCAAAAGTAGAGGACTGGATCAAGAA
>JAGFMF010011799.1:8214132-8237761 GCA_019455555.1 Galemys pyrenaicus | reverse complement strand
GTGCACAAGGGACTGAGGTGATGGTGCACGGGTGAAATGGTGGTGGGTACTCCCTGGGGACTACAAATGATGTCAAATATAATTAATAAAAAAAAAAAAGAGGAGTCTATTTCTCCTCCCACTTGGAGTCTGGGCTGCTCCTCAAACTGCACTGGCCTGTAGATTGAGGCAGAAGCAATGTTTTGCCAGTTCTAGGCAAAGTCCGTAAGCCGTCTGGCAGTTTTACTTGCCTTCTGGAAGAAGAGCATCATGACTGAAGCATGACCATCCTGAGCCTGTGCAAAGGCTCTGGAGGATGAGATACCATGTTGTGGCAAAGGAGCATAGGGGAAGACATGCGGGTGAGGGGGGTGGCGGGGGACGGTAGTGTACCAACTAAATAACCCAATCATGAGCTACGGAAGTGAAGAAGAGGCCGTCGCACGAAAGAGCTGGACTCTCGAGTTGAACCTTCCCTGAATTCCTGATCCACAAAACAGTAAGCTAAGGCACTATGCCAATCTGCCTGAGGCCATTACGTTCTCAGTAACTCTGCAAAGCACTGGCTCTAGGACAGGTGGAACAGGAAGAGCCTTAACAGTGGCTGCTGCAGGCAGTAAGGTAACTGGATGCTTGAGAAGACAGCAATGTTATTTAGTGGCAGAATTAAATAACATTCTGGGTAGCACCGCTGCCTGCTTAAGATGGGTGGAGAGCATGCCTGGTGAGTGGGCCAACTGGTTTCTCCAAATGGATGTGACAAGGACATGAACTGAAAAAGAGGAGTGTTCAGGTTGTGAGCAAGAATTTAGGAAAAAAACAGAAAAGGCTCAAGACCGTCTTTCCAGGCAGCAAATTATCGCTAAAATCACCAGGGTAAGGATAAAGCCAAAGGTAGTCTTAAAATGACGAAGGAAGGAAAGACTTAAGGGCAACCCCTGGCACCCCCTCCTACCTCCCCTCAATCTCTCAGCTCTAAGAATCTCAAGAATATGCCCTTTGGCTCTCTGCAGTACAAGAAAGATCTAAAGAGCCTGAAGGGCACTGTCTTGTAGCACAGACTTACAGGACAGACTTTAAGTAAAAAGGAGTGTGCCTAGAAGACTTGTGGGCATGGTTTTGCCAATGCAGTCCATTATAATTAGACAGGATGCCCACATCATCTTTTTAAAGAGTTTATGAGACAGAACTGAAAGGGAGTCACAGTTTAAAAGAAAAGGGATGTTTAGGTCCCCAACTATTTACTGATAAGTAGCAGGCTGGACGCTATTCAAATATATACTAAATCTGGTGATTTAACAGATCTGCTCAGAATGTGGAGTAAAGGGACCAGAGGGTGAAGACAAGAGCCACCAATAATCGTTTGTTGTTTTTTTCACAGACCTCTAAGACCTCACAACAGGTGTCTGGATCTCACAGCTGATAGGGACAGAGTGACTTGCTGACCCCTCCCTGTTAACCGCAGTGTCTGCTACAGCTGTCCTATCACTGTATGTTGGGCATATGAGGGCCCAAAGTGAGGCTTTTAGTTTTTCTGGCTCTCAGATAGAGAAGAACTGCCCTTGACAGACTACTCCCAGGAAGCTTCATCCACATTGGGCCTGACTTAAATGATAAGGGGGAAAACTTGGACTTGATGCCACAATGAGATGAGCTCTGGGGATTTTGAGAGGGAAGAGAATGCATTTCTTAGTAGGATGTATATGGTGGGGGCCTAAAGACAGACTCCAAGATTGCTGCCCCCAGCAGCAGGCCTCTCTTGTTGAGCTCTATACCAAGAACAGGAATGTAATTCTCCTTCCCTGGAATCTGGGTTGGATTTAATAATAACAAATAGAATACAGTGGAAATGGCTGCCGGAAACTTCCAGGCCAGGTCATTAGCAGTCCTGCAGCTTCTTCTTGAGTGTCCCTGAACACCAGTGCTGTCTCTAGCCCAGACACGAGGTGTGGGCCGCCAACACCCAAGTGGCCAAGCAGTGTGTAAGGGCTCCAGACCACAGCCCTTGCGCTCCCAGCCAACACAGACACCCAGCCACAGCAGGGCTACCTTGCCCGCCAAGCAGTCAGCCTTCACCACCAGTCAGTGGATCCAGCCAACGCTTCACAGCACTGCGCAAGAACCCAAGCAAAAACTGTCCAGCCAAGTCTCCTCAACACACAGAACCATGAAAACGAAAACATAGAGTTAGTAACTTTGGGGTGGTTTGTGGTGCTGCCATAGACAACAGAAACAATTCCTTAAGAAGAGCTTGTACAAGCAAGGGCTGACTTGATAAATGTGGGTATGAGCCTACACAGGAAGCCCAGGACACACGTCAGCACAGCAGTGCGTCCAAGGAGAAAACAGTCGTAACAGGCAATACAAAGGCATTTAGTAAAACTGAGTAATGTTCTCACATAAGAAATAAAATTTGTAGTGAACTGGGGGGAAAGGATGTTTCCTAATGTTAAAGAAAATCTCTCAAAACATCCAGTGCTGTGCCAGCCTTGAACTGCTGACAACTCTTGGGGAAAGTGTACAGAAGCTTGCAAAGGGGAAGGGAGAAGTGTGTCTATTAGTGTGGATTAACTTTCCTTTAGATTTATTCTGAAAATTCACACAATAAAGTCACCTTCCTCAAATTAACCTCTGAGTCTAACATCGTAACCTCAATCAAATCCTGACAGTACTTTTAGAGACCTGATGAGCAGGTCTTCAAGGCAGTCTGGGAAGTTGAATAACCATGACGAGGCAGACCTGCCCACTAACAGGTAAACGTGCCCAGTGAGGGACAAGGTGGCACTGTTTCAGAAATAGATCAGAAGACTGACCAAACAGAGAAGAAAATTTTTTTAAAAAGATGCGCTGTACAAACCAGAGTCTTGTTTACTCTGAGCTGGCAGAGGAAACGAGTGCAGAGGGTGAGTAAGGTAATGAGGGTAAAATTAGCTGTCCTTTCAGAACAAAATCCCCACTCTCTACACATGCACAAAACCCCAGGTTTTAAAAAGATCAACATGCAAAGAAGAAGGCAAGAAAAAGTACGAGGTGAAATACAGAACGTTATATGCCCCAAATCCTGGAATGGGACACTTGCACCTGCAGGCAAAAGCCATAAAGATAAAATCTAACAAGTGTCCATCACAGAAACACCAAAATGCCCACGACAGATAGTAGAAAACAAAACAATGCAATTTACTAGCTACAGTAGGTTAAAATCCCCAATAAAGAAACTTCACAAGCAAAACAAGAAAAAGATTATGATTCAAGTGAAAAACGGACATGACTCTAAATGAGCAAATTATAGAATAAAAGTAACAGTCACTTCTTTTAGAAAGATAGATGTGATTCAAGATAAGGAATGAGCAGGAAATCATCGTCGTTGCCATCCAGAACGCAGAGTAGAATGACAGTGTTTGTCCAACAAAATAGGTCAAAGTTTAAAAGTAGTATGTAATACCCAGTTTGGGTCATGAAAATAGTTGACCGGGAGATTTTAGACAGCTATTCTGGCAGATGATTTTGCAGCATCCATCAGAGTGGGGTACATACTGTGTGAACTGCCAGTCTCACTTTCAATAGTCTATCCTGAAAAATCAAAACATTCACATATACACATGAGACTACTTACAATGATATGCACTGAAGCACCGTCCAGGACAAAAAAGGAAAACTGATTGTCTCCAATATAGTCATTAAAATAAATGTAAATAACAAAATAGGAAGTCAAACTGGAATTCAGTGACAGTGAATAAGGAGGTCCTGACACACACAATGAAAGTTAGTGTTAAGTAGGAAAAGGAAGAGGATTCAAGCTGTAGGCTGTTGTTAGCTTTAAACAGCTCCACACACACATATGTTTGTGCACATGGACACACATGGACACACGTACAAAAAGTTCTAGAACAAAACTGTTGCAGACAGGCTGGGCTCGCTCACTCACATACACTTCCAACTCCACCTGCCCTTCTTCATCCAAAATGCCAACTATTCCACTCTTCAGTCTCTGGCAGCTGGAGGTGGCATGAGACAGCATGCCTATGAGATATAGGCGGACGTCTGCTAAGGTACTTGGAAATGGTTTAGATCTGCCCTGCGTGCTAGTCATTTGCAGGAGTGTTCTTAGATATGGTTCACACCAGCTCATGAACGTTAACAGTTCAAGAATGTTTAATGAACTAGCTGTTAAACTCATGTTATTAAAAATTGGTAGAAACACTAAAATTAAATCACATTTACAAATATTCAACTCATTACTTCCCAACTGCTTCTTACCATTGCTCTCTGCTATGCCTTTGAGATACACCTTTGCAATCTGCATGGTGGAGACACTATACAGTTGAGCTGTTGGCATTTCTCCCCGGCTCCACATCTGGGGGCTTCTTGTTCCTTGTTTCAAATCTGCCACAGTGGTCGACAGCCACACCACCCTGAATGTACCTGATCCTGGCAAATCGGCCTGAGCAAGTGCCCCAGAGAACGTCCCGGGGAGTGGGGGTTTTTCCATTGTCAACAGCTTAGTCTCATTCCTGACTGATCCCAGATTCATCAGACTTCCCTGATCTTCTGGGTTGGAAGGCAGGGAAGGGTGATGGGAAGATCCTCTAATCTTCAGGTTCACCGTGGTGGGGGACAGCAGCTGCGGGCCGCATGTCCACATTCATGTCATCCTAGGTGCTGTGGGCAGCACAAATGTCAGTGAAGGCCTGAAGCAGAGAAACACACACACCAAACAAACCCAGAGGGGCCGGGCCTAGAGATTCGGTCTCCAGCCCAGACATGGCTCCCAACTCTGAACTCAGCAACCACAAGCAGCTGCGCCCCCACCTGGCTGCTCAGGAGCAGTTCAGCCTCCTCATATCCAGAGCAGGAGTCCTGGGCACCCTGAAGACCTGCTTCCTTGTCTTCCCCGTCTTGACAGACAGCAACATCTTTTACCTAGTTGCTTTGCCCTTATATACTTAGCAGCATAAAATCTTCCAACCCATGAAAAGAATACAGTTCACGTAACCCCCTTTCATTTCTCTAGGATGTCTGCAGTTCCTAAGTATATGTACAGTTCTTTTATTAGATTTATCCTAAGTATTCTTTTTTGATGCAGTGGATGGCATTGTTCTGTTTTCACTGTTGGATGATTTTCAGTATACGGAAACATCACTGATCCTGTGTACTGATCCCGTGTCCTGTCGTTTCACACAACCACTCGCTGGTCCTGGGCCTTCATGGCAGTCCCAGCGCCTGTTTGGTTGCTGTTTGCAAGACATCTTTTTCTACCCTTTTCTTACAAGTTATAAATGTCCTTTCACTTAAAGAATATCCTTTGTAGTAGGCATATGCTTTGGTGTATTTTTAGTCTAGTCTGTCTTTTGATTCATATTTAAGGTAATTATTAATATGGTCCCATTCACATCTGCCATTTTGGTATCATTTTAGATGTCTCGGGTATTTTTTTTGGTTCCTCCTTTACTGCCTCCTACTGTATAAATATTTTTGCTAATTATTTTAATTCCTCTATTGGTTTTTCCACTAGGTATGTCTTATTTTCTCGGGGTGGGGGGGTGGATCTAGGGATAATAATATGTATCTTACCACAACCTTTTTCAGATTAATACTGACTTAATTCTGATAAGATGTAGCAATTTTACACCAATACCTTTTCTCCCTCACTTTCTGCTATTATATTTGTATGTATATACAAATATATACATTATATCTGTTATAATGTACAAATATATACATTATATCTGTTATAATGCTACAATGTTCTAATTATTATCTTAAGTTTTTGAAGAAAATAGACTCATATACCACCTTTAATAGTTACCCACATACTTTTCCTTTCTGAAACTCTTTATTTCTTCCTGTGAATTCAAGTCACCATTTGTTATACCAGCCCTAACCCAAGGACATCTGTTAGAATTTCTTGTAGGTCGGGCCTTTGTTTATCTAGGAGTGTGTATTTTTCACTATCATTTTTGAAGGTATTTTTGCTGAATATAGACATTTTTTTGAAATTTTCCCCCTGCATTTGAAATATGGCATTCTATTTCCTTCTGGCCTCTACCATGTCTGGCAAAATTGGTATACTGTTCCTCTCTAATAATTGTTTTTCTCTTGCCTTCAAGTTGTTCTCATTATCTTGTCTTTCAGCAGTGTGGCAATAATGTGTCTCAGATTTGTGAAGATATGATAGTTACTTCACACCTGGGGGTCTGCTGAGCTTGAAGGATTGCAGATTAGTGCTTTTCAGCACACCTGGGATGCTGTTGGCCATCATTTCTTCAAATATTCCCTCTGCTCACTTTGGGGACAACCATCACCGTATGTTGGTACCTAACTGCAGCTGTCTCTGCAGTTTCTGTTTGCTCTTTTTCAGTATTCCACATCTGTTCCATGGCTGTCTAATATCTACTCTCTTAACTTTAAATTCACTGATATTTTCTTTGACCAGCACAAATCATCATGGAGTACATCTGGTAAATTTTAAATTTTGGTTATTTACTTTTCAACACCAGGACTTTCATTTGGTTTTTCTTAATCATTTCTATTTCTTTACTGGTATTCCCTCTTTGTTGAGTCATGGTCATCATATCTTCTTTTAATTCTTCAAAAGTATTTATAGTAGCTGCTTTGAAGTCTTCAGTAAATGCAACATCTAGTCCCATTTAGAGACAGTTTTATTGGACTGCTTTTACCCTGGTCATTCCTCACTTTTTGTTTTAGGAGTGATCAAATAACATAGTAACTCCATTTGGGGGGGGGGGGCAATTTTGACAATACATTTACTTTCCTTTTACTCATGAGCACTGTTCTTGTACCATTTTGTATGTTTCTTAGCTAACACTTAATTTGCTGAACCTCTCACCCATGGTACTGCAGCAGCTAGTGTATCTGCCCATTTTCTGAAATCCTAAGTTTCTGCCTTCAGCCTGGTTCTAGGGGTCATTCCAGTGTCTTCAAATCTTAGTCGTTGGCTGATAATCAGTCATTGCTTGTGCTCAAACACCTCCAGCCAGTAAAGCCTCTCCCTTTTGCTGATGGACCACTGGAGTTCACCTGAAATTCCAGCAGTTTCCAAGTCTGCCCCAGCCCTTCCTCTCAAGCTTTCCCTGAGCATGGACGCCCCGCCCCCTCCTGGCAGCTAGAGCTGTGCACAGACCATCTCACACTCCTCTAGGCCCCGAATGCAGGGCCCTGTGTTCATACACTGGACCACGTCCTCTTCAGGGGTAGCCAAGGCCCTCTCCATCAGCCAGGGAGCAGGCTTCTTGCCTTGGCTCGAATCAAGTCGGTCATCTCTGGTATCGGAGCAGCCCTGCCCAAACAGTTACTCTGCCAAGGAAGGAGGGATGGACGTAACCCCAAAAAGAACACCACAGGGCCTCCCTGGTGGTGCAGTGGGTTGAGCGCCTCACTGTGAAGTATCCACAGCACAGCAGCACAAGTTCAATCCCCAGCCATAGAGGGGACCCACATGGCGCAGCAGACGTCTCCTGCCTCGCCTTCTGCTCCTCAGCAGTGTACTTCAGTCGATAAGTCTGTTCTGCTCCCCATTCTGTCTCTGGTGAATCCTCTCACCTCCGGTGACTCTAACCTGTTCCCCAGCTCTTGTATGCATAAATAAATAAATCTTTTTTAAAAAAAAAGAAAGAAAGAACACCACAGAGACCCACTTCCTATTCCGAGGTCAGCAGGTTTGGTTTATTTTTAATGCTTCTCAAAATGCTGTTTACTTCTGGTCAAGCTGAGGGTCCTGCAATGGTTTTGACAAGCTCAGCTAGTTTTACCACTATTTTGGGGTGAGAAAATTTGTGTACCTTTTCACTCCACAGTAGCCAGAAGTTCCACCAGTTAAAATGGGATTCCGTAGGGTAGCACAAAAGCATCACCACTATGGCGGTCCATCAGCACCCTGACTTAGCCCTGGAAAACCCATATCTGAAGAACGAAACCTTAGGCCTGGAAAACCGGTGGCAAGAAGATGCCCCAGCCTCACCGGGGAGTGTGAACTGAGCTCTGGCGATGGGAAATCTTCTCTATCTTTGCTACTCTAATAAGAAAATTGGAAACCACTTGCATTACCAGCAACAGACTCTCCTAGCATCTTCAGAGAAGGTTCAGGTGTCCCTTCGTCCACTCCGATCACCGCAGAACCCCTCTGTGGGCCTCTCGGGACAGAAAGCCCAGATTCTAGCATCCGTCCAAGACATGGCTCGGAGCACACTCTTAATTCCTTCCCAGAGCCCTGCTATGTCCAGTCAAGTTCCGCTGCTCCCAGGTCACAGTCTATTGAGTTACTGCCTTGCCTCTGGCAAGGCACTCTCTCACCTGGAACCAGGGAATCGCAATGAGTTGCAAATATATTAAAAGACATAAGCAGTTTGCTTGTTCTTTCACAGAGGCTTATTCACGAGAAGACAGCAGACGCTGAGCTGCAACACCGGCCCCGACGCATGCAGCGGCACTGGCACACGCAGCCTCTAGCACACGCCCTCCCTGCTTTGACAGATGACAGAAATAAACCAGCCACCGGCGACTGTCTTGCTTTTGCTCCACCACCTGGCGCAGCAACATGATGAAGTCAGCTAATGCTTCTTTATAAAGAAAGTTTTCAGAGTTGACTCAAATATACAAATAAAATCAGCTTTTGGCTGATGGCTTTAAGCAAAGTTAGTTTCTCTATCAAAATAAAAGACTATTGTAGTTTACGCCCAAAACTGAGGCCTTTGGACTCTAGATCAAAATATCATCTGATTCAGCCTAAGTAAGTCCGTAACTACACAAGAAGGAAAGTGTAAAAGCTTGTAGCAACATCAGGAACTTCACCTGGCTGGCAGAGCAATGCTGGATCTGGGAGCAGCTGAGAAAGACAGGCATCCACCATACACTCCTAGGTTTCACCGAGTGTAGCTGCCACCAAAACCAGGGCTCTGGGGTGGTGGTGGGGTGTCTGGAAAAGCCTGGTACCGCCCCTGCCATCCCCAGAGTCAGAAACTGCAGCATCCAGTGACCAGTTCTGTGTCCCTCAGTCTGTTCTTCAGGGGCTCCGTTTTAGTAAAGGCCCTGTCCGCTCCCCCCCCCCACTCCCACAGAAGACCACGCACCTTTATATTAGGTAAAAAGAACAATGAGTCAATTAATTCTCTGAATTGCCTTTAAAAGCAAGGGCAGCATGAAGGACAATGTAAATCATGGTTCCTACGACCGTAACATCGGCTCACACTACAAAGGACCTGAGAACTAGGAAGAGGAGGAGGACGCCGCCAGGGCCAAGCAAGGCAGGCGGGCAGCCTCCCGGAAGGCATGGATGGGAAGGAAAGGGGCAGGCCATAGCCTACCTCCGTCACGGGTTTGGGAAGATGGTCAGCTTGTGAGCAGAAGCCATTCAGCTGTGTCTAAGAGCACATTCCAGCCACGAACGGGCCTGGCGGGTTCTGGGGATGCCAGGCTGGACGAGGCCCGTGCCTGTTTTCTCAGGGGCCAAGTGCCGGAGAGGCCCCCACCTAGCCCTCCAGGGCGCCGACTGCTGTGGCTCAGGGAGTCTGGCACTCACATATCTCCAAGTTTTCCGATCTCTGAAACCAGGAATCTTCTGGCAACAGACGGTGTGTAATCCTCTCAGTGGCACATAAAACAAGAGTGTCCTCGACACAAACAGCATCACATACTGAATGAATCACAACATGTTTGGGCATTAAGCCTCACTATAAACTGCGAGGCAGGTATTATTATTACTCCTAATTTACAATGAGAATGGGCGGGAAACAGGGAGGGAAGCTAAGTCACCAGGCAGGTCACCAAGCTCCCCAGCCCCAGCAGGAAGAGAAGTCAGTGAGAGGCTTGCAGGCACAGTCACACATCTGTCAGCACCAGGAGAGAGGGCAGACCCATAGGGGTGAAGGTGACTGCACCCCAGGGGAGAAGGGAGGCTGTGGGTAGAGGTCATGGGCACAGAGCTTGGAGACCAGCAGGAATTCAGACAGGGGTGGGGCTCCCCCCACACAAAGGAGCCCAGGGCCCAACAGTAGGGAGTGTGTGGGGAGCCACAAATGGTCCATTATGCCCATGGGCGAGAGCTGGGGTGGGCAGAGGTACAGGAGCTGTGAGCTGCCAGGCCAGGGCAGCCAGAGTGAGCTGCAGTCAGGGCTGGCAGATCTGCACAAAGACCGTTTGGGAACAGAGCAGGGACAGACCGGCCAGGTGACCAGCTGACAGATAAAGGGCAGGACTGAGATGGGAGTGCAGGACACAGGGCTGCAGACAAAAGGGGCCTGGGGGTCTCGGGGTGGCAGCGGCTACAAGCACCACGCGTGCACCCAGCACTGCTCAGAGCACTTCACAGGCCATGACCCTCAGCCACCTGAGAGGACACTAAAGATCGCGCGCCTTGTACGCCTGGACTCTTTCTCCTTCCTCCCTCTTAGCCTCCAAGCTTTACTTCACTTACTAACGACTGCTAGTTTTCATAAGTATTCCCTGCTATGGAATCGTCCCGATTGGTCTGTGGCTCTGATTGCTGAGTGCACATCACCCCCAGTCCCCCCATGAGTGTGAGGACAACAGAACTGCATCTCAGCTGGGGGGAGGAGGAGGGCCCAGCTCTGGCTCCTCCCTCTGCCCATCACTCACAGGTCCCAGCTACTGTACACAGCCCACTGGGAACACCAAGAGCAGAGATTCTGAGTTGAAGGTCTCACGTTCTCGAGCAGCCAGCCACCCAGGAGTCCAGGAGTGGCGCTAATGGGTCATTAGCTACTGGCGCTAATGGGTGTTTCCATTTTGTGTCTGAAGATGAACACAGAGCAGCATCAGTTCACATCTAATTGAGTCTAGGGCTCCTCCATCTCCTCTCAGCACTCGGCAGGGGTGTTTTCAGTATATGGCTTAGCTTGTCTGTTCCTTTGTTTCTCTGGACTCCACAAGCGAGGACACCATCCAGTATCTGTCTTCCTTCTGGCCCTTTTCACTTAAGTGTCATTCCCACCAGCCCCACCCATGTGGTCACAAACAGCAGGACTGCGTGTCTCAAACAGCTAAGCAGTGTCCATCATGTAGACAGACCACATCCTCTTCACACTCGGACATGGGAGTGCTTAAAAATGTGACCGGCGGGCAGTACCCATCCATCCCGACGCAGTCGGTCGTCTGAGGTGGGTCACACAGAGGAGCGGCTGTGCTCAGGAGTGGCTTCTGCACCAGAAAAAAAGCAATCATTTCCACCTCTTCTCTGGCCGCCGTCAGGCTGAAGCAAGAGCTTGATTTTCACTCCAAGGAACAGGTGCTGGGTTCTCCTGCTGGGCTATCCTTTCACCAAAGTCAAGGCAGCATCCGGGTCACCAGCTATTTCCTCTGCTACCTGTCCGCCTGCCTCCCCCCTGCTCAAGGAGGCTGTTTAATAAGCTAGCAAGGGGCAGGGCGTTGGTGCTTTACCCTGTATATATCGATTCATGTGAAAAAAATTTTAAATTCCATTTTTAGCCAACTGACATTAAATAGTATTTTAAAGTGTATATTGGGTATTTTAATAAACATCAATTGCAAGCACAGCACTTATAAAAGTCTGGACAACTTTAGACGAAAGAAAAATTTTAGAGATTAAAATCATTATCATTCAGATAATTATTCAGAGGCTAGTGAGACCTCTTTTTAAAAGACTCAACACTGCATTCCAGTGAAGACGGAGTCTGGCCACGTGTGGTGCCCCCGGAGCCAGTTACTCTCTCAGAGACAGGCCAGGATGTCCGCGCCACCCGGCAGCCAGCTGACAATCTCCCATCATTTCTCCAGCGTTAGAAAGAAGAGAAGCTCTGGGAGGATCTTGGTAAACAGGCGAACTCAGAACACCCACCAGTGTCCTGACGTCCAGCTCCACAGTCACCGTTCAAGTGACGGCTCTCCTGAAGGGGCTCTTGTCCCCCTCTCCAGGACAGCGTGGCCTCCTACAAAGGGCTGCAAGATGAACTCTGAAAAGCACTCTAAGTAACACAGCTGCCACACCAGCGTTCCAACTCAAGGTCCAGGAAACCAGACTGTTTCTAGCAAACTAAAGACACACTGGCATGGACCAGTCTGCATACTCACTGTGTCAAAAGCCCGTAAGTGAGGCCAGCAGTCCACAGCCCTGATTTCCTGCAGCCATTTTCCTTGTTTCTCAGCTCCTGGTGAGAGCGAGCCCACCCACTTGGGTTACACGTACAGCAGTGGTTTCCTTCGTCTTTCTCCGAGACAGCTGTGCAGCTTCTTCACACATCTTCCAGTGTTCTCTCAGGGACCAGCAAATTGTTGTAAAAGCCGCATTTGTTTCTAGTGTACAAGTGCCCCGGCCAAAGGCAAAGCCCTTCACTTTGCCAATGATACACACTCGTGATTATTACAACTGTCTATTTTTAAGTAATACACGAATCACTAGTTTTAAAACAAAAATGATAAATCATCTAAGTGGGTAGCATCTTCAAAACTCCCTTCTGATTTTTAATTCCTTGATCTGGAGTGCCAGCCATCAATCTGACAGATCTGACCTGGCAGAATCTCATTACAGGTGTCATCTGTGTGAATTCCTTCTTGGGTGAACAAATTCAGTAAAACAGGAACACCCAGAGTCAGTCTTGGTTTTCAGGGATGTGTGCTTGGTCTTACCAGCTCTCCTCACTAGCGGAGTGCTTCCCTTCTTTGTCTGAAAGCCTCGAATCCAGGGGAAAAACTCCCTTTACTTGCTCAGGGATGAAACTTCCATAACAGAGAGCCAGTTTACAAGTGGATATAAAACTTAGAATTTAAGTACCTCCAGGAGATACTACAGAGACTTACAGTGCAAAGGAATCTGAATCACACCATCTCCCGAGGTGTTACGTGCCAGAGTTTTCAGAAATCCAAGAGGACCGAGACATCTGACCACCATCACCAAGAGCAGCTTACCCTCCTGTGGGAGTGGGGACACCCAAGACCCTCGGTTCCTTGGAGCAGTCTGCCCAAAGGCCGCTGCCTCCTTCCAACAAAGACGTCCATGAGAGGAAGACACAGCACACCCCACTTTTGTTCAGGACTCTGCTGGCGCCCTCTCCTTTGCAAAGACACATTCTCAGGACCACAGCATGTAGTGCTTACAGGCAATTCCAGGCCATAGCCCCGGTCAGCCCCAGTAGAGATGAAGCGAGCTGCAACCCCAGCTCAGCAGAACCAACCCTGCCTTGCACAGACCCACCACGCCTTCCCAGGCTGCCGCCACATCACACAGCTGTGCACAGTGACGAAAAGACAAAAGGTACTGAAGCACTGGTAATTATGAGACGATAACATTAAAAATCCACGCTAGATTTACTTACGGTTTTCGAGGTAAAGCCCCACCAGTAGCACAGTGATTGTAGAGGGCCTGCACCTTTACCCAAGCCACTGACAGATTTAACCACAGCCCACAGAGAGCACCAAAGAAAACCCCGAAGAGTCCAGTTTCCTCCCTGCCACATTTTATTCTCTCTCAGGGGATCGTGAGATGTCCTGAGAGTCCCTGCTGAGCCACTAACCACCGCTAATTAACTTCATGAGGACAAACCTTAAGCGAATTGAGGCTTCCGCCCGACAGAAGGCATGTCCTGGTTAGAGCAGAGTCACAACAACATTTTTATCTGGCAATTCACACTGCAGAGGTCCCGTGGGTCCTAGCAACAGTGAAAAGGGACCCCCACATCATCTGTCCTCCAGGATCATGGTGGACAAAGATAAGGCCTCCTCAGCTGCCACGGGCCTCCTTCCCGCCCCGCCCCGCCCTGCTCCAGGGCCCAAGCCCATGGGGAGAAAAGCGAGTGGTGAGGGAGGCAGAAGACACAATCTGCGCCCACCACCCCACCACACGTCACTCAAGGCCAGCAGCACAAGTGGCTGAAACCCACCAAAAGCAGATGGAGGCCCTCCCTGGTGGCGCAGCGGGTTAAGCAAGCACTATGAAGCAAACCACGGCCACTGCAGCACAAGTTCGATCCCTGCTGCCGGCCAGGGAGGGGACCCACATGGTGCGGCAGACCTCTCCTGCTGTGCCCGCTGCTCCCCTCAGCAGTGTGCTTCTGTCACTCTGCCTGTTCTGCTCCCTGCTCTGTCTCTGGTGAATCCTCTCACCTCCGCGACTCTGGCCTGTACCCCAGCTCTTGTGTGCACAAATAAATAAATCTTTGAAAAAAAAAAGCAGATGGAAAGGAGGCTCGTAGGCCAGTCCATAAGCACACACTCAACAGAACAGAACAGACTGGACAACCTTGCGGATGGACTGTCATCTACATGCTTGACAATGAGAGTGAGACTGGAGCTGCTATCCGATAGTGCGGGGAGAAGCTCTGGGGAGGTGCATGTGCCAGTGGCCATGATGGCAGGAATGCAGGACGAGCTTCAACCTGGCGTCGTCAGCAGAAAAAATCAGCTGAGCACTTGGTGACAGAACAACCTTCCAAGGCATTGTCACCTGGGATTTGAACAATGCTTCGTGGTGGCCAACTCTGCAGACAGAGGCTCCTGAGGCCCAGCAGAGCACAGACAGGAGCAGGAGTCTCAGCTGAGCCACTGGTTCAATTCAGTTTAGACCCAGGAAGGTGAAGGGTTGCAGCCAGGACCCATCACAGAGGGGTCCAGCAGAATCCTCACTCCGCATCTCTGACCTGCGCATCCCACTGCAAACCCAGGCACCCAGGAAGCCAGAATTTGAACACATTTTTATCATCAATAAAGAAGGATGTTGAGAAAAATATTTTGGAAGAATTCCCAATACTTAAAAATATGCTTTAGGGGCCTTCCTGGTGGTTCAAGGGGTTAATAAGCACTATGAAGCTATCTGCAGCCACTGCAGTACGAACTTGATCTCCAGCCAGGGAGCTGACCCACAGGACACAGCAGACCTCTCCTGTCCCCCCGCTGCTCCCCTCAGCAGTGTATTTCGGTAGATCCACCTGCTCTGCTCCCCACTCTGTCTCTGGTGAATCCTCTCACTTCCCCGTACCTCTGGCCTGTGCCCCAGTTCTTGTATGCACAAGTAAATAAATCTCTTTTTAAAAAAATATGCTTTAGCATGACCATTTAATACCACTAACCCACACTGTCTCCACTGCTAGAGTACATGGGCCCGCACCAGGGGCTGGCTGACTGCTTGGGCTCTACTCCGTGCCCAGCACCCTCTCCTGACACACCAACGTGAGCAGCATTGGGACACGGCAGTCACGTGAAGATGCCCCAGGCCCCAGCATGGACACGACCAACACATGCTGGGGCCGACAGAACGTCTCAGTGTAAGGGCTGCACCTCTGTGAGCCTCGAGCTTCTGAAAGGGCCATAGCTCAGTCATATCTAGTCAAGCCAGGGCAGCCGAACAGTGTCAGAGGCTGGAACCCTCCCTCCGCAGCACCTAGGGCCTGGCCCACATGGCTTGGCCACCACTGTGAAAGCTGCAGCTTTACTGTGCACCCTGCATTGCTGGCAAGTTCTCCTCAGGTTATCTGCTGTGTTGAAAAGTACTTGTGATAAATACTTCAGCTTAACTTCTCCAGGTTAACAGGTTTCGCCTCTCCCACTGGACCCATCCTTCAACTCTGCTGTAGTTTCCTTGTGCTGTGAAACTCAAAATAAGTTTCTCCACAGAAAAGTTAAAAAACAACAGGCAGAGCACCCGGGCTCCCAAGCCCGTCCACAAAAGCAGACTCAGCACACTAGAAAGTCACTGTGCATAGAAGCCTCTCTGGGGACCGCCTCCGACTCCAGCTGGGCATGCCTGGGACATGCTTCCACTGCCTCCCAGCCCCCCTTCCACATGCTCTGGGGCACAAGAAGGCACTGGGTATCCAGAGAACAAGAGCAGCTGGAGAGAAACAGGAGGAAGGCAATGCTGACATGGCAAGCCCCTCGTTCTACAGAGAGCTCTCTATGGATTTATGGGGGGAGGTACCCACAAATGGCTCACGAGCCAACTGTGCTGAGCTGAGGCTGGGCAGTAGCTGGTCAGGAGTGACCTTTAGAGGGGGATTAGCACCAGCATCATCACAGAGCCCTCCCCCTTGGGCCAGAAACGTGCCTCCTCACGTCTCAGCAAGCAGCTGTGATTCCATGCCAGGGCTCCAAGCGGCAGCTCCTGTGATCACCTGGGGTCCCCAGAGCGTGTGTCCCACCCCCCAAGAGCACGCCAGCTTTTCAACATTCCTTCTAACCCTTCATTCTTATAACTAAACTCTTGAACGTCTATAACAATAGACGTTGAGAAAAGACAGAATCGAAAAGTGCGCCTGGAGTCTGCTTCGGCAGTGCTCCCCCTTCTGCACTGCCCTTTGCGGAGTTTCTACCTTTTTAACCGTTCTTACCGAGGCAGAATCTACATGACAGAAGACCATCCAAGTTTCGAGCATATGATTCAGAGTTTTAGTGGAATTATACACTCGCTTTTGCCATCAACACCACAATCCAGTTTTAGAATCCTTCCACACCACAAGGTCTCCTCATCGCCACCTGCCGGCCATCCGCTCCCACCACCCAGACCTGACCCCGACTGTCGCTATAGCTCTGTCTTCTGTAGAAATTTCACATACATGGGGCCATGCAGCTGCTTCCACTTCACACGCTGGCTTGAGACTCCCCCGTGGGCCTGGCCTGCTACCTTCCCTGCTCAATGACACGCCACTGTCTGGACATGCCACATTCCACTGGCCTGCTGATGAGCTGATGGCCACTATGCTGTTCCCAGCTCAGGCTCTTTGAACAATACTACTGCGGGTGTCCACAGACAAGTGTCCAAGAGCACATTTTCATTTCTATGGGAGAATTACATTGGAATAGGTTATATTCTGCTAAGTGTGAGTTTGACTTTGTAAGAAACTGTACAATTCTGTCCCTACGTGGCTGTACCACATCACTCTCCCAGTTCTCCAAGTCCTCACCAGCCCTGACGACTGTATATCATGTGGTTTGTTACTTCATTTCCCCAGTGACTGATATTGAGGAGCTTTTCATGTGCTTTGATGTATTTGTGTGTCCAAACCTTATGTCTCTTTTTAATTGAAATTTTTAAAATTATTATTATTATGGAGTTGGAAGGGTTCTTCAAATGTTCTGGATACAATCCTTTATCAGATACATGTTTGGAAGCATTTTATATTAGCCTATAGCTTGTCTTTCATTTTAATGTGATCTAAAGAGTAAAAATTATAAAGTTCACCTTACTGATTTTCCTTTTATCGTGTTTTTAAAGTCACACCTTTGCCTAATATTAAATGTTTTAATTAAATATTAATGTTTCCTTCGATAAGTTTCACAATTTTTGTTGTAACATATGGCTAGGTCCCATTCTGGGGTGAGTCTGGAGCTGTGGGTCAGGAATGTGGGGTGGGTCGGGACGGCCTCGCCCACACGCATCCCCAGCACAACCCTGCTGCCAAGTCACTGACATCAGTCCACCACCCTCTGAGCACGGCTAGCCTCACGGACCCCGCATCTGCCCAGCCTGCTCACCGCTGCTGTCCAGTGTGCGTGGAGATGGTGCAGTAGAAGCCCCCCTTCTGGTCTTTTTTTGTTGTTTTTAAAGATTGATTTATTTATGCATACAAGAACTGGGGCACAGGCCAGAGTCACCAGAGGTAAGAGGATTCACCAGAGACAGAGTGGGGAGCAAAACAGGCAGACTGACTGAAACACACTGCTGAGGGGAGCAGCGAGCCAGGCAGGAGAGGTCTGCTGCGCCATGTGGGTCCCCTCCCTGGCTGCGGATCAAACTCCCGCTGCTGTGCCGTGGATGCTTCACAGTGAAGCTTTCAACCCACTGCACCAGCAGGGAGGCAGGTTCTTTATAAAACTGCCATTTAAATTTTAGGATCAGCTTGTCAATTTCTACAAACAGCTGCTGAATTCTGATGGAGCCCAGTCACTGATCGTGGGAGGTCAGCCTCCGTAACACTGCTGTAGTTTCCGATCCACGACATGAACTGTCGATTCACTTAGCTCTTCTGACTTATTTTCACGCTATGATCTTGATTTTTTTTTTTTTTTGCTAAGTTTATTCCTAAGTTCAGTGTCCTGTTTTGTTACTCTTATGAATAGATTTTTTAAAATATTTCACTTTCAAGGTAGTCACTGCATCCATAGCAATTCATTAATGAACTTGTGTACACTTATTTGTGCTAGGCAAGTTTAAAATGATCGCGTAGCAAACTTATTTCACGTTTTGGCGCCAGCAAGAGGTGGCTGGCCTCTGCCCCAAGCAGGGGCTGGTCATATAAGCACCAGCTGCTGCTGTCAGCCATTCTGGAGCACTGTCAGGCTTGTCCGCTGGCCAGCTGCGCAGCTGTCCTCAGGCAGGAACAGCAGGGCTGACGGCGCAAAAGGGTGCGTGTCCTGTCAAGCCTCAGACGCTGCAACCTGGGCCTTACGGAGTGCGCCGGGTCCTGCTCCTGAGCATCAGGCAGAGCCGGTGAGAGCCGCAGTCTCTCTGCATCATCTGAGAAGGACTGACAGTCTAATATAGCGGGTATTTATCCTTAAATGCTCTTTTCTTTTTGTCTTTAACACTTTAAATTTTTTTTTCCTTGAAAACTTCAAAGCTTACATGGAAACACAGATTAGAAGCACTGAATTCTAGAACTGATGAAGTTTTAAAGGTAAATTGTCCAAATGAATCACTATAAAAAGGTTTAGAAATAAAGCTTGTATAAAATATTTTAACTTACACATGGATAGCTTCTGGATCGTGAACATTTTAAAGGCATTTGAAGCGAAGTATCTTAAGAATTCTTAAACTGTGAAGCACTCAGACAAGCCCAACTCCTTCATCTTAAAGATTGAAACCCTTGTGCTCAAGGGTAGGTCCCTCCTACAACCAGACCAAAAGAAATAAACTGGGCTCTCCACAGACAGAAACCTGAACCACACACATCTAACATATTTAAGGGAAATTCTTAAGGGATGACCCATTAAACTTCTTATTAATGTAAAGGCCCTGATNGGGGGGGGGGGGGGGGGGGGGGAGCACATATGGACAATAAGGGAGCAAAAGGGAGGCCAAACACAAAAATATGGGTACCAACTAAAACTAAAAGGCACTGACTGAAAGAGATTAAAATTTACCCAACTCTTTACAGTCAACACCAGTAACCAACATGCCAGCCCATCTTCCCTTATCTGCTCCACCAAGAGTCAAGTTCCAGTACTGAGATCCTGGTCTGCGAATTGGCAGCAACTGCAACCTCATCAGCAGCAGGTGTCTCCCCTCCCGTATCCACAGCCAGAAGTGACTGCACAGCCAGCACCAAGCAAGCACCGTGCCCAAGAAAGGATCCTCCCCCATACTGCCCCTCTGCGCTGCGGCCACTCCCCGCCACACTACCCTCCATCTCCCCCGACTCCTGTACTGCCCCCTTCCCCACTGATAGGAACGCACTGACCTGCCACGTCCAAGTAACCTTTCACTCGTGTTTAAGCAATCGTGGCAGTCATGGTTTCAGTAAGCTAATCATGTTTTCCTGTTAGCCAATTAAAGATATTCACCTCTTTTTAAAAATCAGATATTAAATATAGTATCAGGCCAAAGCTGACATTTACACAAGATTTAAAAAAATAGGGTCTTAACAGCACAAACATCGCTTCAATAGAAACACCCCCAGGATAGTACATGCCCCTTATAAAAACTGAGAACACCAAGGCCTCGTACGTGTGGCACCATGGAAGGAAAAGGACTGTGGTGTTGGTGGTGTCCATGGAACAAGGGTCTCCATAGCCCCAGGCCCAGGGAGAGTCACCTCTGGGTGCCGGGTGGCTGCTCTCCATGCTGCCCCAGGACCTGCACCTCTGGGTCCTGACCTCGCATCCCGCTGCCCACGGCACCTACCCAGGAACCCTGCTGCCCCCTGTGCCCAGATGCACTTCTCCCGCCTAGGCCCCCAACCACTCCTCTAACGTCCTTCAGGTAGCTCAATGCAACACTGGTTCCTTCAGCAGAGCAACCTGCCTGAAATGAATGGCCCTAAAACACACTGTGGTAATATCTGGGACACCGCGGCCATCCCAATGTGGGGGACACCTCCTGGCATCGCTTCAGAAGCCAGGACGCTGCCGAGCACCTTCCCCCAGCATGGTGACAGTCATGCAGAGGACGGTCCAGACTGGAACACGAGTTGCACTGGGGCTGAGGCTGGTGCACACAATGATTCTGCTTTTGTACTTAAGACAGTTCTTGAAAAAAGTATCACAACTCAGAATGACTTTAATGCAATAAAATCCCACTTTGCCGCAGCTATACCATTGTGACATACACACTCACATGCGAACGGCGCACACTTACCTGTGCATGCTCTCCACACCGATGACCACCATGATGCAGTAGGAGACCCCGCTCTGCACAAGGAAATGCAAGGCGTACCTGCAAAAGTCAGGAGAGTGGTCAGCAAGGGCCACTCAGAGACCACTAAGCACTGGGGAAGCTACACAGAGGAAAATGTGCCGGGAGGGTGCCCCAACCCTGGCTGGAGGCAGCCTCTCGCTTCAGCCCTCCCTACCATGCAGCCCAACAGGAAGGAGCCAGTGTCGGCCACATTGAGTCACCCGCCTCCTCGAATCTCTCCTGCAAACATGCCCTGCACACACCACTGGAAGAAGTCAGGAGGGACAGGGCATGCCTGACAATACTCCAGAAACAACGGTCTAGAAAAAGGTAAACAATGGGGGTCTTAGTAACAGCTGAGGCTGGGCTTTGGGTAACTGAGGGCGCCCTGGCTGTTCTCCACAGGAGGTGTAGACAGAGGCTGGACTGCTGCCCCCAGAGCACGATTTGCAGAAATTTACACAGGGCCATATGAGAAGCCTGAGAAGGCTCTGATGATATGCCAGTTATGTTTTCAGCTCCCTGGGTCTTATTTAAGAGATTCTACTGAAATCTTGGGACACGCAACCCCAGCAGGCCGACCGTGGGTCTGGTCACAGGGCAATGTGGCAGAATAATTGTCTCTGGTCGCCAGATTCAAAAATGCCAGTTTATTCCAAACCTCACAAGAATCAAGAGCAACACCCCAGGACAAACAGACGTCACCTGCGTCCTGGGGGCCCAACGCCCGCAGCAGGGGCTACTCAACCACAGGGGACTCAAAGTCTTGCCCTTCTCAGGGGCTGCCGTCTCAAACAAGAGTCTCAAAAGAACAAACCCAAAACCCTCCTCTGTGCGCATCCACAACCCAGCAACACGCACACAGCAGCGCTGTCACTGCCAGCGGGACGCGAGGGAAGCACAGGGAACCCCCAGGTCCCACAGATGCACTGACCCCATCTATCACAGGCGCTCCCTGCACAGGCCAGCCCCCTCCAAGGGCACGAGGCCATCTTGGCAGGGCCCAGAGAAGAGTTTCCTTCCACACCATCCTCCCCACTGAAAGCAAACTAGCGGAAGTCCTTCGGCAGTGGAAGGGTCTAAACAAGGACCACCGGGTACCATGGGTTCAGCCCACCCAAAGCCACCTCCACAAAGAGAAGCAATTGTTCAATGATTTGTCCTGAGATCAAATAGGTGAAAAATAGCCACTTATTCTAGAATAAGATGTCTTCATGTCTTATTTTTTTATCTGTCCTTTTCCATAAGTTATCAATTCCCCTGTGATTGAACTGAAGAGATAAGGCCCGTCCTTCCAAAGCTGGGGTACATGCATGTCCACATGCTTCTACGAGAAACTCTGCAAGTAAGCAGATGAAGCCCCACGCAATGTGTCTCTCTACACACTCAGTCACAGAGGCCCAAGAGCTTCACTGAAACAAGAGAAAAATAACGACTTACCATCCAAAGCAAAAAAGTGCAAGATAAAGGCCCAAGAGGGTAGCAACGACATGTCTTATAAAAGAGCTAGTCTTGCTTGAATGAAGGTAAGTCCGAAACCAAACGGCCGCTAGCAAGGCGAAGAGCTGGCACACGACAAAGTTGACCTGTGGAGAAAGGTGAGAGTTTGCGTTAGCGATGCAGCCCTGATGGTCTCATTTAGGTAACAATTAAATTCTCAGGACAAAAACACTAAGGCTATAGAAAATTAAGATTGCCCAGTTTAAGAAACCAAAAGAAAAAGGCCAGGGCTTCCCAGGGGTGACAGTGGCAAGTTCGGGGAATGAGTGCCCGCCTGTCTGTGCTACAGAGTCAGGGGACTGGGGGGGGGGGGGGGGGGGGGGGGGGGGGGGGGGGGGGCGGTTTTCTTCAAGACTGCCATACACAAAAGTGCCAAGTGTGAGTGCCCATGGCTGACAGACATGTGCCCAATGACCCTGTCACCCTAAGACAGCAGAGCTGAGGTTCTATGAAGCCCTCGGGGTCAGGGCCTGTCAAGATCCCAAGGGTCTGGGAGACTGTCCTCTTCCACTTGGCTCCAAAGCACGGCGGACAACAGGAACCAAATGCTTTGACTCCAGAGGTCTCAGGGGCTCATCTGGGACAAGGTGACCAGGTGACAAGGAGAAAGTCGCTTTCAGAAAACATCCACTCCCCAGACTCCCAACATGAGATTCAAACTTCTTCCTATGCAGGCCACAGGCTCTTTGCCAGCAGGAACGATGCCCACGCAGCCTCCACCCTCCCCCATCAGCCCTGTCCTGTCCTGTTCCTTCCCCGCAGCCCACTCCCCCGCCACCAGAAGGCAGGCCAGGAACAAGGCTTGCCTGTGGTGTTTCAAGACCTGAGAGCAATCTCCAGTTTCCTCTTGGGAAGAACAGTCTCAAGGAAGATTAAGAAAATGTCTCAAAATCCGTTAATAAATCTTTAGAAGAAAAAAATCCATGTGACATTATCAACTTGCAAGAAACAACAAAATCACTGTCTCAGGCACCTCCGTGGTGAACAAATCACACTATGGACATAATAGCTGCCGCCACCCAGCCCAGAGCCAGCTCTGTGAGGACAGGGTGGCTGTGTGCTGCTTCTCACACTACAAGGCCAAACAGTCGGACATTGTTGTGCACTGTCTGAGGGACCATTGTTCGCAGAAACAGTTACACTTGATACAAGCAGAATCTCTCCAAAAGGTTCTGAGCACTTTTTCTAATAGTGCTTTTTAATGAAACACAAAATGCATCAGAAAAATGAGGGCTGTTGACATTAACTGTAATTGACAAAGCTTCTTACAGTTTAAAAGCTTTCCTTCAAATATCTCTTCCTTCAACAAAAATTTAGAGAGCATCTACTCCAGGCACAGCATGGGCAATCAAAACAGATCTGAGGCCCCCAGGACCTGTAAAGGCCAGGGTCACCGTCACACTGTCACAGGCCACCTAGGTCAGCAATGAGTTTGGGGCGAGTAGCTGAAGTGGAATGTCCAGAGCAGAAGCAGAAAACCACATTTTGCAGAGAAGGAAACTAAGGTGTGGTGCTCAGGTGGCCTGCAATCACACGGCATGGCAAGCCTGCACACTGTCCACCCATGGGCAGGACAGAAGGTGCAGGAGAGGCAGGCCCGCCCTGAAGGACAAGGATCTGGGTGGTCAGACCATGGCTGGGGCTCCAAAAGGGAGCAACACAATTTACTCCAAGAAAAAATCTGCAGGACATCAGAACGGGAGCCCACACCACCTTTTTTTTTTTTTTATTATTAAGTATATTTTACATCATTTGTAGTCCCCAGGGAGTACCCACCACCATTTCACCCGTGCACCATCACCTCAGTCCCTTGTGCACCCTCTGGCCTCTTCCCCG
>JAGFMF010011799.1:8179297-8214074 GCA_019455555.1 Galemys pyrenaicus | reverse complement strand
CCATGTTTCTATAAATGCCCCTAGTTTCTCATTTCTGATTGCTGAATAATATTCCATCGTGTATATGTACCACATCTTCTTGATCCAGTCATCTACTTTGGGCTTTTGGGTTGTTTCCAGGTCTTAGCAATTACAAATAGTGCTGCGATAAACATAGGAGTACAGGTGCTCCTTTGGATCAGTGTTTTTGTGTCCTTTGGGTAGATCCCTAGGAGTGGGATTGCCGGATCATATGGTAGTTCCGTTTCTAGTAGACTGAGGAACCTCCATACAGTCTTCCAAAGTGGTTGGACTAACTTGCATTCCCACCAGCAGTGTACCAGGGTTCCTTTTTCTCCACATCCTCGCCAGCATTTGTTATTGTTGGTTTTTTTCAATGTGTGCCATTCTTACCCGTGTGAGGTGGTACCTCATTGTAGTCTTGATTTGCATTTCCCTGATTATGAGGGATGTTGAGCATTTTCTCATGTGTCTATTGGCCATGTGTATGTCCTCTTTGGAGAAGTGTCTTTTAAGTTCTTCTGCCATTTTTTGATTGGGTTTTTTACTTTATTTTTCTTGAGTCTTGTGAGTTCTTTGTATATCTTTGTGATCAGACCCTTGTCTGTTGCCACACCACCTTTTACTTTACACAGAAGTCTGACACGACAGCTTCCACGCACACCTGGACATTGAGACGACCACTGAACAGTCTCAGAGTGAATCCACTGTAGTCAGCCCCTTAGGGGTGGGAGGGGGTGGGCAGGAGGCAGGGAGATCTTGGACAGCGAGAGACAGCACTGCCATGCCCCGGGGGTACCCCTCACGGGCTGGGGACTTGACACGTCTCTTCATCTTAGAGCAAGGTCCAGAGCCTATGTACTGAAGCGCTCCTGACCCCAGGCTCAGGCCCAGTTTGTTCCCTGGCCACCCCTCCAGAGGCTTCCAGAGAACATCTACAAGAGACACTGGATGGCTCTGGACAAAGCTTGACAACAACACTGTCTGCAGAAAACGGCCACCAGCCAACCGACACGAACAGCAGCCACTCTCCATGGCTGCGGAGGCCTCCGGAGAGCGAGCCCATGTGCTGTTTTGGCTTGTTACACATCAACTTGGCACAGATCCTCTTCAAAATGTAAAGAAATTTAGACTTTAAAGACATAATTACTTCGTTGAAAATACACCTATATAAATGAGCTGATGCACCTACAAAGAAATTCCCCCAGTTACTGGGAGTGAGGGACACAGCAGGGCAGCAGGCAGGACATGGAAGGATGAAAAGTCTTAGCAAGTTCAGGGGTATAACACACCTCATATTAAACAAAGTGAATCATTTTGATGAAATGCCACATATGAAGTTATGCATAAAAGCAAGGGCTACAGACACGCCTGACAGGAGGCTTTAAGGTTAAGAGAATTCTCCTCCACACCCACTGAAAGGCCTCAGTCTCGCCACACATTAGTGTCTGAGTACTCAGCATCAATGTCCACTGCTCAAAAACCTAGGCCACTTGAAAATAAAAGTAACAAGATTCACCTGTTCTTAAGGACATTCAGCAAAATCCTTAATAAACCCAAAATAAACTTGTAGAAGCATTTAGGAAGAGGTTCAAGATGGTGACAAGGTGGCCTGTCCTCTGACAGACACACTGAATCACACTTACACACAAGCAATTCCTCTGAAAGAAATCCCGAGGCTGGCTGAGTTCTCCCACACTTTGGGTGACAAGAAAATGCCCACATCACAAGTGCAGGAGAGGCTGGGAGACATCTGAGGAAAGGATGGCTTGGGCCCAGTATCTAGTACCCCAACTTTTAAAACTTCACCTAAGGGGTGGGCCTCCAAAACACCCAGCTCTCAAATTCAATGGGGTTTGCACCCAGAAGCCCCCCCCAGACTACAGCAAACAAGGAAGCAGTTCTCAGCAGCCTCATAAGGCCTCATATGGCTGCCCCCAGAGCTCAGCGCAGAGGAGACAGAAAACCACTCCCAGTTTTCCTCTGGCAGAATTCATTCACATTTCCAAAACCTCTGCTTAGGGTCAGGCTTCCCATGGGGCACACAGTAAGGGGCAAGGGGCTGGCGCAGCCCTTCCCAGAGCCTGGGACTGTAGCAGCACTGGCTTTGTGTTCTCCCTGCCTGCTCCAGGTAACAGTGTCCCCCTGGAAGAGGCTTGTATACACACCTGACACCCCAGTCTTGTGGCTGCTGCTCCAGAGATACATCCCTCGATCACCTGGCTCTGGTGGCCAACTAGGCTTATGTTCCTTAGCCCTCCAGGACTACTGATGTTAATTAGTGGCAAAAAAAATATATGGAAGCAAAGATCTCATTGGCAAGGGTAAATGTAGAGTTAAATTCAGTATACACCACCATTTGCAATCAAGGTGGGTAAACCACATAAATCTAGTATGAAGTTTAGAAATAACTAGTATGAAGTAGAAATATCTAGTATGAAGTATTAGAAATAACTATAAATAACTCACTAGTGAATATACAATATAAAAAGATATAAAACAAAAGATATACAATATATAATAGATATTAAATAGGGCCTCCCTGGTGGTGCAAGGGGTTGAGCACTACTGCACTGTGGGGCTTCTGCAGCCACTGCAGAGCGAGTTCCATTCCCAGCCAGGGAGGGGCCCACATGGTGCAGCAGCCTCTCCTGCCTCGCCCGCTACTCCCCTCAGCATTTTATTTCAGTCAATCTGCCTGTTATTCCCACTCTGTCTCTGGTGAATGCTCTCACCCCACACACCTGTGGCCTGTACTCCAGCTCTTGTATGAATAAATAAAATCTTTAAAAAATAAAAATACTTTTAAAAAAGATGTGAAATAAATCCAAAATAGGAAGAGAGGAGTAAAGATGTGGAACTTTAGTATGCATTTGAAATTAAGTTGTCAGCTTAAGCTAGACTTATACAATGTTTTATATAAGCCTGTGGTAATTATAGACAAAAAAAACTACAGTAGACACACAAAAGATAAACAGAAATGAACCTAAACAACACAGAAGATCATCAGATTACAAAGACAGAGACGAAAGGTGGACAGAAGGAGGAAATTTCAAATAACCAGAAAATAATTAACAAAATGGGAACAATATATGGCCAAGACTTAACTTAAATGTAAATGGACTAAAATTTTCAATCAAGACATAAGAGTACACTAAATGGCAATACAACATACCAAAATTTATGGGATGCCACAAAAGTAATTCTAAGCAACATGTTCTTATCAACAAACACCTACAAGAGCCTCCCTGGTGGTGCAATGGGTTAATCAATGCACTATGGAGCAGACCATGGTCACTTCAGCATGAGTTTGATTCCTGCTGCCGCCAGGGAGGTGACACCCACGGTGCAGCAGACCTCTCCTGCCTTGCCCGCTGCGCCCCTCAGCCATGTATTTCAGTCAATCTGCTTGTTCTGTTCCCCACTCTGTCTCTAGTGAATCCTCTCATCCCCCCGACACCTCTGGCCTGTACCCCAGTTTTTGGATGCATAAATAAATAAATCTTTAAAAAAAAATAACCACCTACATTAAGAAAAAAGGCAGGGCCTCCCTGATGGCACAGTAGATTGAGCACCACGCTGTAAAGCGTCCATGGCACAGCAGCATGAGTTCGATCCCCAGCCAGGGAGGGGACCCACATAGTGCAGCAGACCTCGCCTGCCTCGCCCACTGCTCCCCTCAGCAGTGTGTTTCAGTCAGTCTGCCTGTTCTGTTCCCCACTCCAACTCCGTCTCTGGTGAATCCTCTCACTTCCCCCACCTGTACCCCAGCGCTTACATGTATAAATAAATATTTTTTAAAAAAAGAAAAAAGGGCCCTCCCTGATGGTGTAGGTGGTTAAGCAACGCACTATGAAGTATACTGCAGCCACTGCAGCATGAGTTCGATCCCTGCTGCCGGCCGGGGAGGGAACCCGCATGGCGCGGTGGACCTCTCCTTCTGTGCCCGCTGCTTCCCTCAGCAGTGTGTTTCGTTTATCTGCCTGTTCTGTCCCCTGCTTTCTGTGGTGAATCCTCTCACCCCCACCCCCCACACCTCTGGCCTGTGCCCCAGTGCTTGCATGCATAAATAAATAAATCTTTAAAAAAAAAAAAAAAGGCAGATCTTTATGCCTTAACTAGACAAAGAAGAGCAAATTAATCACAAAGTCAGTAGGAAAAAATAGATAACAAAGATCAGAATGAAAATAAAGGAATTAAAAAAAATAGAAAAGATGAAAATAAGTTGCAGAGCATTCTGCATTGTTCAGCCTGCTCCAAGATTATGTTACTTTTTTGATAAGATGAATAAAACAGATGACTCTCTAGTTAAATTTATCAGTTTAAAAAAAAGGACAAATAAAATTTAAAATGAAAAAAGAGACATTAGAGTTATGCTTTGGTCAATGACAGGGACCCACCTCTAAGAACTATGTCATTGGTCAAGTTGTCTTTGTGCAAATTCGATGGAGTATATGATGATTTTTTCAACCTTGTCCTTGTCAAACCCTCTGACATCGTAGACGAACCTCTTCAGTCTTTGAGATGCCACACACATACTTCTTGGAGACGTCACCCCAAGCCCAAGCAAAGTTCTTTATACAGATGTTGTAATCCTTCCAAAATCACATCAGTGTCTTCCTCACTTGCAACAACAGCCCAAAGAGCCACCTCAGGGAGCAGGCCTTAAACATTATCATCATCCCATCCATAGTCAGATCCTTAGTTGTATCAAAAAGGTACTGTTTGGAGGAAATGCCATATTGACAATGGGGTGACCTCACCAGTAAAAGAAGGATGTCTGGGAGCATTATCAACTATAAACAGACTCTTGAAGGGCCTGTTATTCCCCCAAACAGTAGCTCTGCACTTTGCTGGCACAGAATTCAGAAGGGCATTCTGGAAGAAGGGCTGGGTTACCCATGATTTCTTGGGCTTAGGCTTCAGCCATGGGCTGGCAGAGTGCGCATGATGTACCTGAGGCTCTGAGGTTTTCACTATGCCTGCAAGTTTATGAGAGCCTGAGACCTGGCGTTGACTCAGGTATAGGCCTACACTGGCCAGTAATTTTCCTCCACAATCACCTTATCTAGAGCTTCCAAAAATGTCTCAGCTGACTTTACGTCAGCACTTGCAGACTCACCACTCACTCTTAACATAACATAATGAATGAAGAGTCTTAAGTCATTTCAATCCCCCAGAGCTAGCAGTAAATTCCACATTAGAGTCAAGGGTCAGCCCTTTCTTTCAGTATCACAACCATATTGCTTTGTTGGTCGTGACTGTCACGGTACTGAGAATGACTGCTTTGGCAAAGAGGCCTCCATCCAGATTATCTGACATTTCTCCATACCGATCTAGGCCCTTCTCAAATTTCTGTTGTCTTGATGGCGTAGGTGAAGCAGACTCTCTAACAGCCCCTGTTCTTGTTCACCCACCAGAGATGGAACAGTGGTCGGCATCAATTCTGTGCTTTGTGGCCCTTTATCACTTGAAACTTGTTTCCAGGTCAAGCACGTGACACAGTCTCTTCCTGGCAACATCAGCATCCCCTGCCCTGACACCGCAGCCTTTCACCCACTAAATCTCACGTGGGGGCGACAGGTCACAGGAGAGGCACTTCCAACGTGACAGGTCATTGTCCTAGAAAAGCAACCCTGTCAGGCTGAAACAGACACAGCTGCATTGCTCTCAGAAGCGCCTCTGGGAAATGATACAAAATTCATTTAATTCCAGAATTAAACCCTCCCCATTAAGGAGCGAAAATGAATTCACACCAAAAAACTGGGAAACTGGTTTTTGCAAGCCACCATAAACATTTATATTTTCCCCAGTAAGAACAACACTCTGCACCAAATTCAGATTGGACAACAAACTGGACTCCTGGTGACTCCTCATTGACCAGGACCCCTCCCCCCAGGAGCCTGGTTCTTCCCAGCCCCTGGTGACAAACGTGGCCACCACCGCCCAGCTCCCCAAGCAGCTGCCGGGTTATGCTGGACTCCAGAACACTTTTTAAACCATTTCTAGAGAGCACCTGTCACTCACCGGCCCACAGTCTTATTTTTCCTTTAGACTGTGAACTTCTCAAGGCAGGGGAACAAATTTTATTCACCTCTGCTTTCCTACCCACACCACGCGGAGTCTCTGGCTACATCTGTGCTATTAATTCAGTGAAAAAAGTGGGAAAATCATGCCTTTAGCTTGCTTAAAATCAAGGAGAGTAGACTGCTAAGAATGTAACAGCTAGTATAATCCTCCATCTTTATTATGGGTTTTAAGCTCTTAATATTCATGGCTACATTAGAAACTCCAGAGTCATTGGGCAATTATAACCAAAAGCAAACAAAAACTCGACAAGACCAAAAAGCCAAGATAAACCAAAGAGACAATGGGGGGAGGGGAAGGAGCGGAGGGCAAAAAATGGGGATGAGGGCAGGAAGTGCACGGGTGGAATGGTGGTGGGTACTCCCTGGGAACTACAAATGATGTCAAATATAATTAATTTTAAAAAATAAAAAAAGAAACTCCAGAGTCAACAACAAAAAAATGTTAGCTCCATTAAAAAAAAGAAACTTTCTAACTAGACATTACATATATAGAAAGATTCTACTCAACATTCAGTAAACACTTGTTTAGGCAGAAGGAAAAACACAGACATGGAAGCTCCTGAACCCCCAGAGTTGACAGAGAAGATTGAGGACAACCCCGATAACAAGGGGGTGGGCATGCTTTCTTGGGACTTTTCCCCAACTCCTGTCCCAGCCCTAGGCCCACACAGACAAGACTCACAGAGTCTCAGCAAGAAGCAGCAGCAGTGGGTACAGTCCTCTTTTCTCCTCCTACCTACCCCCCGCCCCCCAAAGCCTTCTCCTCCCTGGTACAGCTCTCTCTCCTCCTCCCTTGCACCAACGCACAGGGAAATGCAGGGCGAGAGCCCAGACACCATCACCTCCTACTCCTCACTAAATTTGATGTCATTAAAAACAGTCAGACTCCAGAGAGTTATTAACTGACAGATCTTGAAGTATATTTGCAGATGAGCCATAGAGACCAAAAAGCAGTGACCTTTTCCAAATGCACCAAAACAAAAGTAGAAACCAAATGATTAATCAAAACACCACAGAGCTGAGAAGTAAGTATCTGCTACCTACCAGGTTAATGAGCGCTTACCTCAGTTAATTTCGGTCCTAGCCACCTACATAAGATTCTTATGAACTAAGTGAGAAGGAATTTATCTACATTTGCCCATGAAATTAGAAGGTGCAAGATTAATTGCATCCACAACTGTTAAATTATGAAGCTCCAGGAAAGGCGGTCTGCTGAAATAAGTTTAGTCCAAATCAAAAATAAACTCGCCATACACATATCCCAAAATACCACGCAGAGCACAGAACACAAAGGAAGGGCCAACCTGCAGCCTGAAGGACAACCGGTGACACGCACAGAGCTGCCCCGGCAGGAGAGGGCCCACATGGGGGTCAGTACCAAGGAGCTACCCCAACTTCACTAAGAGGGAGGCAGAGGGGGAAAAGGGGTGAAATGTGTGTATAATTCCGTATTGTCTTTGATGTGTTACAAGCAGAACCAGCAAATCCAAGGACTTGCTGGGGAGAAAAGGTCTGAGAAGGCTAAATTCACCACTGGGCAACAGCAACTGAGTACCAAGCACCAGGGCATCTCGGTGCCTGCATGAGGAAGGAGTACAAAGAGATTACACTGAGTGAGAAAATGCAGGAAAAAAGAAGAAAGCTTACTACACGACTCTATTGTCACAAATTTTTAGAAAATGCAAACTAACCTACAATGACCACAAGCAGACTGGTGGTGCGGGGCAGGGCGAGAAGAGAGTGGGGGTACAAGGAAACTTGGAGATAAAGACACTCGTAGTCTTTGTTGTGCTGATGGTTTCACCCCATGTATACAGCAAAACACACACTTTATACACTAAAGAGGTACGATTTACTGTGTGTCAATTATATTTCAGTACAGCTGCTTAGATTGTTTTAAATGAAATAACTTCACATTGGTCAGCATTTGGGTTTAACTGAAAACCCCACAGTGTGATAGAGAAAACTTTTGTTTTTGAAAGTATATTTTCAACTCAGCTACTTACCGTGTTCTGGGGACAAGCATTTGCGGAATGAACAGAGAGAGGCAACACTTAAATGCCTGCTGCTCTCCCTCTCATAGCATCTATGTACAGAAGGCTAGAAGCACTGTAGTGAAAATTCCCATCACTTTGACTTTCCCATAATGTCTGTTTGTAGCTCAATAAAATGTCGGATTTTCAGAAGAAGGCAAGTTAGAGAGCACCCATTCCAACATCCCAATTTCAAGAAGCAAACTGCAAGTCCTACCCTTGCCTGGGGGTTCACCTCCCGCTCACCCACAGGTGGTTCTGCCACTGCAGTCGTTACCTCTCCCCTGAGCTCAGACCAGGTTCCTCTGGCCACACACCTCTTCCCTTGGAGGTGGCGGCCCCACCTACCCCGGTTTCCGCTCTTGGCTGGGCAGGACCGCCACCTGAGCTCGCAGATTATGGAGTATTTACACTGACTCTGAGGGAGCTGGGAAGTGGCCCCACACGCTAATGAGGACATGGCCATTAAGTGAGGTTGAGTCATAAGGACGTAGTTCATTCTGATATGTCCGAGTGACGTATTAATAATGAGGTTAAAGGTCCACTTAGTAGAGGCTACCCCCAGAACATCTGCCCCCACATTTCTAGTAAAAAGGCAGCAGACACAGCCAGCCTGCTGGGGCTCCAGGCGGCAGGCTGTGCAGAGACTGGACCCCGAGGAGGTAGTCATCCGTGAGGGACAGAGCTGGTGTCAAGACCTGATGAGCCAGAAACGCAAACCCCTCCCTGGCCCTGGTCAGGTGACTGCCGGCATGCATGGCCTCTCTGTGCCATAGAAAAGTAAAAAACAGGGGCCTCCCTGGTGGCGCAATGGGTTGAGCGCCGCACCGTGAAGCATCCACAGCACAGCAGTGTGAGTTCAATCCCTGGCCAGGGAGGGGACCCACATGGTGCAGCAGACCTCTCCTGCCTCGCCCGCTGCTCCCCGCAGCAGTGTGTTTCTGTCAATCTGCCCGTTCTACTCCCCACTCTGTCTCTGGTGAATCTTCTCACCTCCCGGTTCTCGGGTCTGTACTCCAGCTCTTGTATGCATAAATAAATCTTTAAAAAAAAAAAAAAAGTAAAAAACACATGTACTTACACTTGCAGCCTGTAAAGCTTCCAAAGAGAGACAACCAGACATCACACGAAAGCCTTATCCTTGACCTGACACAACCCACCTACCTGGCCAGCTAGCTGGGGGCAGAACAGGCTCAGGCCCTCCCAGCACAAGATTGAGGACAGGTATCTACAAACCAAACCGCACTTCATAAATAAATATTATGCATCCGCTGCTCCCGCCCACGGAGGGAGATGGTGACAGTCCAGGGGACAGAGAATAGCAAGCACTGGAAAGACAGACAGACATTAGCACCTTTGCACCAAATGGTGGGGTCGTGAAATGGCTCACCCGCTGTGGGAATGTTTTTCCAAGTGCCAAATGAAGAGCGATGGTATCGTCCAGCAATTCCAGCCCCAACTAAGTACCTGAAGGAACTGAAAACTCAAATCCACACTAAATTTCTACACAAATGTTCACAGCGGCAGCACTCACTACAGTCAAAGGGTGGAAACTGCCCCAGTGTGCATCAGCAGGTGGACAGATGGACGGAAGGAGCTACACGCACACGGCCAAGGCATCTGTGACCACAGGGATATCTGCCGTGCTGTGGCATGTGTGAGCCCTGAGATGCCGTGCCACGTGAGACCTCGAGCTGTAAATTCCTCTTCTGTGAAATACGCACAACGAGCAAAGCCAGAGATAGCAAACTGAGGGCTGTCCTAAGGGAGTCAGGGAAACAGACAGCAACTGCTCATGGGTACACAGTTTATCTGGGGATGGAAATGTCCCGGGTTAGAACATGACAGCTGGACAGCCCTGTGACCATATTAAAAACCACTGACTTGTACACATTTAATGGCTGAGCTCTAAGGCATATCCTGATAAAGCTAGTGTGCAATATTTATTGCTTTTGACCATCAAATTACATCTTTTATCAATATGAGGTCATACATGTCATCTCAGCATTCCCAATCCACACAGTTCACAAAGTACTGTCCCAGCCCCCAGGACCCCAGGCCCAAGAGCCCCCCATAAAGACACACTCTCTTTACCCATGACCCCAAGGGAAGCTGGGAAGCTGGTGCCAAGGGAGCTGTTACATGCAGCAGAGGGGTGAGACCAAGCCTGTGCTCGGAGAGAGTAGAGGGACCAGTGTTGGCCAAGGGTGGGGTGAGGTGCAGGAGAAGGCGGGAAGGAGGAAGGAGAGGAGGGAAATAGTCCTCGCTGGTCTGGAGGGGTTTCTGTAACTGCCTTTCAAAGGGTCGTGTTATTTCATTGCATAAAGGTGCACTTTCCAGGATCTGCACTGGGCCTTTTTTGTTTAATGCAAGGTCAAATTAAATGTTAGGGAGTGTGGACACAGCCGCAGCTATGATGCGGCTGAGATGCAGAGCTGGGTGCTGGGCGCCTGCAGGGCCCTGGGGGACCAAGAGAGCTTCTTCAGACCTGGGGCCTCATCTGTAAAATGGAGCCCTGGGCAGAGGGAGTCCACGGCAGCAGACTGCAGTGGCAGAAATGACCCAGGAGATGCATGTGGCCTGAAACTGCTCTCACACGCTCCTTGAGTCAGTCACATTTCTAGCCTCGTTATTTTGGGGTTTTGTGATTTGTGTGTTTTAAGCAAAAGCTAGTAGGTAAGCCTGGAAAAGCTGCACTGAGCTTCACAAGAAACTGTTTCTTACCTACCTGGAAAACTTGACATCAGAGAGGCCCAGGGAGGCCAGCACCCCTGTCAGTCAGGACCAGAAACGTTACCCAGAGTCAGTGAAAGGTGCTGGCTGATCCCTCGAGGCATGCTCCAGCCAGTACTGCTTCTGTGCCTCCAGTTTCTGGTCTCCTTTGAGAGCTCGGCCTACTTATGATGAGTTAGCTCCACAGCCCCTCACCTGCAGGCACTGTGCACGTCCGCCAGGCCTGACATTGCCTTCTCTTCATCTGCTGCCTATCCTGATATTACCAGTGCCACTCAGACAGACGTGCTAACACCTGCTGCCACCCAGTTCTGCACCCATCAATTCAACACAGGTACCAGGCTGTGTGGGTCTGGAGACTTGGGCACCTCTGTGTCCCCCTAGCCGCCTGCCCCTCCCCTGTCACTAGAGCACTCCCCACAGGACCTCTGCCTGCCTGAGCCCCCCACAGCCACCCCCATGGGATGCTGAGACACTACTGAGCCACACAGCTAAAAAGTGGCTAAGGTGGCAATATGATGTTACATAACTAACATGTTACATATCATAACTAACACAATTTTTTTAAGTTTTTAAAAATTAATCAACTTCTTCATCAAAAGACAATTAAAAATGGAAAATCAAGCTACAAAGTAGGAAAAGGTATTTTACACATATATGCAATGGATAGTTTAAATCGAAACCATAATCAATGAGGAAAAAGACAATTTTTTTTTAAAAAAATGAGCAACAGGAAGAAGCGATTCGTACACATTTACAAAATGTGTGCCACAGGAAGACAGGAGGCTTGGTGTTGAGGAGCGTGAAAATGGGAGCCCAGGTGCCTTTTCATAGCTGAGACCGACTGGCATGTGCCACCTGCCAGCAGGGGGCGCCGCCGAGGCCATGGGCCCAGGAAGCCGGCCTGCTGGGGGAGGCGCAGCCCCAGGGGGCTGGCCACTACATGAAGACTCAGGTGCCTTCACCCAGCCATGAGTTCCAGCCGCAGGAAGGTTAAACCCCAGAGGGATGCTGGCCTCTGTGGCACAGAAAGGGCGCTCGTGGTGGCTCTGGCCAGTGGTAAGAAGCAGGAAAGTGGCCGGATGGCTGGGATGGGCCGTCGGGAGCCCAGCACACCCGAGGCCGAGAGGGCTGGCAGGCCACAGCCAGCCGCACAAACGCAGTTTGCAGCACAGCGTGACCCCAACACCGGGATCAGGGGAAGACTCACTGTGAACTGCCTCTGAAAAGGTTCAAAGTCAAAGCTGAGCAAAATTAAACATAACGTTGGTTAAAAATTTGTGGTTAACTAAAGAAAAGCAAGGAAATGATAAACCCCAAATTCCAAAGTCTTGGAGATCTTGGCCAAGTTTTCCAGAGTCGCAAAGTTGGGGCAGGGGTGGGGGGGGGGGGGATGCCCTATCCTTTACAAGCACACGGGGCTGTGTTTCCTGCAGATCTGATTTTTTAAATCAACTCCCCCTAAAAGGGAAGATGAACTAGTATAAAAAGCTCTACAAATAAGTGAAGAACTTTAGCGGAAGGGAAGGGAAAAGAATGAACCATAAATTCCCTCAATATCATTAGCTTAAAACTATTTCCTAGAGACTAATAGGCTAATTTCTAGACAGCAGCTTAAACTTAAAGTCATCGATAGTATTGGCCAAATGTCAGGAAATTTTAGGTGCAACTGCCAAGTACGCCTAAGGCTTCCAGCTACTGCCAAACCCGCAGGTTGCAGCCAGGCTGCTGCACTGCCGGGGGAGTGGTCACAGGACAGGGGTGGGGAAGGAAGGGCTGGGTGGGCCTGGAAGAAGATGAAAGCGGCAGCTACCTCAATGCAGCCCTCCGCACTGGGAGTCCCCTCCCACCCAGCTTCCCTCCCAGAAAGAAAATGTCAGGGTGCATGCTGTCCTCGCGGCTCCAAAACATGGACAGTTCTGTGTGGGAAGCAAGGCTTCCAAGCTCCAACAGCTCGGAGGCATCCAGGCAGAGCCCAAAAGTCCCACTGCCAACCAGGCTTATGAGTGTGAAAGGAGACACAGGCCTGGAGCAGACCAGACACTCCCTGCGCCCTACTCTAACTTCCATCCCCACTGCACTCAGAAAGGGTGCATCTGTCTCCTTTTCGGCTTTCTCGTCCAAGCCCCACCCCACGGGCGTGCTACTGTGCGCAGGCTGAAAGCTTGGATGCCTTCCTGGCCAGGCCTGCCTGAGTGCTGGGCTTACAAGGGCAAGGGCTCCTGACTCAGTCTCTGCACTTCAAAGTCAAGGGCACACAAACTCACCTAGCCCCAGGGACCCTCCACACCCAATGCTTCCCACAGGCCCTTCCATCCAGTCCCACTGGCTACCTGCCAAGCCAGCCCCCCAGCAGCGGGGCCTCCAGGTTCTGCCCTCCAGAGATCCACCTCAGTCCTGTACCTGCCACTTCAGCCACCTAGACCCCCGACCCGCTGCTCTCCGCAGCCTTCTCTCCCCTCCACACACTAACCAGACCTCCCCAACAGCAACCTGGAGCAGCCAGTTCTGTCCTCTGTTGGCCTGCGCCCATGGGTGGGCAGTTCAGGACGGCTCCTCCCAGAGCATGATGTAGGATACAGGTGGATCAGGGAACCTTTGCAGGGAAAACCTGGCAAGCTGGCCTCAGACACTGATGAGGGTGCCTGCACCGGGGGTCTCCTCCCAAGACCCACAGCCCCATGAGTGCGAGGAGAGCACGGACCAACCCTGGGGATGCCGCTCCACACCCCTGGCCTCAAAGCCGGCAGGTCACCAAGACAAGGAATGCCAGAACAGTCACAGTCAGGAGCCCCTAGGAGTGGGGAGGACTGCACGTCAGGTGGGAATACCCTGTGTAGGGTCCCGAGTCCCAAAAAGGATCTTGTGGCTGAGGGAAGGGATGCTGTAAGATGAGACTAGGGGACGTCAGAGAGTCTAGTAACTGACAGTAACCACAGACACACGAGAGATCTGAGAGCCCTGAGGGACAGGGGCTCCTTCTTCCTGCTCTTCGGCTTCCCCGATGGTGGAGGGGGTCACCGCTGACTCCACGTGGGCAGTGGCAGAAGCCGCTGCAGGGCAGTCCCTGGTGGCAACCTGAGATTCCCAGGCCCAGATGGCTCCCGCCCCTGGACCCCTGCTGATTGGTGGTCTGGTGACTCTCAGCAGATGAGAGCTTAAACCAAGAAAGGTGACCCAGATTTCAAGCAGTAGCGCTCTGGTTCAGAGGTATGGGAAGAGAAGCTGCAGGAGTCACAGGCAGGACCCAGACCTGGCTGGGGAAGGGGTGGGGCAGACTGGGGGTTCCAGGAGGGGTGAGATGGGAGGCAGGGGGGAATGGAGGAGGGTCCTGCAGGTGAGCACATTGTCCCAAAGGCCCAGATTCAAAACGAAAGGCAGCAACACATTTTCCAAATTTCTACAATGGACAAGGGTCATGGATTTCATACTTTAAAATTCCTGCATGACATTCTAAAATAACAAATTTAAACTATTGAGGAGAGTTGTAAAATCTGATCGCTGACTACAATTAAGCCTTTCAAAGTTGTTTTTCTCCCAAATGAGAAAGAAGGACTATAAAATCTCATGCTCCCCAGTCTACAAAGCAGACTGCCCACATCAGCTGTCAGTTTTGACGGTTCTATCCTGTGTCCTAAATTAAGAAATTTATAAAACAAACTCTTAATTCTAAAAAAGGGAGTTTTGTTTTTTTGTTGGTTTTTTTCCTAACTAGCTGGTAAAGCCACCAGCCCCTTCCGTCCTACTTTTTACTTGTGTTAGAAGCAGCACATGGCATGCAGCCCCCAGGTCCCCGCTGGCCCACTCTGCCACCTACGGCCAGCCCTGGGACCACTGCCCACCGCCTCCACCCAGGACCGCGCTGCAGTGGCAGGTGGGGAAGGCAAGAAGGCAGCTGTGGACCATGGGGGAGGCGCTGCCCACTGCTCAGCCGCCCCACCTGGGCCGCCCTAAGGGAGCGGTGCCCCACACTGGAAGCCATCACTAGGTGAAGGATGCACTGGCCCACACGGCCCGAGAGCACTCTCACAGCCCGGAGAGTCACCGCCTTAAACAAAGGAAGTAGGTATCAGTAAATTCAAGTAATTTGACGGACTCATGGGGCCAGGAGCCAGCTGGGAAGTGCAGGCCCAAAGCTGACACTCAGCCTGCCTGTCCCACCACATCCACAGTGCTAAGTCTAGCCATTTGGGGAACAAGTCAAGGAACACCTAAGCCTCCCCCACATCAGTATCTCTCTGGAGTGAGGGCTGAAGTTCCTGGCATGCCTGTGCCTTCAACATGGGACACAGCCCATCCCACTGAGGTCCCTGGGCCGTCGTGCTGGGGCAATGACACCCTAAGTCACCATGGTAAAGTGACTGAAAGCCACCGGAAGACAGAGGCTACACTGCTCAGGGTCAAACAGGGACACCCCCAGGAGGGGCAGCGGCACCATCACTGTGACCCCAGGTGGAGCAGAGGTGGCCACACCTTGGGCACAGTGGCTGCCAGCACAGCCAGCAACCGGCACCTGCCACCATCTTGGATTCTACGACTTGGTATACACTTTTCCATAAAATGTCTGCTTCCGGTTCACATTGATGAGATAGCCAAGAAGCACTGCTGTCTGTGTTCAATGTTCATTTCCCTTCTGCATTAACTGTGTGATCAGGAAACATTCTAGTTTAAACGCTGTAAGTTGCCGTCACTCTGCAGGAGCCTAACTTCTTCCCTACTGACTATTAATGGAGAGAGAAGCAGCATGTCTAGACCGGGGTGCACTCTCCTCTCCGGCGAGGTTCTTTGGCGACACAGACCTTCTGCTGCTGTTGTTAAAAGGCACATCAGTCCACCGTCCACGCTGGGTGTCTGCCCTCTCACATCTGCTCCTTAGCCCACAAAGAGAGTAAAGCCAGTCCCTGTTTCCTGACTTCAAGCTCAAGCTCTTCCCGCAAGAGAAGGTCTATTCACTGACTGTGACAAGCCAACCCGGAGCCGCAGAACCCTGTGCAGCATCTGAACCCAGAGCGGAGAAAGCACCTCATAAATGTCCTCTCCACAACAGGTATTTCTCCATTCCTTGGGCCCCAAGTTTCTTCTAGAACTTTCTCCCCTGCTCCTCATCAGAGAAGGCTCAACTTCACTGAGTCAGCTGCGCTTTCTCTGTCCTGCCAGCTACTGCCTCCTCCTCATCCCCCCAGGTGCCAGCTAGGGGCTCTCTTAATTCCAGAGTAAAGGACTCTCAGCCCACAAGTGGCCCCTCCACACACAGCCCCAGGCACAGCCACCACCAGACATGCTGCTGTCAGTCAGGGAAGGGCTGAGGACTGGGGCGCAGAGCTCCACCAGCTCCATCATCAGTGTTTCACTAGTGAGGAAACCAAGGCTACTGGCACTCAGAGAGGCCATGTGACTTGCTCCCAGCCCCCCTCCTCCAAAGTGGCAGCATCTCCCCCAAAACCATTGCCTCCCAAACAGGAAGGGGTCCCCAGCTGAAAAGGTGGCCAAGAGATAGCCCTCTGGCACCAGGGACAGTAGGCTCTCAGGCCTCACCTCAGAGATGGGTCTCTTCTGAGCAGCACAGACTGCCAGGCAGGTGAGAGGTGGGGACAAAGCCCCTGCTCTCCTAATAAGAGAAGCGGTGAACAGGTGCATATATGATGTCAGAATGTATAAAGCACTACCCAGCCATCACTGTATAAAAATAAGACAGACAAAAACAAGCTGCCTGGAGGTTGTGTTTTCCATGGGGAGAGTAGTGGAAGCAACTCGAAGTGAGGGACCTCTCTAGGGAGGGGGGACAAGCAGAGGCTGAGCTGGGAGCTCAGTGGGTGGTGGGGTGAGGGGAAAGAAGGAGCCTGCAGGGCGAGGGCACAGGTGGGGAAAGGACAGGGTGGGTCGGCTCCCCAGAGGGCTCGGAGGGCAGGACCCACCCTGCTCAGCTTCACTTTTTTTTTAACACTATTTCCCAAAACAACTGCTTGCTTCCTTCTTCATGTGCAGGTCAAGAAATCAAGGAAAGCTCAGAACCTGAAGTAGGGCTCGCTCATTAGAAAGATGAGGAGGAATGGGAGAGTCCACCTAGCTCCTTGGTGGCCAGGGTGCGTGTGAGGCAGGACGCTCCCACGGGGGCAAGGCGCTAGCCCTGGGAAGTACCAGCTGGCCTACACTGGGTGAGGCTCCTTCTCAGGCTCGCCTGCCCCTCCAATGAATCACCTGGAACAAGGAACACGCCTGGAATGAGAGCTTGTAAGCAAATATCATGACTAGCTTAAGCAAACTGAAATTGTGGAAGTTCTCTTAAATAACTGATTTGTTTAAAAAAAAATGGTCTCCCTCATAAGGATGTTTTAAAAGAATTACCATCTGCTTTGCATCTAAGAAAGGCAACAAATATCTGCAGAAATGAGTCAAGGACACTGTCCGGCATTTCAGGAGTTCTAGAAGACACAGAATTTCTTGAGGTTCACCCAGGCAGCACCCTGCTGACTCCAGGCTGACCTCAACACCCACATCAGACATCTGTCCAAAACCCTGACGGGCCGGCCCTGTTTAAACAGCCTGCGATGCGGGCACATCTCCAGCACCTGCCCACGTCCTCCGCCCGTGCTCTGTCTCACACCTGCACACTCGCCGGGCAGCAAGCGGTCTCTGCCGGGCCGCCAGCCAGGGCATTCAGGGCACACCTCGTGGGTCCTATCACGGTCTGACATGTACAACTTGGAGAATGCGCTTATTACTAAACACCAGCTTCAGCACAGACTCGTAAAGAATAGATACAAGAAGCAATACATCTTTAACCCAAGTCTGCCACCACGATAGCACTGCAGAGAGGGTGGACCTGGGGGACTGACCCTGCAGAGCAGCAGGCGGGCGAGGCTCCCAGGGGAGCCGGGTGTTCACTCAGGCGCCCCCGAACTGGATGGGCTAGAATGGGCAGAAATTTCAGGACTGGATATATAATTTACTAAAGTAGCCAAGCATGTGAAAAAGAACGCAGCGTCCCCCTAAGCTGAAAGGCAGCTGGACAAGCAGGCTCGGCCAGCCCAATTCCAGCCACTCCAGAAGGGCCCCGAGATGGCGCACCCTCACAAGGCCCCTCACCCAGGGAAGAGCTGCTCCAAGGCAGGAGCAAGCGCTCTGTCCAGTAGTAGCCAATGGCCGCCCACCAAGCTGCCCCAGACAAGGCTTATGCCACCGGAGCAGCTGGCAGCAGAGCCAGGGGCGGCCACCATGCAGCCACGCCAGGCGAGGGCAGAGCGAGCAGCTCAGCCACGCCCACAGCTCCCAACGCTGAGGGGCCAACCTGCCCTGGCAGCCTCCGCTGAGCCCACACCAGGGTCTTAACCACTAGAACACTCTTCACCTTTGCTTTGTACCAGTGACTCACCCACACCCTATCCATGGCCCTCGAGTCCCTGCGACCAAAGTCTTGCCCAAGCCAGCCCATCCACCAGCACTTACCAAAGGAGCGAGCCTGCCTGCTCCTCTGGACACTGCTCCTTTAACTGCAGGTGGCGCTTCCGCACAGGGAGGCCAGGAAATAAATCCTTGAAGACCTGGGTTCCACGGTAGCTGGCCCTGTTCCCTCCTAGAAGATTCTAGAGTGCAGGAAGCCTGCCCTGCTCTGCCCACCACAGAATGAGAGCTGGTGCTGGGCCTGGCCGCCAGCCTGCTCACCTCCTCGCTGCACCTGCAGGCACATGACAAAGCTCCAGCGAAGAGGAGTGCAGTGGTGTAAGTGGGGTGAGAGGAGGTGATACACCAAACCCTCTGTTCAGCAGCCGTAACAGCCTCCCAGAGTCTCCACAGGCTCTAAGCCCGGTGGCCAGACCAGCAGTGGCAACATCACCTGTGAGACTTGCCAATCACCAGGACCCACTCAGACCGGCAGATCAGAAGCTAACACCAAAGAGTCAGCAGCCTCAAGCAGAAGCGTCATGCCCTGAGCACAGCGGTCTGAGGCCAAGACCCCAGGGAGAAGAACCAGAGGTGGAAGAAACCTGGTCTCCATGTGCCAGAGAGGAGGACTATCCGCCAGCCACTGCCATCTGCATCAAGACAGTCACATGCGAAAAGCAAACCTTGCTGATCTTTAAGTCACTGAGTCACTCTGTGGCAGCCCCTACTTGAGCTGACCCCATCCTGGCACCATTCACTGGCTGCGACACTGGGTCTGTCTCTACCCATGACTCCGGAACCCGAGGGCAGGCTCTTCAGGCTCCTCGCTGCCACCTCTGGGGCTCGCTGGGCTACAGTACCTCCTTAGCCTTCCCAGCTTCGCCATCCAGCTCTTAACATCGAAGTGATACAAGAGCTCGTCACCTGTCATTCACAGCGATGCCCAGAGCAACCACACTCTCTGGAGACTGAAGTTCCCTGGCTGGACCCAGAACACGGCCGTGCAGCGAGCACTGTCCTCCACTGAGCGAGACCCAGTCTGCCGACTCCAGGTTCAGCCCAAGGTCTCAAGTTGATGCCCCGACTCTGAACTTGAACTAGTTCTGCAGCACAGTCCACCGTCCAACAGTCCCACCAAGACACACCCGTGGGCCAAGCCCGCCTCTCTTCTTCCCTTTACAGGAGCTGAAACTCCACCATTCACCAAACGTGAGCCAGGCACAAGGCAGGGAGCAGCAGGTTCATACCTCACTTCTCTCGAGGTTGCTACCTTCAATAAAATCAATACCAAGAGGGACCCACTCTAAGACCAGCCTTCTGGCTCCACTCCAGTCCACTGGCTTTGCTGAAAAAAATCCCAAATTCCTTTTGTCTTCATAGTCAAAATCAAAAACTAAATTAAAAAAAAAACTTCTCAAATGTCTCCTGCCAAATGCCAAGCCCAAACACGGCTCCCTTATAGAGGTCTTTATAGACCTATGTGGTAAAACTGACTGCCTGCCAAAAGCCTTCCTAGGACAGCGTATTTCCCCATTAATTTTATTTCCTATGCCTTAAAAAAAATAAACAACTAGCTCTTTAAGAAATGAATAATTCCCATCCTCAATGAAAATTGTAATAAACTTCAATAACACCCAAAATTCTACTCTTCTGTTTTGATTAGTTTATCATTCAAGTCTCAATGTTCTGAAGTCAAGTCACCAAGATTTTTCTTTACTATGAGGCTTTAAAGATATTTTCCAAGAACAGAAGAGACACACTCTCCTCCTCTAGGAAATGGACAGGGATGCCATTCTAGTACCAGGCGCATAATCTTGGAACAAGGACCCCTTCGCTATCTGCAAGGGCACCGACTCCTAGCCATTGCCCCTTGGCACTACTCGGGCCCCAAACAGCTGGTGGCAGCTGTTCCTGGCATGAAGTCCGTGTGAGCAGCTGTATGGGCCTCAGTCCTGGGAAGGGCACGCGAACACACCCAGGGAGGCACACTGCAGATTGCACTTGACTCCAAAGTCTGAGGCGTTATCACACAATTCAACATACACTGAAAAAAAAAAAAAAAAAGAATTGACAGGGGCTCATGAGGCCATCAAGGCCTTCCAGATACTGCTTTACTTTCTACTAGCTAGATGTATGTCTTTAAATGTCACACCACATAGAATAGCCTGAGAATGCCAACCAATTAATAACTGAACTACTGGGTGTGCAAAATGAGTCAAATGGCAGTAGTATGGTATTCCAAACTCCCCACTCCAATGCAGTGTTATCTTTCAAGATTATTTCCAAGATGAAAAGAACGAGTCAGACAAAATTTAATTTAGAACTGTCGGCCCAGTTGAAGGATGAAATTACTAACTGGTGAAATGCAAGAGCTGCACTGCCACCAGACAGGCCGCAGCCCAGCCCTCAATGGTGCTGACCATTCTTCTCAAGTAGGAGCCTGGCTTGGCAATGGCCCTTGAGTCTCAGAACAGAACCAGGAACCTCAGGCTGGAGTGGAGCCCGCTGCCTGCTTCCTGTGACCAATGAGTGAAATCTGGCCTGGGTGTGCTGTTCGGGCTTAAAAAAGAAAACTTAAAGAGAATTTTAGCCAAAAATGTAAAAGGCCTTATTTTCACCAGTAATTCAGATCTCCCTGAGGCTACAATTGGAACAGAGGGGAGCAGAGTCCCACCAGTGGGTACAGGGCTCTGGGGCTCTGGGGGAGGGCATGCTGTGCTCGCAGACCTCTGGACAAGGGTGAGCCTGCATCCCTAAGTCATGATGCACCGTTGTAACCCGCTCCCTCAACAAAAGTAACTGAAATAGTAATGGTAATGAACGGTAACAGTACTGAATAGTAATGAGTAGTACTTAAGTCCATTCAAATTAAGAAACACACACAAATTCAGATTTGCAACATCCCTTAAAAAACAAGCTCCAGAAGCCATCAGCAAAGTGAGAAGGGCCACCCCATGGCCACACTGTCCCCACCTCAGAAATGTGATGTCTGCAGGGACACGCACTCACGGCCCCTGCCTGGCCCACAGGGCATGTGAATCCGGGGTTTACACAGGCATTCACCACTTCACCAGCCACATGCTGGTCAGCTAAGCCATGCTTTGTCATCAACAGCAATTCTCAGGATGGTTCTCAAAACCGATCCGGCACCTCTCCTTCTAGGCAATTAATTTCTGGAACTCCACTGCAGACCTTCACATTTATCTGTGAAATCTGATACTGTAAATTTAGATGCATTCAATCTGGTTACTTATGGAGCACCCAGGAGACAAGTGGTTTTCCAACCAGTGGTTTTACGAAAAGCAGCGCCTCACTCCCCTCAGCGTCAACAAGGTGAGTATCACAGGGTGTCTCTCATGTCATGCAGTTCCAGCTGTAATTTAGTTTCAAAAAGAAAATGAAAGGATTGAGACCTTCGGTTCTGTTTGTGTAATCAGGGAGCTATTTATTTTTTTTAATACACACATCCCCGAGCGTCTTAAGTACACCTACAATTACATGCTCTACAACTCTGACCTTCCACAACCTCGTTTAGTGCAGAAAAGCTCTCAAATTTCCATGGGATTCAAACAGAAAGGAGGTTATGTCTTCTCCTCCACCCAGGCAGGAGCAAGCATGCCGGGCCGAAGGGCGTCTCTGGAGAGCCAGGCCACAGCAGCTGGGTGTTCTGGCTCTGCTCATCCAGCAGCTCATCGGACACCCTGCTCCTCTAAGCCATCAGGGACTGTGCCGAGGACACGCACTACTGCTGCCTACAGCCAGGCTTCCTGGTCAGGGGCTGTAAGATGTGTCCCAAGAGGCCCTTCTGGAGGGGCTCCTGGAAACGGGAGGCACTGACAGTGACACCGTGCTGTCGTGACTGAGGAGCCATGCAGTCCTACGCTCTTTCCAGTCTCCCTTCATTCGGCCCTGCCCTGACACTGCGGTCATACAGCTGCATGCAAGCACCCCCGTGGAGACCGTCTCTCCTCTGGAATCATCAATCACATCCCTGCCAACTATGCAATGCTTTGCACTTCTTTTAAGTAACCCTCTTGAAGAAATAAAGGTCAGAAAGGTATCCGAGGGAGCTTGGGGCCTTTCGGTACCCTCACCAACAGAGACAACCACTCCCAAGGCTTTACCCAGCAGGACCAGCAGGAGGCAGTGGGAGGTGCCCACTGGGCAGCAGGGTCCCAGGAAGGGTATCCATGGATCTTCCGGCCCACAATCTGCCTTCCAGTCAGGGGGTGTGGAACAGTGAGTGAGAGGGGGAGAGCCGAGTGTTCCAGGAGGAGGCCCTGGGAGCCAGGAGCTCAGCAGCTCAGCTGCTTGGTCTGCATGACCCCTGGCCCAGAGCCTTGTCTCCACACCTGGCCAGCTCCCAAGTAGCTGTGCTCCTGAAAGTTTGAAACCACCCCACTGGTAACAGCCTCTTCCCTCTTTGCATCTGCATGTCTAGCACACTGACACACAGTAGACATGCAAACATGTGTGACATGGGGCCCTGGCATCATGCGAGAGACCACTGGAAGCTTACAGGACGTGTATCTTCCACCAGGCCTGGAAAAGCACCTTGGCTTCACAAGGACTGCACTTTCACCATGTGCTCCGCTCCAGCCTGTACCACCTCCGTCAGCTAACCAACATTAGCTGTCATGCTAACTTGCACCACCTCTGCTGTGCTGACCACACTGCCCATCTCACTGACCAGGACACACGCGCACTAAAGACCAGCCAGTGCTAAGGCCACAGAGCTAGTAAGTAACAAGCGGAGTCTAAGCCAGTTGCCACCTTTCATCACAGTCCCACTTACCCAACACACTTCACGCCATGGCTGGGCCTAGCAGGGGGGCACAAACATGAGAGGAGGCCCTGTCCTCCAGGGGTATGGAGCTAGCAAAAAGACTGAGTGCCGCTGGGGTTGGGTGCATGGCAAGGGCCAGTAGGGAAGTGCCGGGGCCTCATCAACGAGGGCTGCCAAACCACCTGGAAAAAGAGCAAGGTTCTGGTACCACCACGTCTGAGCTGGAAGGGCACCAAAAAGCAGCCAACGAAAGGGGGAAAGGGGCGCTGAAATGTCCCCATTAACTCCTTCCAAGAAAGACGCCCCCAGGGACCCAGCAAGACCATGGCAGAGTAAAGACACCTCTTCGCCCACACCCAAATCACAACTAAACAGACAACAGCCTTGGAGGATGTTCAGATGCGTGCCCCAGGCACGTGCCAGCAGGGGCGACAGGGCAAGCTGTGGTTACACTGTGTTTAGAGCAACTCACCGGCAATGCCACCCAAGGGTCTGCCACCTTCCTGCTGTTGTCAACTCTGGGGCACAGGCCCACGTTGGGGACTTTAAAAACTGGGGTTTGTACTGGAGAAGGGGGTACACAAAGCCAGAGTACAGGACCCACAGGACACTGCTGCAGAACCGTAGCACAAGACAGTGGTGAACGCTCCCCATGGGAAGTAGGAGCCAAACCCGCCTAGGCGTGAGGGTCACGGGTCTCCCCTGGTCGGAGGCGCCTGTGCAGTCTAAGGCCAGACAAGGCAAAGCACCTGCCTCCCCACCAGGGCCAAACCCACACAATGGTCTATATGCTCCTTCATCAGCATTCCCATTAGCCACCAATGTCATCCTAACAGATGGGACTGCCAACCAGGAGAGCCCAGACTGAGGAGGGGCACCCAGAAGACCCCAAAGACAGGCAGAAGCTTCCCAGACCTTGAGGGTGGCCCCCGGGCCTGCGTGGAAGGCGGGCTTGCCATGACACACAGCAGAGGCGGGATAGGACAGGCTAGAGAGGACACACACTGCACACACAAGGCTGCGGCAGATACTGAGCATAACAGGCAAAAAAAGGGCGTGTCCGGGGAAGGGGCATCCAGGCAGAGGAAGCAGCTCACCCCAAGGCACAGAGTTGCCAGGAACCTGCGCAGGTATGCCCTGGAGCAGCAGCAGCAGCAGCAGAGAGCCTGAGGTCCAGACTCACTGCCCGGGTGATGGGAGGGGACAGAAGCCCCCTTAGGGGCCTCAGGCTTCCCTTTAGGCCTGTGCTAAAGGTGAGCAGTAGGAATCAGCAGACCAGACCACACACAGGGCAGACTTCACATTTGGGTATTTTCAAAGTCTGACCTCTGCTGTCTTCTGCACGGGGGTCATGCTGCAGGGGAACAGGACAGGCTGGAAGAGGCATGGAGACCACCCGTCCAGACACGTGGCAGTGTCACTCCCCAGGACCTGGGGTCCCATGCCCAGGGTGCAGCCACACTATGTCCCGCCAAGGAGGAGACATGTTAACTGTTACAGGCAAACACTTAAAAGCTACACCCCGTTTTCAGTTTCACATCTAATAAAATGAAGAACCCTTTAAAAAGTGGCCAGAGGTTAGACCTCTGGTGGGGCTGGGGAAGGGGTACTTGTCTAGCGTGCAGGCTCCTGGCCCTCTGCCAGCAGGTCTTGGAAAGCCTGTGTATGTGTGTGTAGGGTAAAGGTTGATCAGGTATTTCCACCCTCCCACCACTGATGATGGACACCTGCGGTGCTGCGAGCATTCCAGGGTGGGCATGCGCAAGTGGGCGCACCTGTGTTGGACACGGGCATAAATGGGCGGCGTCATGAGGACGACAGAACTGTGAGAACTGCGAGCGCCAACAGACAGAACTGTGAGGACCACCAGCAGCAGCAGAGAGAAGAAAGCAGCCGAGAGGGTGAGATGCGCTGGGGGCTGGGAGGCCTGCCAGCCTCCCGGCCCCCCTGCCTGCCATGTACCTGGCCACCTCTACTAAATAAAGCCTAAAAGCCACCGAGGGCTCCAAGACTCTCCTTCCTTGACCCGTCTGCACAGAACCATCCTGAACCTGCCTCCAGTGCCACCTCCATCCTGCCGCTACAGTGTGTAACAGCAACCCCAGGGATAGTTGGCGTCAGGTCTTGGACCCACACTTCGAAAGCAGGGCCACAAGCAAAATGCAGCGACAAGCGTTTTAAGTGACTTATCAGACTGCATTGCTCAAAGTTTCCGCCACTGGATTTGACCCTTCGTGCTGGAGGAGGGTCTGACCACAGTGACGGTGAAGAGTAAAGGGGTCAGGCAAGTGGAAACAGAAGAACTGTCTACTCTTTCGAAATGTAGGGATGGAGGAGAGAGGATGGGGTGAGTGCAAGGGGCCTACCCAAAGCTGGTATGTTCATCAGCTAGCAAAATGAGCAGCCCCTGCTCCAGAGCAACTCCCTAGGGCTTTGTCTCCTGCTGGGGCCTTGCCCCCCATGGGGCTCTGCTCCCACTTCCTTCTGCCCCTCCAGGCCCAGCAATGCTGGTGCTGGGGGGCTATAATACCCCTTGCTGATTTCCATAAACCTGCCCCTTCTTAGTAAGTCACTTAAAATCTCCTTGGTTACCTAGTTCAATCTGTCTCCCACTAGAACCCTGACTGATACATATAACATTAAGCAGAATACAAATGCCAGAACACAGCCAAATCCAAAATGCTTTTGTGGTTCAAATAAGAAAATAGCCATGTCAGATGGGAGTCGAGAAAAGATGAACATGCAAGAGGCAAACTTGGAGAAAGGCCAGGATGTAACCAGCACAGAAGGAAAGGCACCTTATTAAGGCCTGTCCCTACTCCTAACTCCCCTTCCTGTTTCTTCAAACAGCAGCTCCTTCCCCCCAAACCCTACACTGGCCCAGGTCCTTGGAAAGCTCAGCCCAAGTGCTCACCCAGGGCCAGGCGCACCTGCTGCACTTTGCAGACATCGCGCCAGGTTGCAGCCAGGCAGGCCCTCCCTGTTCACCTGTTGCTTGTGGTTTTGATTATTTCCCAGAAAATCACCCTGATGAGCCACAGCAGAGATGTGTTGCTTGTACCTCTCAAGGCAGTAATAGCATCAGAAGCATTTTTAAAGAGGAGACAAGAAACCCCTGAAGCAGCCAGGAAGCAGCAAAACCACTTTGGACTCCAAATTCAGAACTCAACGTTAATCCTACTTTAATCACTGTGTGGGCAGATGACCGAACCTGAGCTGCGTATTTTCCTTCCTAAAAAGGAAGTCCTCGAGATTAGACATGGAAGGCAGATGAACAGATGTTACCTCCTCAGAATAAAAGTACCCAGTCCACGAACAGTTCACTGTGTGTAAAGAAAGGGCCTCATCACACGTGCACTGGGAGTCAGTGCTCCCCGCTCGGTCTTGAGCCATCTACAAGGAGGCCTCACTTACTATTATCTTTATTTCATAGATGAGGAAACTGTGGCTTAAAGAAAAATCTAGTGCCTTGTCCAAGAGCACTGGGTCATAAGCCCAAGCCTGTTCCTGCTCCCACCAACCCCCACGGTGAGCACAGGCCCCCTCACTGCAGCCCCGGGACATCAGGGGTGTTGTCTACAGCTTCTGATTAAGCAGAAGGACAGTTTCTGCTCTTACTGTTGACAATTTCTTCAGAATGTATTGGTCTGTTTTCCTCCCCAGAGTTTTCACTTAGTTCTCTCCAACTAAGAATTTAGGACAGCTTCTTCAGTTAATGAAACATGGAACCGTGGGATTTTAAAACCAAGCGCAACACACGTTTTTCACAAGAGGACACCCATTCCTGTAAAGTGATGTATCTAAAATTAGTTGACTGACAGGTCTAAACTACAGATTCAAGATGTCCAGTGCCACATGCCTTCCTTCTTAAAAGGAATCTTTCCAGCAGGGGGGCCCAGCTCTTGGGGTTCTCACTCTAAGGACTGATGCTCACTCTGGGTAAAATAACTGACAGGGAAGAAATGGGGTTCCATGTCCATATACTGAGGTTCCAACCCTCCAGCACTCAATGCCACTTTAAAAGAAATAAATGCCTGATGTGCCTACTTGGTGGCCATCTACCTTCTCCTAAAAGTCATTCTTAGAGGGCCTCCTACACTCCTCACATTGTAAAGTGGGGCTTAGCGGTGAAAGGAACTGGAGGAAGGTTAAGGCAGTTCTTCAACAGCTCTTACCCCCCCAACCCCCTTTACTGGTTGTCTGCATTGTAGGGAGCAGGGTGGGAACACTGGGAAGGTCAATCAACAAATGGGCCAAAAAGAAAACAAGAATCTACAATCTTCCACACTGTTTTCTCTGGCATACCATTTTCCCCCATCCCAACCATTACCATCAGTGTACTTCAGTACTTCAGTGATTGGCGAGTTCATTCTCTCTTTCCTCCTCTCCAAAAACTACTGGCAAACCAGATCTAAATGAATATCTACAGAAATTATTTGCCACTTTAAGATCATAGATGAGAGCTGCCCTTTTACTCAAATGCTTAACACCATATGTAAAATATTTTACTTTATACATAGTATAGCTTCAAAATATACATGAAAAAGGGCCTCCCTGGTGGTGCAGGGGTTATAGTCTCTCAGCACTATCAAGCTGCCACCAGTCACTGCAGCTGGAGTTCGATCCCTGGCCAGGGAGCTGACCCACATGGCACAGCAGACCTCTCCTGTCCCACCCACTGCTCCCCTCAACAGTGTATTTCAGTAGATCCACCTGTTCTGCTCCCCACTCTATCTCTAGTGAATCCTCTCACCCTCCCCATACTCCTGGCTTACACCCCAGTTCTTGATTGCATAAATCTTGTGTGTGTGTGTGTGTGTGTATGCAGCAAAAATACTTCAGGCCTTGAATTTTATCTGACTTCATAAGTTGTTGTACAGAGTCAAGTAAATAATACCAGGCATGTAAAAGAGATGTGGTACTGTAAGGTGTTACATTATAATTATGACCTAACTTTGCAGGATTAGTAACCTAACAAGTTGCTGGCCAGCTACCACCCAAGTTTTTCCTCCCTCCTCCCAACCTTTCAAGATGCCCTGGGTGTCCCTCATGTCCCTCCCCTGCCCCCAACAGAACAGCTGGTGACTCTGCACAGCCCTCTGGTCTCTAACTGGCCCTCTGCCAAGGCTGCCATCCTGGGCACCCCATCACAGGGAAATGCACCTCCAACCTCAGGGTCATTACAGCATCATGTGAAATAAGAAAATGGTTAAGAAGGGGCAGGAGGAGGGTGGGAATGGGGAAGAGGGCAGAGAGGGCTGGGTGGGAGTTACAGCCTCTAAGAACACCTAAAGAAAGCAAATGATATCCAATGCAGGGTAGAAAAAAAACAGGTTGATCTGGGACATGTAATTATTATTTTCTCTGACTTGGAACTCACTTTGGGGTCTTTCAAAAATTCACCACATCAGCAGCTACCAAAGAACACAGCGGGTTCTCAGCCACCTGAGGGCTCTGGACGACACGCACGGGCCTGGGCTTCTGCACAGCTCTGCCTGCGTACAGGCCCTCCTCCTACCTCGTCTCCACACACCCCTCCACCACGGCCCCCTGGACACTCAGGCCCTGAGCACAAGGCCCAGAGGGGAACCATTTCCTACCTTAAAGCAATATTTCACCTCGCTGGGTACTAGATTTTCTATTTTTATCTCAATTTAATGTCTCCTGAACAAATACTATGGTTACCTCAAGGTCACTCTGGATAGCTGGCGAAAGATAAAACCACCAGAGTCTTAAGGAATAAGATCTTCTGCCTGTTCCCTTGCTGACCTTCCCGGCGCACATCCCTCTCTGCCCCACAAGCTCTGCATGACCGTGCTCAGAATCCACTCCTGCCAGTCATCTCTATTCGTGAATTCAACACCCTAGTAAGACAGAGAAGCTGTTTTTCTGGCCCTACAGTCCTTTTCTTTAGCTGACATCAAACAACTGCTTTTACAATTTCCTAAATTTCTAAAACATTGTTAATTAGCACAGATCAAATTCACATACTAAGAAGTTGTACTTTCACACTTTTCATTTCCGGATTTGTCTTTTTCCTGTTGAATCACACCATTTGATTACAAGCAATTCTTAGGCTTTCAACTAGAAATGATTTCCAGGTTACAAAAATTATTTTCTATTCTGCTCAATTTTAAAATAATGGCTAAATGACTATGCCTCCAATTTTACAATGTGAGAGGTCTGTTTTTTTTTTTTTTTAAATAGTTATTCCAGGACCTTTACCAACAGAAAAATTCAATATTTTTGGTGCTTTAAGGAAACAATTTATTATCACTATAAAAAGTTAGGGCTCCTGTGGTATTAATTTAATATCCCAAAGATTGCTTACAGGAAAAGAAACAACTCAAAACACTATACAAGTGACTATTAAAATCCAGCCATCGGGCCTCCCTGATGGCGCAGTGGGTTAGGCAACACACTGTGAAGCAAACCGCAGCCACAGCAGCACGAGTTCGATCCCTGCCCCTGGCCAGGGAGGGGACCCACGTGGCACAGCAGACCTCTCCTGCCTCACCTGCTGCTCCCCTCAGCAGTGTACTTCAGTTGATCTGCCTGTTCTGCTCCCCACTCTGTCTGGTGAGTCCTCTCACCTCCCGCGACTCTGGCCTGTACCTCAGCTCTTGTATGCATAAATAAATCTTTATTTTAAAAAAATCCACCCATCCCAAGAGAAAGGGTGTTGTCCAGGCATGTTACCCAGGTGCTGGGTATCAGAGGAGTATAGTCAAAATGTGAAGTACTGTCAGCTGGCCTTGCCACCCCTGTTTATTTCAGCTCTGATAAGAATTTCCTCTGGATGACTGAGATGCTCGCCACTTTAAAGTTACAAGCTTTATATAAACTAAAAGGCAATAGCATAGTAAAGAAGATAGTCCAGCAAAGTAGGGAGAGAGAAGGAATATGCCTGTCTCCTGAAAATAAATGTAAAGGTGTAATAAGCCTATGCCCCTTGCTACTCATCAGCAAAAAAAAATTTTAAACAGATACCAACCCTGCCTTTGCTGACGCACTGGCAGGAACCTACTTAAGTCAGGGGTGTTATCCACTGAAAGGTCATACACTGTATTTCAGCTCTTAAAAGTGAGAATCATCCAGCGTCTGAGAAGAGGGAAGGCCCTAAGTCATTATTAATAACACAGAATTTTACTATAATTGTATTAATGAACAGAGGACATTATTTCCTTCTAGGATCAGGCTGATTTCACTGTTGGCACTGTGACCCACTAACAGGGCACACACCTCACTGCTGTTGAAGATGGGGGGCAGTGGGAGGGTAGGTCTTTCACTAGGAGCCAAAAGTTAGGAGCAAAAGGTAAGTGAGGAATCCAGTTCTGAACAGGAGGTAAGTGTTGTAATACCCACTGGGCATAGTTCGGTCTATTTCTTTTCAAACAATAAAGCGCCGTATAATTAGACTCATCGTGTGGGATGGGAATCCCTCCAACGATTTGCTCTGAAAGGAGCAGGGACACAGGACATCCTGCGTTATAAACGAATCCCTTGACAGCTAGACAGAAACGCCTTCAAGAAGAGCAGTACAGGGGGCCACGACCGAGGACCCTGGGCGGTATAAACACCTCTGGCCGAGCACCTTGGAAAGCCTTTGAAGCAGAAGGCTCAGGCCATCACCTACAGCCTGGGGCGAGAGCCGTTAGGGACCCTCAACAACTCCCCCCAAACGTCACTGAGCCAAATACTTCCAAACTTTCTCTTCTGAGCAAAAATGGCGTTGCTTCTCCCATCCTGGTCCTGTTGATTTCTCAATAATCCTGAGGCCTGTGGACCAGCTCTCCTGGCCTCCCGGAAAGACAAGCCTCCATAAGCAGTCAACTGCTTTTCCGAGGGGTGGGAGGGAGTGGGCAGGGGGTGCGCCTCTCGACCAGGTGGCACTTTCTCAGGTGGAGAGCCTGGGGTCATTAACTCCTCTGACTTTTCTCCCCAACCTCTGCCTTCCTCTAACTGTTGCCTGTCCCTCCAGAATCAGCCGCACTCACGAGCAAACTGTCCCAAAGTGCGGGGCCGAATCCCCAGGCCTCCGGGCCGCGCCCGCAACCGCCCTCGGGCAGCCCCCTGGGCGCCAGGCGGCACGCGCGCCCGGCAGGGGCCGAGACAGGGGCCGGGGCCGGGGCGCCCCCCCTGCGCGCTCACACCCGGCCAGGCGCCCGCTGCCCCGGGACGCGCCCGCCCTCCCCGCCCCGCCGTCGATGCCGGAGCCCCGGGGCGGCTGGCGCGGGCCAGGCGGCGCGGGGGCGGGGGGCGCACGCGGGAGGGGGAGGCGGCGCGGGCGGCGGTGGGCCGGGCCGGCGGACGGACCCCGCGTCCAAGGGCTGCCCGCGCCCCACCCCCCCCGGCTCCGGCCCGCGCCCCCGGCTCCGGCCCAGGCTCCCGCACGAGGGCACGCGCCGGGGAGGGGGCGGAGGGCATGAAGCTGGCAGGGCCGCCGCGGGTACCTGGTCGATGGGCAGCTGCACGGCGTTGCTGAGGGGCTGCAGCAGGGTGGAGCCCGTGGTGCTGGTAGTGGCCATGGCCGGCCTGGCGCTGCGCCCGCCGCGCTCGCCCGCGCGCCGTGCCGGCCCCGCCGAGGATGGGGATGCAGCCGGCGCGCCTGCCCCCTGGCCGCCCGTGGTCGGAGCGGCGCGGGGCGGGGCCAGGGCGGGGCCGGGGGCGGTGACCGGCCGGGCCCGCCCCCTGCGCCCGCGCGCCCGTCGCCCCCGCGTGCCCGCGCCGCGCCCGCGCGCCGGCCCCGCCCCCTGACTTCCAGCAGCTTCCAGCCGCCCCCTCCCCACCTCGCGCGCCCTCGCGCCAGACAGCCCGGCGGCCCAATGGCGGCGCGGCGCCCCGACGCCTGCAGCCAATCAACGGGCGTTAGCCGCGCCGCGCCCCGCCCCCAGCGCCGGGCCGAGGGGCGGCCAAGCGGTGGCGGAGGGAGCCTGTGGCGCGCTGTAGGGCGCGGGCGCCCAGGTACCGGCGCTTGGTTACCTCGTCTCTGTGGGGTTCAGCGGCCCGCGCCCCAGCCTGGCGGGGGACGACGGACAGCAAAGGGGGACGCGGTGCCCCTTTGGAGAGCGGCGTGAGGAGCGCCGTCGAGCTGTCGCTGGGGACGGCAGGGAGAGCGCAAAGCACTGACGGGAGGCTTCCTGCCAAAATGTGACCCCTATGAGCGCGCGCTGGGACCCCAGGATTGCGGCGGAAAGGCCCAAGCTTGAGCCGGCTCGCGTCCTCCGTGTCTGTCGCCCCCCACCACCACCCCAGCCCAAGGGGCCTTCAAGGCTGAGACGCCGGCTCCCTCGGGGACCAGGCGCCGCACCTGCCTGGCCCAGGGCGCCACGTGCCGGGCGCCCGCCCCGAAGGTGGCCGGCACCCCACTCGCGCCGTTCGCGCCTGCCCATACGCACATGTGTGTCCCCTCTCACCTGCGGCTCGCGTGGAGACGTGTTACGTATCACAGGCGCGCACCTAACCTAAGAAACGGCAGCCCTTTGAGTTCCTTGAAAACGCAGGTGTCAGCTTCGGGTTAGCAGACTTCAAGAGGAGAAACGCAGGGGAGACTAGCAGGGAAACTCAAAATTCTGTGATTTAACAGTCTGGAATTTGGAGTAGAGATAACTCTTGGTCAGTAGGAGTTTAACCGCTTGCTTTACTGCTTTAAACACTGCTTTCAAAGCAGTTGTCACACCTTTCCCGGGATTTGTTCCAAGACATCCTGTGGGGTGCCTAAAACTCAAGTCCCCAGTCCTACACAAAAGGTTCCTATACACACCTATGATAAAGTTAAGTTTCAAAATGTAGGTACAGTAAGACAATAATGATAAAATAGGACATTGGTATAATGCACCTTGGGGGTGTGGTCACTCGCTCTCCAAATATTTGACAGTATTTAATATCTTTCAGACCCCAGATGATTTTGGGAAACCAGAAACGCAGAAAATGAAATCTTGAATAAAGGGGGACTACTTGCTCTAAAGTGATAACTCAGTCCCCACAACCAGCTGAGGTAGACCGTTACCAGCCTCAACCTATCAAATTGAGCAACGGAAATTAACTTGCCCAGTGCCCTGCTGATAAATGGCAAAGGATTAAGACCCAAGTAACCTCCCTTTGGTTTACTCTTTAAGCAGGAGGCCTTTCCCCTCCACATTTAAAGCCCCTCTTGAAGTTCTCATCCACCATGAGCAGTGAAATTACTTGATGAAGGCCAGATAGCACATTTAGGGGAACTTCCATTACTTTGGGACCTCAGTGGTTCTGAAAAAGAGGCAGTTGATTTGCCAGTTCAGTTCCTTCCTACCTGGCATTCTTTGATTGTTTAGTGAACTTAATCTGAGTATGGTAGATTCTCAATCCTTGCTGAGTAAAGGCAAAAGGAAGAATTTAAAAGCCAGCCCCTTCATTCTCCCTGGGGTGGTGGTCCAGTGAGAGGTTGTGGTCAATTAGAGAGCAAACCTGGCCCACTGGTGACTCATTAAAACACATAGTCCAGTAATCTGGACTCTCTCTTAAGGTCATCTTAGAGATGCTTCTCCTTTGCTCCATTTTGAGGTTGAGAAAGTATACAGGATGCTAGGCATACAAACTGAAGGAAAAATTCAAGGGCCATTTTACAAACTTCAAATATGGATGTGGAGAATATATCACAACTTTAAGTAGCATAAAGATGTAATCTCAGAACTAGGACAAAATGATACCTACCAAAAGGAATTGTCTTCGACTGAATTTTTATTTTAGACAGAGAACATAGTCTCCACTGGAGTGGACAAATAATCTAGAATGAGGAGGATTTTAGACAATTTAAATATGTGACTCGAAAAGATATAGGTAAAATACAGTGTGGTAGTAATAATAGTTTAGATTCTGGAGTCAGACATACCTAAGTTTTTGGCTGCCTTTGCCTTAACTGAAAGATCTTGGGCAAGGCACTTAACTTTTTGAAGCCTCAGTTTCTTCTTGTGTAAAAATGAGCATTATGATAGCATCAAGTCCATGGATTATGAGGCTATAAAAGCTTACCTATGTCAAAAGCTCAACCATGCCAGGTGTATGGCAAGACTTTAAGACAATTAATTACCATCCAAGAAGTATAAAATGGAAATGTAGTTAAAGAGACCACATCTTGTTTGTAATGAAGAAACAGAGACCCATGTTGTAAGCTAGTAACCCTGTGACAATGGTATAAATTGGATGCGGACCTTCAAACAGGTATCTGCTAATTATATCAGGAGCTCTTAAACAGTAATCAAGGGGCAGGGTTCAACTCTGTATATATAAAACCTCATTGTCCTACCTGAAAAAATGTTGGTCCTCTAAAGGTGAGTCAAATGTTCTTAATTCTTGGGAAATTTATCTAGAGCTTGTTATGTTCAAGGACTTGTGTGCAATGCTGTAAAGAGTAAAGGGTGCTTATCACAAAAGAAGTAGTCCCGTACCCAAAACAGTGAAATGTTAGAAGGAAATGACCAAAGAGGATCCTTTATTTTAATGTTAAACCAAAAGAATATGTCTGGAGAAAGAAACTGAACTGGAAGTCAAATGACCTGAATTTTATCCCTGAATTTTCCTGGAAATAGCTGTCAACCTGAGAAATCTGCATAACTGTTCCGTACTGTAACGTTTCTCATCCCTAATGTTAAGCATGGATAAGGATATCACCGTTCAGGGCCTCCCTGGTGGCGCAGTGGGTTAAGCAACGCACTATGAAGCAAACCGCAGTTACTGCAGCACGAGTTCAATCCCTGCTGCCGGCCAGGGAGGGG